>CM040433.1:101571888-102171888 GCA_022702705.1 Papilionanthe hookeriana x Papilionanthe teres | reverse complement strand
CGATTTTTTTTCATCAAAGAACAACTAAGTTCAGTTGTTCTTATAAACATCCTATCATATTGAGAAAGTGTTTAAGAAGAATCTCAAACATCTTTTCAATATTGTTAGAATTATTTTAAGTCCAAATGAATTTAATCATACAAATGAATTAATCATCTGGAATTCAAGTTTTGTTGTTATCTTACTCAGTGAACTAGGACATTTGAATATCCTATGAGGGAAGTAACATTTCATTTAACGTTCTGTTTAGGAGTTATGACAACAAAAGCTTTCGAGGGCAAATTGATGTTCAAAATGGTTTATGATTTAATTTCAGTTAGTGGGTTTAAATTTGGAATAGTGTTCAAGTTGTTTTATTTTTGAATCTCTTTATGTCTTAGGTGATGTTATTTTTAATTCAATTTAATTTAACTTTAATTTAATTTAATTTGGTTTAGTTTTAATTTTAATTTAATTTAATCTAATTTTAATTTTAACTTGATCCTATTATTTAATTTAATTCAATTTAATTTAATTTGATTTGATATGATTTAATTTAATTTAATTTAATTTGATTTAATTTTAATTTAATTTGATTTAATTTAATTTAATTTAATTTAATTTAATTTAATTTAATTTAATTTAATTTAATTTAATTTAAACTTGAATTTAATTTTATTTTTAATTTTAATTTAATATTTTATTTTTTTTTGTTTTAAAGATGATTTAATTTTAATTATTAAAGTATTAATTTAATTGAAATTTTAAAAGTATTTGATTTAAATGATTTAACTTTAATTTAATTTAATGATTAAGTCTTTTAGCATTTTAAGTCTTAAATTTGGATTATCATTTTAATTAGGAATTAAATATTATTGAGATGATTAATTTAGGGATTCTTAAATTAAAGAACAAATCTCTTCCTAATAATATCAATATTTTAATAATTCCAATTTTATTATTCTTCCAAATTTAATCAATTATTTAATTAAGGTTTATTTCAATTATTTTTAAATTTTTTAATAGTTTCTACCCTTATTATTCAAATTTCAATCATCCAAATCAGATTAAGATCAAATATTTTACTTTTTCATTTTATTAAGCCTAAAGTTTTGATTAAAGGTTAAAATTTTAATTACCATTTTGCCCTTCAAGCTTAATAATTTCATAACTCACTAAATTAAGCTTAAATGAACTTGAAATTTTTATGTGACTTCACTCATATGTCAATAAAGGCATGAGAGAAGAAAATGTGATTTTTATGTATTTAATTTATTTATGTAATTATTTTTGGTGGAAAATAGGGATTTCCAAGGAAAATTTAATAATATGACCAAGGGAAAGTTTCTGTCCTTAAGAAAATTATGGGACATTCCTAATGACCAGAGGACCACTTGGACCAATTTTGGTGATTTTTTTGAATTATATTCTTTTTATTATAATTATTTTGAGTTTTGGAGTATTAATTAATTTAAAAATAAAATAGAGGTTGAAAAATGAATTTTATATTTTTCAAAAATCTCTCTGATATCAAGGAAATCAGAGAATTAATTTTTATAATTTTTTGATTTCTCTTTGATTTATTAGAATTATTTTAGTGGAAATACTAAAAATATACATTTTTTAATTTTAAAATTACCTTAGGGCTTTAAAATTTAATATCTCATTATAGAGACTTAAGAAAAATATGGGGTTTGTTCCTAAGTGATTAAAATTCAAAATGTGACATTTTCGTGAATTTTATTATTTTTGTGATTTTTATTATTTTTTAATTATTAAAATATTAAAATAATGTAAGAAAATCAAATTTTTTGAAAAATTGCAATTTTATTTTTCTTAAATTCCCCTGATATCAGAGAGGCTCCAAAACCAATTTGGTAAATTTTTGAAAAGTATTTTGAAAGTTATGAATTTTTAAAGTTTAAATTAGCTAAATGGTTTAATCAACCCATTTGGTGGGGCTAACCAAGTCCAATTGACTTCAAATTTTTATGGTGGGTTCCTCTGATCCTAAAGGTTAGTGGAGAATTGATTTGAAGTCAATTTTATGTATGATTAGCTCTAATTAATTAAGGACCTATTTTGGGTGTTTAAGCCAATTAGGGTTATTCCAAGTGGATTAATTCAAAACCTATTTTTCCTAGGTTCCTCTGGTCATAATGAACATCACCAAATTTTCCTAGAATTTATTTCACAACATGCTAATTATTGGAATTAAAATACTCAAACTAGCAACCTAGAGTTGAAAAATCAATAACTCTTCATAGGGATGGCCTCGACTTTGGAAAATTCGGGGAATGTTCCCAAATTCAGAGGCTTCAAAAGCCCTATGGTCTCATGTCATGGTGAATTGTATACATGCATGGAGAATTGAAAATGTACAAAGAGTAAATAAATTATTAAAAATCAAATACTCAATGAAATTAAATGATTTCTTTTCCACATTATTCTCTTTTGTTCACTAAGCAAGAGGGTATTTTTATTTTAATTTTACGATTTTTCTACACAAAGTTATGCATTTTTCAAGTTCTGGTAATTAAATAAATAGGAAAATAGCCTAATTTTCTACTTATCCACGCGGCGCCCTGTCATCCTCGGCATCTCCGAACGGCCACGCGGCGCGCTCTCATTCAATGCCGCCTTCCGACTCAGCGCCACGCGGCCCGCTGTTCACGTATCATCTCCTGGTCCGACGCCATCTGAGCCGTCCGTTCGCGCGTGTATTGAATGAACGGCATCCGTTCATCGTCCCCAAGCCTCCTAGCCCGAGAACCGTCCGTCTTCTAGGCCTAAGATCTCACTCGATACTTGACCAAATTGAACGTTCTTATGCTCTATGGATTCGTCTCGAGAAGACGAACACATCCATACGGTTTATGTGGCATGAAATTGACTTAATAAATATGGAGAATGTTCAGAAGCTCGGGAAGAAGAGTGAGGCCATACCTTTGCTCAGAGAAGTGTGGCTTCGATCTGAGGGTTGTGTCACCTTCGATTGTGTCCCGGCAAGCTCCGAGATGAAGTCTCCCGGCTCAGTGAATTGTCAGGTAGGATTTCAACCACGATCGATTACAAAGCTTGGAGTACGGAACGGATGGGTGGTACGGAGAGGGGGCTTTTGCTTGGTGGACTTCTTCCCTGGTCCGGTGAAGGTGTAGGATCAATCAATTTGGGGATTGGTCCACTTGTGAAGAAGTGTCCTCGGTTTTGTCTTTGAAATTTGAACTCAAAATTGAGCTCGGCTAGAGGAATTGGAGGCCGGAATCCGGTGGGAATCAAGTGCTTATATGTGTAGAGAGTGGTCCGGAATGATTTTGGCGAGTTTCCTTAAGGTTGGTTCAGCACCTCTCCCATGCCCGAGAGAGGGGTGTTTAAATAGGAGAGGCTGGAGTGCCTCCCAGGGGGAGTTAGGGACTGGGATCAGCTGCTCTTGGTAAGAGAAGAACAACTGCAATGGCCACTGGGGATGGGGCAGCTCAGCAGGTGGGAATTCCAAACTTTGGCTCCTCCCAAGGTCTCGGCCATGGTGTTTTCCGGCAACGCAGGGCGGTGGCCACCGGGCATGGGTCACCCTCGAGTCCAGGTGGGTCGGGGGCTGGAGGTTTGTGCGATCGATCGGCCATGGACATGTGTAAAGGGTTTGAATCGAAGTGGAATGGGAAAGGGCTAGTTTTGGTTCTAAATGGGTCAACCCTTGGTTTTGGGTTAGGTCCACCATCCAAGGCCAATTTGGGTCGAAGGGAAAGTCACTTGGATCGGCTTGATTAGTGGGGTCAAGTCACGATCCAAGTACAATTAAGCTTAAGCAAGTGTTAGGGGAGAAATGGGAGTGGTTAATCACTCTTAAGAGAATCATTAAAGGGTCCCCTCTTCTTTCCATTTTGGGTATGGTGAAGTGTCCAAGGCTTTCATGGCTCACATGTGGCTCATGCATGGCTTCATGGCTCACCTTTGGCTTGGGAAAAGCTGTCAACTTTCATGAAAGAGGTTTTTAGGAGTTTTGGTAATTTAGGGGTGATTTGATAGGATTTGGAATATGGCTTAGTTTAGAAAAATTTGATGGCTAATTTAGAACTTAGGGATGATTTTAATTGAGTGAGGATGAGATGAGATTGTAATGTGGGCCTTAGGATGGGTTTGGACTTTTGAAATTATTTTAGGAATGGGCTTTTGGATTTCAAAACAAATTTTAGGTTGATAATTTTGTAAAGGATTGGATCCAATAAGTGTTGAATTTAATTTAGGAAGGTTTCATGAATGATTTGGAATAAATTTGAAGTGGTTTGGGCTTGAATTGGGTTGGGTTTGGACCTCTTTGGTAAATGAGCCAATGTAGGTCAAATTGGGCTAACTTGGGCCAATGTTGGGCTAGGGTTCAAATTGATGTAAAATTAATGTTGGAAAATGTTTATGGGAGTGTTTCAAAGAGGTTTTGACTTTGGTTGGGTTTTGATTTTGGGGTTTGAGCTTATTTGGGTTAGGTTTGGATTTAGGTCAAAATTGGGCTTTTTGGCTTTGGGTTGAATTTGAGTGGGGTTTGGGTCTAAATTTTAGGTAAATCATGTTAGTTTTTTGTTTTTGGGGATGTTAAGGAAGGTTTAGAAAAGATTTGGGGTTAATTGGAGTTGAATTGGGTTAGTTTGGGTTAGGTTTGAGTCATGGGTCCAAATTGGGCTTTAAGGCCAAAAGTGAAATTGGATTCAAATGTCAATCAAATTGGACTTGGATCTAGTCTAGATTGGTGTTGGGAATGTTAAATTGAAGTTTAGAATTAAATTGGACCATAATTTGGATCAATTGGGTAGGTTTGGCTTGACATTGGGTTCATTTTGGGTTAAAATGGGTCAAATTGGGGGTTTTGACAAAAGTAGGGTAAATTGATAAAATTGGCCCATGGTGTAGTTGAACAAAATGAAATTGGGAATATTTGGGATTTTTTGGAATTTTCTAAATTTTTGGATTTTTGGGTCAAGAGGGGTATTTTGGGTATTTGGAGGGTATTGGGAGGTATTTTTGGAATTTTTGGTATTTTTGGCTATGGATGATCAACTTGATTGGTGAGGAAATGTTCAAGGTTAATTTTGGAGAATTTTGGGTGATTTGGAAATTTTGAAAACTTTGGGTAATTTCAAGTGTTTTGGGTAGGCTAGGCGGGTGTAGGGTCCCGAGGGTCAAAAATTGAAAATTTGCAAAATTGAAGATTGAGTAATTGTAAGTGGAGTGAAATCATTTTGGTTGAGCCATGAAGCCATATCAAGCCCACATGAGCCATGAAGGGACTCATTTGAGGCATCCACTATGTTGTTCCTAACCCTCTTAGCCAAGGGTTTAGTGGTTAAGGACCATCCATGTGAATCACCTTCATGAGTCAGGAGGTCAAATTGGGCATAGGTGTGGTTTTAGGAGGTGTGTGAATGTGTAGTGTATAAGTGTAGTGTGTGTGTGTAGGTCAGCTCTTCACCAGACCAGGCCACCCAGGGCAGTCCTAAGGCCAAAGAGTCCTATAGGAACTCATCCTTTAAACTTCCACATTTGATCTCAACCCTCACAGGTGATTAGGGGTCTACGGTCGGGTTTGTGGAGTTTGCGGGGAGTTAAGAAGTGGTTTGAATTTCTAAGTGGTGGGTCCCAATTCTAATCCTCTAGGATAGTCAAAGGAAAAGCCTAAGGCTAGATCCTAAGTACTAAAAAGAAGAAGAGAAGACCTCATCAAAAATGAGGTCAACACTTGCCTGACTGGAACGACAGTGGGATCCACTCCTAGTTTGTGAACTGCAACTTCTGGAGCTAATCCTGGCATTTCGTCGTAACTCCAAGCAAAACAGTCTTTAAATTCCATCAATAGTTTGATCATGTTTTCGGGGTCTTCTTTATTGAGTAAAGAGCTAACAAAGGTCGGCCTAGGCTTTTCGCTAGTACCTAAGTTAACTTCCATTAACTCATCTATTGTAGATTTAATTTTTTCTTCAAATTCTGGCGGAGCATTTACGATTTGCAGATCTTTGAGATCATCTGAGGCTTCTAAGCAGACTTCATTAGGCTCGCAAGTGACAACCAAGCAAAATCCCATGTCATCAACTGATCCTACTGTGCCGAATCCAAGACCATGTTTTGAATTGGGAGGACGACTGGCATTGTTCCATAATTTTTCAAAGTGTTGTGATTGACCTTTTGTCTATTGTTTAGGTAAGACACCACATTGAATTAAATTTTAAACACAGGGAGAATACCACTCAACATGCAGTTCCATTAATTCGGAAGAAGTAACATCTTCAAATTGTACGTCATTTTCAGTTTTAGATGAAGAAGCACCACACTAGAATTTGATCGGTTTAGTACCGCCACCATGTACCTCCTTGACCACCATACCCTCGATCTTATTAGGATAGATCGGGGTCAGGGTCATAGTATGCACATAATGGTTAATCTTTTCGTACATTCATTTGTATTCTTCGTTCTTTTCTTCTTCGAGAGAGATCTTGAATTGGGGTTTCTTCTGACTTATTGTCACTGTTTCTTTCTTGATTTCTTCTTCTTCGTAACTGTGTACGGCTTATTTTTTTTTAGGTTGTGTGTTTTATTTTGAAAAAGGGCGTCGCCTAACAGAAATTGTCGGCGAATTTTTAATTTAATTTAAATAAATAACTTGAAAAGTAGTATTTGATTTTGAAAATAATTTTAAGTTTGAAAATTTTAAGATGTGAAATCAAACCGATCTCACATCCCAAATAGTTTATATAAACGAGCACCGCACCACAAACCATGTATCTATCCCGAAGAATAGACACGCTGCTTGACGATGGGGCTCGATTAAATAAACTAGAAGATTTGTGACATCCGTTTGGTCTGCGAACCAATTTTATAAGCCGACAAGTTCCCCTGCTTAATACAAAGGAATTAAGCAGGGTTTATATTACCTGGGTTCTTAAAATTCCCTATGAAGGCAAACCCCTATAGTTAATTACATCTTAAGTGACGGGAATCACCTAAGAAAACTCTCGATAATAATCAATAATTCTGCTCTCAAGAATCTCAAAGTTTAGGTTTTCAAGGGATTGAATTTTGGAATTTCAATAGGGAATGGATCAAATTTGGAACATTTTGTTTTGGGAATTCAAAGGAAGAAAGGTAGGAGAAATTACAGATTCGAAGCGAACTTCGGTAATTTCCCGACTATCCTATTGTTTGGATTGAATTTAGGAAAGTCCTAATGTCTATTTAGTATTTCAATCTTGCCAATTTTAATTAATTAGGACTTATATTTGTATGACATGATCATACAAATAGCCTCGAAGATGTGAGGGTTTATGTCGTATCGGACGACTACCTCGGAGTCCTAAGACCAGTTAGGGCTTAATTTACATGACATGATCATGCAAATGCCTAACGAAGAGTTGAGGATTTATGTTGCACTAGGCAAACTACCTCGAAATCCTATGGTTTAGATATTTAATTCTAAGAAAGTTTTGCTGAAGTAGACTCAGGTTTTGCTGATGAAGATGGCCATGCTGCCCACCATGCTCCGAGCTCCTTGTTGTTGCAGAGGTTTAGTTATAGAAGTCATAAATCAGGAGATGAAAGAAGTGTTTTGGTTTAGAGAGATTTCTTAATTTCTAAGTGTTTTTTATGTTTTAATTAAAACAAATCTTAAAGTTGATTATAACAACACCGGTTAAGATCCCACGGTTCCATCCTTCCGGCATCGTTACTTTTATCGGATTCACTTAGTCCAGATGAATTTGCTAAACTCAACTCGAATGAGTTCCACACTTTCATTTAGACCGTGGGAAATCCCGTTAGCAACATGTAGGTTACATCATCCGAGGTATTCCCGATCATCCAACAGGACGTTTTAATTTAGTTGTAATTGTAATCTTGTGTTACGTTTGTGATTAAATTTTGAGTTGTTTTATATTTTGAAATGTTGTGGCGGTGAATTTTATCTTGCAATGACTTTTAATTTAGTTTTGGTTTCAGTTTTAGGGACTATCCTAAAGGTGTGGGTTTTCATGCAACAGTTGTTTATCATGCAAAAAAAAGGTAAGTGCGATGCGATTAAATAAATTGCAATAAAATAAAAGCGTACCTGGAGGGTCTTCCCGTCATCCCAAGCTGCACTTAAACATAATTTAGAATATTTAAGCAAGTTCCTAGGTAAAGCTAAGGGAAGGGTTATGGTTTTCTACCAAACTCCTAATCATATAGCTAGTCATTTCCTATGACGTCTAGGTTCTTGTGTTTTGGTTTGAGGACGATTTTCTTCATCAAAGAATAATTAAATTCAATTGTTCTTATAAGTATCCTATCATATTGAGAAAGTGCTTAAGAAGAATCTTAAACATCTTTTCAATACTGCTAGGATTGTTTTAAGTCCAAATGAATTTAATTGATTAGGTGAAGTAGTCGTCCGAGGATTCAAGTTTCATTATTATCTTGCTCAGTGAACTAGGACAATTGAATATCCTATAGGTAAAGTAACATTTCATTTAACGTTCTATTTAGGAGTTATAACAACCAAAGCTTTCAAGGGCAAGTTGGTGTCAAATGATTTAATTTAAGTTAATGGGTTTAAATTTGGAATAGTGTTCAAGTTACTTTATGTTTAATTTCTTCATATCTTAGGTGATGTTATCTTTAATTCAATTTAATTTAACTTTAATTTAATTTAACTTGGTTTAGTTTTAATTTTAATTTAATTTTAATTTTTAATTTTAATTTTAATTTTGATTTTAATTTTAATTTTAATTTAATTTAATTTAACTTGATTTGATATGATTTTAACCTAATTTAATTTAATTTAAGATGTTTTAATTTAATTTAATTTAATTATTATTATTATTATTTATTTAATTTTATTTAATTAATTTAATTTAATTTTTAATTAAATTTAATTCAATTTAATTTAATTTGTTCAATTTAATTTAATTTAATTTATTTAATTTAATTTAATTTAAATTAATTTAATTTGTTTGATTCAATTTAATTTAATCTTTAATTTAATTTTATTTTTAATTTTAACTTAATTGAAAATTTAAAGAAAAGTTTAATAATTTAACTTTTAACTTAATTTTGATGATTAAGTCCATTAATATTTTAAAATTTAAATTTGAATTATCATTTTAATTGGAAATTAAGTATTATTGAGATGATTAATTTAGGGATTTTTAAATTAAAGAATAAATCTCTTCCTAATAATATCCCTATTTAATAATTCCAACTTTATTATTCTTCCAAATTTAATCAATTATTTAATTAAGGTTTATTTTAATTATTTTTAATTGTTTAGTAGGTTTCTACCCTTTAATTATTTAAATTTCAATCATCCAAATCAGATTAAGATCGAATATTTTACTTGTTAATTTTATTAAACCTAAAGTTTTAATTAAGGGTTAAAATTTTAATTACCATTTTGCCCCTTCAAGCTTAATAATTCCATAACTCACTAAATTGAGCTTAAATGAACTTGAAATTTTTATGTGACTTCACTCATATGTCAATAAAGACATGAGAGGAGAAAATGTGATTTTTCTGTATTTAATTTATTTATATAATTATTTTTGGTAGAAAATAGGGATTTTCAAGGAAAATTTAATAACATGACCAAGGGAGAGTTTCTGTCATTAAGAAAATTATGTGACATTCCTAATGACTAGAGGACCACTTGGACCAATTTTGGTGATTTTTTTAATTATATTATTTTTATTAGAATTATTTTGAGTTTTGGAGTATTAATTAATTTCAAAATAAAATAAAGGTTGAAAAATGAATTTTATATTTTTCAAAAATCTGTCTGATATCAAGGAAATCAGAGAATCAATATTTACAATTTTTTGATTTTTCTATGATTTATTAGAATTATTTTAGTGGAAATACTAGAAATATATATATTTTTTAATTTTAAGGTTACCTTAGGGCTTTAAAATTTAATATCTCATCATATAGACTTAAGAAAAATATGGGGTTTGTTCCTAAGTGATTAAAATTCAAAATGTGACATTTTGGTGAATTTTATTATTTTTGTGATTTTTATTATTTTTTAATTACTAAAATATTAAAATAATACCAAAAATCAACTTTTTTAGAAAATTGAAACTTTAATTTTCTTAAATTCCCCTAATATCAGAGAGGCTCCAAAACCAATTTGGTGAATTTTTGAAAAGCATTTTGAAAGTTATGAATTTTTAAAGTTTAAATTGGCTAAATGACTTAATCAACCCATTTAGTAGGGCTAACCAAGTCCAATTGACCTCAAATTTTTATTGTGAACTCCTCTGATCCTAAAGGTCAGTGGAGAATTGATTTCAAGTCAATTTGATGTGTGGTTAACTCTAATTAATTAGGGATCTATTTTGGGTGTTTAAGCCAATTAGGGTTATCTTAAATGAATTAACTCAAAACCTATTTTTCCTAGGGTCCTCCGAGTCATAAGAGACATCACCAAATTTTCCTAGAATTTATTTCACAACATGCTAATTATTGGAATTAAAATACTCGAAAACAAGCAACATGAATTTGAAAAATTAATAACTTCTCATAGGGAGGGCTCTGCCTTTGGAAAATTCGGGGAATGTTCCCAAATTTAGAGGCTTCAAAAGCCCTATGGTCTCATGCCATGGTGAATTTCCTATATGCATGGAGAATTAAAACAATGCAGAAGGAAATAAATCATTAAAAATAAAATACTTGATGAAATTAAATGATTTATTTTCCACATTATTCTCCTCCGTTCACCGAGCGAGAGGGTATTTTTATTTTATTTTTCGATTTTTCTACACAAAGTTATGGATTTTTGAAGTTTAGGTAATTAAATAAATCAGAAAATACCCTAATTTCCTATTTATCCACGCGGCGCCGCGTCAACCTCAGCAGCTCCGAAACGCCACGTGGCGCTCTCCGATTCGACACCGCCATCTGACTCAGCGCTCCGGGGGCCCGCTGGGTCGTTCCATCTCCTGATCCGGCGCGATCCTGGCCGTCCGTCTGCGCGTGTATTAAATGAACGGCATCCGTTCATCGTCCCCAAGCCTCCTAGCCTGAGAACCGTCCGTCTTCTAGGCCTAAGATCTCACTCGATACTCAATGGATTTTTATGTTCTTATGCTCTATGGATTCGTCTCGAGAAGACGAACACATCCATACGGTTTATGTGGCATGAAATTGACTCAATAAAAATGGAGAATGTTCAGAAGCTCGGGAAGAAGAGTGAGGCCATACCTTTGCTCAGAGAAGTGTGGCTTCGATCCGAGGGTCGTGTCACCTTCGATTGGATCCCGGCAAGCTCCGGATGAAGTCTCCTAGTCCGGTGAATTGCCTAGCTATGAAAGTGACCACGGCCGATCACAAAGCTTGGAGGCCGGAGCAACCGGGTGGCTCTGGAGATGGGGCTTTCAGTGGGAAACTTCTCCTCTTGGTCTAGTGAAGGTGTAGGACCAGTCAATTTGAGGATTGGCTCACTGTGGAAAAGTGTCCTAGTTTTGGGTGAAATTTCAGTTGAGAAATTGGATTCTGTTGGTGGGGATTAGGGCAAATTGACACTGGGGATCAACTGCTCTAAGTATGGAGAAGGTTTTGGAACAATTTTGACAGAGTTTCGGCAAGGTTTGTGCAACTCTCCTCTCATGGCCGTGAGGGGGTCGGGTTTAAATAGAGGTGGCTAGAGAGCCTCACAGGGATGGCCAAGGGCCGGGATCAGCTGCTCTGGTCATGGGAAGAACAGCCATGGTGGCCATTGGGCATGGGGCGGCTCGACGAGGTGGAATTCCAAAGTTGGCTCCCATGTGAGCTCTCGGGTGTGGTGTTTTCCGGCGACCTGGTGGCTAGCCGGCCAGGCACTGGTCACCATCAGGGTCAGTGAGGTCAGAGCTCGACTCCTGTGAGTTCAATTGATGGCTTCCATGTGTAAAGGTGGTGAATTGAAATGGAATGGGAAAGGGGTGATTTTGGCTTGGTTTAGGTCAACCCAAGTATTTGTGCTTGGTTCACCATCCAAGGCTTGACCTTGGCCGAGGGGGAATCATTTGGGTCAGCTGAATTGTGGTAGTGAAGTCCCCATCCATGGTGAGGTGGCTAAACATGGTTTAGAGTGTATCATGCTTAAGGTAAAAAGGGCTTAAAAGGGTTTAAGAAAGAGACCCTCTCTCTTACTATTAATGGTTTGGTGAGGTGGAAAGTGGATTCCATGGCTCTCATGGCTCCTATGGGGCTCATGCATGGCTTCATGGCTTGTCTTTGGCTTGGGGAAAAGCTTGGTCAATTTCATGAAAATGGATCTTAGAAATTTTGGTAATTTGATGGGAATTTGAATGGGACTTAATTTGGAATCATTTGATGATTGATTTGAACTTAGGGATGATTTTAATTAAGGGTATGATGAGAAGAATTTGTCATATGGGCTTTAGCATGAAATTTGGGCTTTTAGGAAGGTTTCATGTGGATGGGCTTTTGGTTTAAAAATGGATTTATGGATGGGAATTTTGTAGAAGTTTGGGAGTGATTTGGGTTTGAATTGGGTTGAATTTGGGCTTCCTTGGTGAATGGGCCAATATAGGTCAAATTGGGCTAACTTGGGCCAATGTTGGGCTAGGGTTGAAATTGATGTAAAATAAATGTTGGGAAATTTTTATGGGAGTGTTTCAAAGAGGTTTTGGCTTTGGTTGGGTTTTGATTTTGGGGTTTGGGCTTATTTAGGTTAGGTTTGAGTTTAGGTCAAAATTGGGCTTTTTAGCTTTGGGTTGGATTTGAGTGGGGTTTGAGTCTAAATTTTGGACAAATCATGTTAGGGTTTTGTTTGTAGGGATGTTAAGGAAGGTTTAGAAAAGATTTGGGGTTAATTGGAGTTGAATTGGGTGAGTTTGGGTTAGGTTTGGGTCATGGGTCCAAATTGGGCTTTAAGGCCAAAAGTGAAATTGGATCCAAATGTCAATCAAATTGGACTTGGATTTGGTCTAGATTGGTGTTGGGAATGTTGAATTGAAGTTTAGAATTGAATTGGACCAGAATTTGGGTCAATTGGGTAGGTTTGGTTTGACATTGGGTTCACTTTGGGTTAAAATGGGTCAAATTGGGGGTTTTGATAAAATTGGGGTAAATTGACAAAATTTGCCTATGGTGTAGTTGAACAAAATGAAATTGGGAATATTTGGGATTTTTTGGAATTTTCTGGGAATTTTCTGAATTTTTGAATTTTTGGGTCAAGAGGGGTATTTTGGGTATTTGGAGGGTATTGGGAGGTATTTTTGGCTATGGATGATCAATTTGAGTGATGTGGAATGTTTGGGATTGGTTTTGAGGAATTTTGGGTGATTTGGAAATTTTTGAAAAATTTGGGTAATTTCAAGGGCTTTTGGTAGGTTTGATGGGTGTAGGGTCCCGGGGGTCAAAAATTTGAAAATTTGGAAAATTGAAGATTGGGTAAATGTAAGTGGAATAAAATCATTTTGGTTGAGCCTTGAAGCCATATCAAGCCCACGTGAGCCATGAAGGGACTCATTTGAGGCATCCACTATGTTGTTCCTAACCCTCTTAGCCAAGGGCTTAGGGGTTAAGGACCATCCATGTGAATTACCTTCGTGAGTCAGGAGGTCAAGTTGGGTATGGGTGTGGTTCTAGGATGTGTGTGAAAGTGTAGTGTATAGGTGTAGTGTGTGTGTAAGTCAGCCCTTCACCAGACCAGGCCACCCAGGGCAGTCCTAAGGCCAAAGAGTCCTATAGGAACTCATCCTTTAAACTTCCACATTTTGTTTCAACCCTCTAGGTGATTAGGGGTCTACAGTCAAGTTTGTGGAGTTTGCAGGGAGTTAAGAAGTGGTTTGAATTTCTAAGTGGTGGGTCCCAATTCTAGTCCTCTAGGATAGTCAAAGGAAAAGCCTAAGGCTAGATCCTAAGTACTAAAAAGAAGAAGAGAAGACCTCATCAAAAATGAGGTCAACAAACTGTTCTCCCAATTAACGTCGATGACCAGTTTCTTCTATCCAACTGTTCCACCATTTCTTCCTCGACCTCGTCCTCAGCCTCGACCTCGGGTGCGAGTTCTGGAGAAACCTTCACCATCTCACCGTAAGGGAGTGGTGAGTAACTGTTGGAGTAGAATTTCAGGTTCTTCGTCGTCTCTAACTTCTTTTGCTTCATTTGGTACTGTGTTTCTGGAGAAGATTGTTTTCTTTGGAGGCGGATAGTAAGCTGCATCTTTGTGAATTCCAATTTCATGCATGGAGAATTGTTGCAAATCACCTTTGATACACTGTTCTCCTCCTTCATAATACTTTATGCACTGATGCAGAGACGACGGTACCATCTGGTTCTCATAGATCTATGACCAACCCAGTAGAGCGTTGAACGATGTCTCGGAATCAATTATATGAAATTTTGTGATTGTCTTTGCTAAGTCACCAGTCTTCATCAGTAGTGTTATCGATCCAAGGGCTCTTTCTCCTTTTTTATTGAAGCCTCTTAGTAACATCTTATCTGCTTCGAGTTCGCAAGCATCAATTTCCAAGAAGGCCAATGTCCGAAGATTCATTATATTTATTGATGCTCCCGGATCAACCAACACTATGGAGAGCGTAAACTTTCCAATAGTGACTGAAATGTACAACGGTCAGTTGTGATCAACTGTTCCAAGTAGTAGATCATTGTCAGTGAAGGTAACACCTCGTTGTTCTTTTAACTAGCAAACCTCATCGAAGGAATTACCGGCCATTTGAGCTAAGTAAATTTCTGGATCAAGTAAAGCCTTGATTAGAGTTTCCCTCATCTCCTTTGACAGGATCAGAGCGTCGTAGATGCTTAGTTTGGCTAGTAGCTTCCTAAGATGGGCTAGCACGTTACAATCCACTTTATTACCATGTTCCTTGGTTACTTCCCAAATGGGCAATTCCTCTGCTGGGATTGGCTCCTCTTGAGCAACCACCTGCTTTCCTTTATCCCTTGGACCCATTCTCGGAGGTAGAACTTTTCCGCTTCTTAGTTTGACTTCAATTACTTGTTCTGAATCTGGTGGTGAATTTATCTGTGTCTCCTCTTGAATCGGAACGACTGGCTCTTCTGGAGTTGCTTCGGAATCTGATAACTCTAATTCTATCGTGATTGGAGCTCCTCGAAATTCACAAATAGACTCGTTGCGTGTTGAGCTTTCGTAGCCATCTTTGTGAATGTCTTCTCCTTTTTTGTGGTCATCAAGGTTCAGTATGATTTGAGAATAGTTTATCGTATTAGAATCGAGATCCGGATTAAGTTGGTTGTCGTTAGTTACGTAATCATTAGAAACAGTCAAAACGTAGCCAACACCAAAAATCTTATCATTATAAGATCCCGCCGGGGCGAGCAAATAATCGTACAGAGTCAGAGGTCCGAGGGATTTCTTCCCCGAATCGGAAATAACCATCCTAGGATAAGCAGCCCCTAGTCTACCCTGTGGAGCCTCCGTCTTCTTCTCTCCCACGATCTTCTCCCCCTTCTGGGGCGGTTCTTCAATCGCAAGCGATAACACCAGCTCGGCAGGTTTCAAACTCTGAGTTGAAGCGCGCACCGAAGCGCTTTGGATGTGATCCAAGATTTTCTTCGAAGACTTTGTCCAGACGGTACTTCATCCATCATTGGTCGTGTAAGGGTCTATCGGAACAATAGGATCCGTTAAAATAACATTGACGGAACCTCCTTTTTAGGGTTCCTTCATATATTCCTTCGGGATCGTTATGTTCCCTTTCCAGAGATTGTCGTCAAGCCAACTCTTGAAAGTGATGCAATCCTCTATCTTGTGCCCGAGCATCCGGTGGTAAGGGAAATAGTTTGGATGATCTTTCTTATTGATTTCTTCTGGCCTCTTAGGCTCTCATAGCTGAAAAATCTAGTGTCTTCATTAAACTGCAGAACATCTTCGCTACTGCTTCAGTTTTGAATAGATATTCCCTATTTAGAAGTTCTTTCAGGGTACGCGATGGACGAGACAGTTGAAATCAAGGCTATTGGTAGTTCTGTTGAGGTTGTGATGGTGATGAAATATATGGATCGCATGTCGTCGCCGTCAATTCCTGTATCATGTCAATGTCAAGGAGTCGCCACTCTCTTTCTCTATCTATCACTCTAATTCTTATCCTTCCTAGATTTATTGTCAGAAGTCTTTGGAGAATTTGAAGAAGGATTAATCAAGATAGAGATTGAGAGAAAAGGAGATCAAATGATAATCTCATAGAACAAGTCTTCAGATTGGGTAATTACTGAAGTTTTCATATAAGAAAATCATATGAAGATTTTGGGTAGCCAGAGAGATCTTATAGGTAAAATACCTATCCTGAGTTCTTTAATCTCCTATAGGAGCAAACTCCTATAGTTAATTACATCCTGAGCAATTAATATTGCCTGGGAAAACTCCTGATTAAGTTTAACATTTATCCTCGAAAAAGTGTAAGTATTGTCGTGGCAGTGTGTTTCTGAAGAATCGATACTACCAGACAGTTTTGTTTATGTTGGGTGTATGTCGTTGCTTTGTTGTGTTTTGTTTTGTTGTTGTAATGTCATTTTGTCATTTTGTTCATGACGGGATGTCGTAGTCATGTTATTTTATGTCATGTCGTAATGTCACTTTTATTGTTGTAATATTGTTTTGTTATGTTATGATGTCGTGGTGTCATTTTGTCAAGCTATTATATTGTCATGATGATATTATCTTGTCGCATCATTTGGTTTTATGTTTGTTTTTTTTATTTTAATCTCATCATTGTTTTGTGTTTGTTAAGGTCATTTTGTCGTCGTTATGTTTTATTGTCATTCCATTTGATTTATCATTGTTTTGTCTGGCTATTGTTATTTTGATTTGTCATTTGTTTTGGAAGTGTCGATTTTATGTTAGATATCATGTCGATGTCAATGTCAATGATTTTGTCATGTCATGTTAAGTGTGTTTTTGTTTGTTTTGGTTTAGTATCATGTCATGTTATGTGTTATGTCGGGATGTCACAGTTTGTATGTCGTAATGTCTTAAAATGTCGTGATTAATATCTCGATTTGTCATGAGATTGTTGTTATTATGTCATGAGATACCTTCAAAGATGTCGAGAAGATATCATTACTTATTTATTTTTTGTTATTTTGTTTATGATTCCATTTTTGTTTTAAATTTTGGTTTTGTCATGTCATTTTGTCATGTCATCATATCATTGTATTTTTTTGTTAATGTTGATGTTATGTCGATGTCAATGTTAATAATTTTGTCGTTTTATTTCAGATTTCGTGGCTAACCTAAAAGTTCAGTTGTCTTTGTTGTCATGTCATTTTTGTTTTTTTGTTTGTAGAAAGTTTAGGTTTTGTGGCTATCCTAAAAGTTCAGTTGTCTTTGTTGTCATATCAACTTTTGTTTTGTTTTTTGTAGAAAGTTTAGGTTTTATGGCTATCCTAAAAGTTTTGGTTTTGTTGTCAATGTTCCATCGTCGACGTCCTGGTCAAAGTGTCTGTTGATCCAGAGTTGTTGGATGTCCAAGTTTGGTTGAAATGTCGATTTAGGTTTATGTCAATTTATGTTTAAATTTTTATTTGTCTTGAATATTGATTTGAGTTGGATTGTCGATTTTTAATTTATGTCGATTTAAGTTCAATGTGGGTCAAACTTTAAGAATTATGTCATTTTATGTCGAGATATATTGAGTTTGGTTTGAAATGTCTATTAATGTCATTTAATGTCAGTGTTTGTTAAATTTTGTTTGAAATGTCGATGAAAGTCGGTTAATGTCGGTGTTTGTCGAATTTCGTTTGAAATGTCAATTAACGTCGGTTAATGTCAGTGTTTGTTGAATTTGATTTAAAATGTCGGTTAATGTCAAATTTTGTTTGAAATGTTAATTAATGTCAAATTATGTTTGATTATGTTATGAATGTTGATTAATGTCGAATTATGTTGAGTTTTGTTTGAAATGTTGGATTTATGTCTAATTTTTTTTAAAATGTCAAATTTATGTCGGTTATGTTGATTTATGTTTGAAATGTCGAATTTATGTTGAATTTGTTGAGTTTTGTTTGGAATGTCGAATTTATGTCGGTTATGTCGATTTATGCTTGAAATGTCGGATTTATATCAGTTATGTCGAGTTATATTTGAAATGTCAGATTTATGTCGGTTATGTCGATTTATATTTGAAATGTCGGATTTATTTTGATCTGAGTTCAATTTTGTCTATCCTAAGGTTTATGTTGATTTAGGTCCAATTTGAGTTGAACCTAAGGTTTATGTTGATTTAGGTTCAATTTGAGTTGAACCTAAGGTTTATGTCGACTTTTGTCTGTTTAAATTTGGTTTCATGTTTTGATCTGATTTGAGTTTAGTCTTGAGTTTTATGTTGATTTGAGTTTGGTTAGGTTCATTATCAGTTAAACCTAAGATTTATATCAAGTCGAATTGAGTTAGTTGTCATTTTAACAAAAGGTTTATGTCGAGTTGAGTTGAGTTGAGTTAGGTTCATTGTCAATTGAACCTAAGGTTTATGTCGAATTGAGTTGAGTTAGGTTCATTTTTGGTTGAACCTAAAGTTTAGATTTTGACTTAAGTTCAATGTAAGTTGAAATTAAGTTAGGTTTTGGTTTAGATTCAAGTTAAGTTGAACCTAAGGATTAGGTTTGGACTTAAGTTCAATGTGAATTGAACTTAAATTAGTTTTAGGTTAGACTTGGGTTCATGTTATGTTAAACCTATGTATGATTTGACTTAAAGTCTAATATGGCCTAGACTTAAGTTGGGTTTAGGTTAGACTTAGGTTCATGTCAGGTTGAACCTAAGTATGGTTCGACTTAAGTCTAACATGGGTTAGACTTAAGTTAGGTTTAGGTTAGACTTAGGTTCATGTCAGGTTGAACCTAAGTATGGTTTGACTTAAGTGTAATATAGGTTAGACTTAAGTTATGTTGGGGTTTGGATTTGATTAAACCGTAATTGGTTAAGGTTTAATAGTTTAATTATGTCTAATGTGGTAGACTTAATTAGAGTTTTAAGTTTGATTAAACCTTAGTTAATTAAGGTTTAAAAGATTAATCTAATGTGATAGACTTAATTATGGTTTAGGTCAGTTTAAACCTTAGTTGAATAATCGGGAATACCTCGGATGATGTAACCCACATGTTGCTAACGGGATTTCCCACGGTCTAAATGAAAGTGTGGAACTCATTCAGTTGAGTTTAGCAAATTCATCTAGACTAAGTGAATTCGATGAAAATAACGGTGTCGGGATGAAAGAACCGTGGGATCTTAATCGGTTCTGTTTAAACAACTTTAAGATTTGTTTTAATTAAAATATTAAAAATATTTGGACTTTAAGATTTCTAAACCAAAACACTTCTCTCATCTCCTGATTTTCACCTTCTAAAACTAAACCTCTGCAACAACAAAGAGCTCGGAGCATAGTGGGCAGCACAGCCATCATCATCAGCAAAACTTGAATCTATATCAGCTAAACTTTCCTTAGAATTAAACAATCAAGCCATAGGACTTCGAGGTAGTTTGCCTAGTGCAACATAAATCCTCAACTCTTTGTTAGGCATTTGCATGATCATGTCATGTAAATTAAGCCCTAACCGGTCTTAGGACTCCGAGGTAGTCGTTTGGTACGACATAAACCCTCACATCTTCGAGGCTACTTGTGTGATTATATCATACAAATATAAGTCCTAATTAATTAAAATTGACAAGATTGCAATATTAAATAAATTCTCAAATTGAAACCAAACCATAGGATAGTTTGGGAAGTTGCCAAGATTCTTCTTGGATCATCAGCTTCTCTTACTTCTCTTCCTTTGGACTCCTGAAATTAACTGTTCCAAATTTGATCCATTCCCTATTGAAATTTCCAAAATCTAATTGTTTGAAAACCTTAAACTTTGAAATTCTTGAGAGCAAAACCACTGATCATTATCAAGAGTTTTCTTAAATGATTCTCGTCATTTAAGATGTAATTAACTATGTGGGTTTGCCCTTATAGGGAACTTTAAGAACCCGAGCAATATAAACCCCGCTTAATTTCTTTATATTAAGCAGGAGAACTTGTCGGCTTATAAAATTGGTTCGTAGACCAAACAGATGTAACAAATCTTCTAGTTTATTTAATCGAGCCCCATCATCAAGCAGTGTGTCTATTCTTCGGGATAGATACACGGTTTGTGGTGTGGTGCTCGTTATATAGACTATTCGGGATGTGAGATCGGTTTGATTCATATCTTAAAAATTTCAAACTTAAAATTATTTTCAAAATCAAATAATACTTTCTAAATTATATATATATATTTAAATTAAATTTAAAATCTAAAAACTTCGCCGACAACTTCTGTAGGCGACCCCTTTTCAAAACACATAACCTAAAAATATGCCGACACAAATGAATGTTGCATTTGGTTTAGGGGTGTGCCATGAAAGGTTTGAAACAAGTTTGGGGTGATTTTGAGTTGAATTGGAATTTAAGCCTTTTAGTAATAGGGTCAAAGTGGACCAAATTGGGCTAACTTGGGCTAAGGTTGGGTTAAGGTTGATTTTGATGTAAAATTAATGTTGAAAAATGTTTATGGGGGTGTGACAAAGAGTTTTCAATTTTGGTTGGGTTTTGATTTTGGGATTTGGGCTAGTTTTGGGTTCATGATGGGTTTAGGCCAAATTGGGGATTTTTGGTTTGGGTTAAGCTTGGGTAGAGTTTGGGTCCAAATTTGGGGGAAATTAACTCAGATTTTTGTTTATGGGGATGTTAGGAAGATTTCAAAACAAATTTGGGGAAAATTGGGTAACATTTGGGTTGAATTTGGGATGGATTGGGTTGGTTAGTCATTTTGGGCCTTAAAGGCCCATTTGGAATTTTTTGATCAAACAAGGTTAACTTGACAAAATTGGCTTATGTTGTGGTTGAAGAAAATGATGTTGGGAATACTTGAGATTTTTTGGAATTTTCTGGGAATTTTTGGATTTTTTTTTGGATTTTTGGGCAAAAAGGGTATTTGGAGGTTATTGGGGGGTATTTTTGGGAATTTTGGTATATTTGGTCATGGATGATCAATTTGAGTGGTGTGGAATGTTTAAGATTGATTTTGAGAGATTTTTGGGTAATTTAGGCAATTTTGCAAATTTTGGGCAATTTCAAGGGCATTTGGTAGGCTTGGTGGGTTTAGGGCCCCAGGGGTCAAAAATTGAAATTTTGGAAAAATGAAGATTGATCAAGTGTGAGTGAAATGAAATCATTTTGGTTGAGCCATAAAGCCATATTAAGCTTACAAGAGCTATGAGATGACTCATTTTAGACATTCACTATGTTGTTCCTAACCCTCTTAGCCAGGGGCATAGGGGTTGAGGACCATCCATATGAATTACCTACATGAGTCAGGAAGCTAAATTGGTTAAAGGTAGTTTTAGGGCTTGGAATGTGTGTGTGGGAGTGAGGTGTGTGCAAGTCAACCCTCACCAGACCAGGCCACCCAGGGTAATCCTAAGGCCAAAGTGTCCTATAGGAAACTCATCCTTTAAACCTCCACATTTGATTTTAACCCTCCAAGTGGCTTAGAGGTTTATAATCAAACTTATGGGGTTTGAAGGGAGCTAAGAAGTCTTTGATTTTATAAGTGATGGGTCCCATTTCTACTCCTCTAAGATAGTCAAGGAGAAGCCCTATGACTAGATCCTAAGTACTAATGAGAGAGAAGAGAACATACCACATTAAAAATGAGGTTAACAGCCATCCAATACCCGAAGGGCTTCGTACCACCTCTGTTCAAGACTTTCGACGGTACAGGAAGCCCCCGACAGCATGTCGCACATTTTCGTGCTAGTTGCTGCAATGCCGGTGGGAGCGATGCTTTACTCTTTCGTCAGTTCGTCAGCAGCCTGTCAGGGATTGCCTTCGATTGGTACGCAGAATTGCTGAATGGTTCAGTTAAGACATTTTCAGAATTAGAAAACCTCTTCGTTAAGCGGTTTGTCGGGGCTCGACACCACATCACTATCGGTGATCTAGTGGTGGAGAAACAGAAACCGAACGAGACTTTAGTGGATTACATACTTCGATGGAGGAACTTAAGTATGAAGTGTGAACAACAACTTCAGGAACAGCATGAAGTCAGCATCCTGTTGAAGAGTTTCCATGGCCCGATAGCACTTCTCCTTAATGGATTCACAACTAAGACTTTCGAGAAGTTGCTTAGCAAGGCCGAGAGCTTGCATGAGGAGGTAAAGCAGCTGAGTTTTGTTGACAAGACTGATAAGTAGAAACCCATAAAAGCATTTGAAAAGAAATCTGGGATCATCACAGCAGTGGATAAAGGTAAGCAGCCAGTGAAAATACAGCCAGAGCAGCCACAACCAAGTTATCAACCACCGCAACGGATTTATCAGCAATCTCAACAGAGTTATCGACAGCCTCGACCAAACTATCAATCATGGCAGTATGATCAACCGCTGCCTCATCCACTGCATGTCCTGATGGAACTTTTGAATAAGGAATACCCCTTCAAGACTGAAGCAGTGGCAAAGATGTTTCGCAGTTTGATGAAGACACCTGACTTTCAGCTACCAGAGCCCAAGAGGCCAGAAGAATTCAATAAGAAAAATCATCTGAACTACTGCCCCTACCACCGGATGATCGGACACAAGATAGAAGACTGCTTCACCTTTAAGAATTGGCTTGATGATAATCTCCCGAAAGGGAACATAACGATCCCGAAGGAATAAAAGAAGAAGCCCCAAAAAGGAGGTTCTGTTAATGTTATTTCAACGGATCCTATTGTTCCGATAGACCCGTACACGACCAATGATGGATGGAGTACTGTCTGGAAAAAAGTCTTCGAAGAAAATTTTGGATCGCATCCAGACCGCTTCGGTGCGCGCTTTAACTTAGAGTTTGAAACCTGCCGAGCCGGTGCTATCGCTTGCAATTAAAGAACCGCCCCAGAAGGAGGAGAAGATCGTGAAAGAAGGAAAGACCGAGGCTCCGAAGGGTAGGCTAGGGGCTGCTAATCCTATGATGGTTGTTTCTTATTCGGGGGAGAAATCCCTCGGACCGCTGACTCTGTATGATTATTTGCTCGCTTCGGCGAGATTTTAGAATGATAAGAGTTTTGGTGTTGGCTACGTTTTGACTGTTTCTAACAATTATGTAACTAACGACAACCAACCTAATCTGGATCTCGATTTCGATACAAATAACGATTCTCAAATCATACTAAACCTCGATGACCACGATGAAGGAGAAGACGTTAACAAGGATGGCTACGAAAACTCAAGAAGCGACGAGTCCGTTTGTGAATTCCGAGGAGCTCCAATCACAATAGAATTAGAGTTATTAGATTTTGAAGCAACTGCAGAAGAGCCATTCGTTCTAATTCAAGGGGAGACACCAGCAGATTCAGCACCATATGCAGAAGAAATAACAGAAGTTAATTTAAGAAGTGGAAAAGTTCTACCCCCAAGAATGGGTCCAAAGGATAAAGGAAAGCAGGTGGTTGCTCAAGAAGAACCAACCCCAGCGGAGGAACTGCCCATTCGGGAAGGGGCTGAACAACTTAGTAATAAAGTGGATTATAATGTGCTAGCCCATCTTAGGAAGCTACCAGCAAAACTGAGCATCTACGACGCTCTGATCCTGTCAAAGGAGATGAGAGAAACTTTGATCAAGGCCTTACTTGATCCAGAAATTTTTTTAGCTCAAATGGTTAGTAATTCCTTAGAAAATGTTTGCTCGTTAAAAGAAGAGCGTGGTGTTACCTTCACGGACAGTGATCTACTACTTGGTACAGCTGATCACAATCGACCGTTATACATCTCAGTCACTATTGGAAAGTTCACGCTCTCCAGGGTGTTAGTTGATCCGGGAGCATCAATCTACATAACGAACCTTCAGACGTTAGCATATTTGGAAATTGATGCTTGTGACCTCAAAGTAGACAAGATGTAATTAAGAGGCTTTAATCATAAAGGAGAAAGAGCTCTTGGATCGATAACACTATTAATGAAGACTGGCGATTTGGCAAAGACAACCGCAAAATTCCATATAATAGATTCTGAGACATCGTTCAACGCTCTACTGGGTCGGCCATGGATCCATGAGAACCGGATGGTACCCTCGTCTCTGCACCAGTGCATAAAATATTACGAAGGAGGAGAACAGTGTATCAAAGGTGATTTGCAACTGTTCCCCGTGCATGAAATCAGAATTCATGAAGATGCAGCTTACTACGCGCCTCCAAAAAAGAAAATCTTCTCTATAAATATCATACCAAATGAAGCAAAAGAAGTTTGAGATGATGAAGAACCTAAAATTTTAGTCCAACAGTTACTCACCACTCCCTTACGGCGAGATGGTGAAGGTTTCTCCAGAACTCGCACCCGAGGTCGAGGCTGGGGACGAGGTCGAGGAAGAAATGGTGGAACAGTTGAACAAAAGAAACCGGTCATCTAGGTTGATTGGGAGAATAGTTTCGAAGAAGAAGAAATTAAGAAAGAAGCAGCGACAATAAGTCAGAAGAAACCCCAGTTCAAGATCTCTCTCGAAGATGAAAAGAATAAAGAATACAGATCAATGTATTAGAAGATTAACCAACCACTATGTACATACTATGACCCTGACCCCGATCTATCCTAATAAGGTTGAGGGTATGGTGGTCAAAGAAGTACATGGTGGCGGTAATAAGCCGATCAAATTCTACCATGGTGCTTCTTCTTCCAAAATTGAAAATGATGTACAATTCGAAGATGCTACTTCATCTGAATTAATGGAATTACCTTTTGAGTGGTACTCTCCCTGTGTTCAGAATTTAATTCAACGTGGTGTATTACCTAAACAATGGATAAAAGGTCGATCACAACACTTTGAAAAATTATGGAATAATGTCAGTCGACCTCCCAATTCAAAACATGGTCTCGGATTCGGCACAGTAGGATCAGTTAATGATACGGGATTTTGCTTGTTTGTCACTTGCGAGCCTAATGAAGACTGCTTGGAAGCTTTAGATAATCTCGAGGATCTACCAATCAGAGACGCTCCACCAGAATTTGAAGAAGAAATTAAATCTACAATAGACGAGTTAATGGATGTTAACTTAGGTACAAGCGAAGAGCCTAGGCTGACCATTGTTAGCTCCTTACTCAATGAAGAAGACTCTGAAGCAATGATCAAGCTATTCATGGAATATAAGGACTGTTTTGCTTGGAGTTATGATGAAATGCCAGGATTAGCCCCAGAAGTTGCAATTCACAATCTAGGAGTGGATCACACTACTGTTCCAGTTAGACAAGCTCCAAGAAGAATGCGTCTAGAAATTGAACAACAAGTTATAGCTGAAGTTAAGAAGCTAATAGACGCTAACAGTAATGCATTTAGGATTGAAGAACGCAGGAGCAACTTACCAAAGAGTGATAATGAGGATTTTTGATGATCTCATTCACAACCAAGTCGAGTGCTACGTGGATGATGTCGTCATCAAGAGCAAATTGAAGGAAGATCACCTGTATGATTTGAGAATTTTTTTCGAGTGATTAAGGCAATTTAACCTTAAGATGAATCCCTTGAAATGCGCCTTCGGCGTAACATCTGGGAAATTCTTAGGATTTGTTGTCCGACATCGTGGAATTGAAATCGATCCGGAAAAGATTAAAGCTATCTTAGAAATGTTGCCTCCCAAAACATTGAAACAACTACGATCCTTTCAAGGGAAATTGGCATATCTTCGACGCTTTATCTCGAATTTGTCAGGTAGGTGTCAGCCCTTCTCGGCATTAATTAAAAAGGACGCTAAATTTGTTTGGGAAGAAAAATTCCAGCGGGCCTTCGAGGACATTAAGCAGTATTTAATGATACCTCCTGTTTTAGCAGCCCCAGTCTCAGGAAGACCGTTGATACTTTATACCACGGCTTTAGAAGACTCCCTTTGAGCCCTGCTAGCCCAGGTCAATGACAAGGGGAAAGAAAACGCTCTCTACTACTTAAGTCGTCGTCTAATTCTGATGGAGGTAAAGTATCCCTCGATTGAGAAGCATTTTTTGGCCCTGATCTTTGTCGTTCAAAAGCGCAGGCATTACATGCTCTCTCATAAGGTCAACCTTATTTCAAAGTTTAATCCATTGCAATATTTAATAACCCGACTGACACTTTCCGACAGACTTTCCAGGTGGTTGATGATACTATTGTAATTCGATATAACTTTTGTTCCTCTTCGTGCCGTAAAGGGACAAGTCCTAGCAGACTTCCTTGCAGCGCACCCTTTACCGGCATAATCGCCTCTTAACGACGACTTGCCAGGCGAGCAGATAATGAGCTTAGAAGACCCCAGTGATCAGCGTTGGGAACTGTACTTCGACGGACCATCTTCAACGCAGAAGGATAAAGAATTGCAAATGATAGTGCCTGGTAAGGCAGGAATCAGACTAATATTTATAACACCGGAGCGGGGGATGTTAAGATATTCCTACCATCTAACAGAGCCGTGTATGAATAACGAAGAAGAATATGAAGCTCTTATAACCGGACAGGAGTTAACCATTCAGATGGGGATAACCGATATCAATATCTACAATGATTCGCAGTTGATCATACAACAGGTCGCAGGACAGTACAAAATTTTGAAACTAAGGCTCGAGCAATACTTTCAGTATGCAATGAAGTTGCTAGAGCAGATTCCGAATGTAACGATCTATAAGATCCCCAGAAGAGAAAATGCCCTTGCAGATGCGCTGGCCCGCCTTGCAAAAGAGTTTTCCTGCTTACAGGATGAATCAGTTGAAATGTCAGTTCAGGGACGACAGGTCCTCTCACAGCTCGACATGGATGCAATACATAAATTAGAAGGAAAAGAAGAAGAAACAGTTACAGCAGTAATAGAAATTACAGAGGATTGGCGGTAGCCATTAATCGACTACCTGCAAACAGGAAACCATCGAACGATAAGTCATTAGCCCATCAGATCAAGAAAAGAACGCTGTCATGCGCATTAATAAACAATACGTTATACAGAAGGTCTTTCGACCAGATGTGGCTAAGGTGCCTGAACGGGTCCGAGGCTCGTGAAATTGTTAAAGAATTGCATTCAGGACTTTGTGGCGCTCACCAGTCGGGTCCAAAGATGAAAATGAAAATTAAGAGACTAGGGTACTACTGGCCCTCAATGATAAACGACTGCATGAAAGTTGCAAAAAGTTGTCACCAATGCCAAGTGCATGGAGTGGTTCTACATCAACCTCCAAATGTGCTGCATCCAACAATCGCGTCGTGGCTGTTTGAGTGTTGGGGCACAGATATTGTGGGTCCAATAGAACCGCCTTCTTCAAGAGGACATCGTTTCATCCTTGCAGTGACGGACTACATTTCGAAGTGGGCAAAAGCTATACTGCTCAGAGAAGTGAAAGCAAATCACATGCTACAGTTCTTCAAGAATCAAATCGTCTACCATTTCAGGGTACCACACAAAATTATCTCAGACAACGGATCCACATTCAGAAGTACAAAGATCAACAATTTTGTCAGAAGGCATGGGATCGACTGGCGCTATTCAACAATCTATTACCCAAGAGCAAACGGCTTGGCCAAGGCTTTTAATAAAACTCTCGTCCAAATCCTAAAGAAAACTTTGGACGAGAACAAAAGAAATTGACACGAGAAGTTGTTAGAAGCCTTATGGGCCTACAGAACGACGTTCAGAACTCCTACTCAGTCTACACCTTACACTTTAGTGTACGGGTCTGAAGCCGTTTTACACTTGGAGGTGCAGCTTCTGTCACTCACAATTGCAGTTGCGAACAAAATCACTACAGAAGAGAATGCCAGATTACGACTAGAAGAATTGGAGAGCTTGGAAGGGAAACAACTTTCAGCGCAGCAGAATCCTGAATTGTATCAAGCCAAGATGATCCAGGCCCACAATAAACTAGTCCACCCAAGGACATTCAAAGTCGGTGATTTGGTTCTAGTTCTCAAAAGACCTATTCTCGCACATCGTAAGATAGGAGGTAAATTTGAACTGACTTAGGAGGGGTGGTTCGTGGTCGAGACAGTCTACTCAGGTGGTTCCTACCAACTTGTGAATTGCCGTGGAGAACGACCTATGCTTCCAATCAATGGACGATATTTGAAGAAGTATTACACAACCTGATGTTTTGAAGGATGAACTTTAAGAAATGAAGTTTCATTCCTAAAAGTGGGGGTGGAGTAACCATTTGTAACTGGGTTCAAACCTAAAACATAAAAATGGATGATAAAAAAATCATTAAAAAATGTGTTAAAAAGAGAATATGTGAAATCATAATAATAAAATTTTGATCCCTCCTTTTAAATCAGCTCACTCCTGATCTTTCCACATATTTTCCTACTCTTATTAAAATTTGAAAGAAATGAATAAAATTTTTCCATTGATAAATGATTTTTCTTATTATTCTTCTTCTTTGCACAGCCCCTGATCCTTTCCTTGTTGTTCGCAGGGAAATGTCGAATGGGCGGTTGGTTCTGAACTTTAAGAATGGCGTGAGTCTAGCACTCGACGAAAAGAGGATGAAGGATGGGGCCGTGATTGAGATCGACTCTGATTTCACACCGGTCGGGCTACAGTATAAAGAAACTGATTGGACCCCGATAGACCGAGAAGAGTTCCATAGCCAGAAAGTGATGAAATTGGGTGGCCAAGTCAGCAGTCCACTAGCAAGAAAGAAAAGCAAACGCCGCTCATGCAACTGGAGAGGACAAGAAAGTTAAGTCCATGGTTGCTACAGTAGAGGGCGGGCTGGTCAGCGCCATGCCCACAAAAGTTCAAGAGGTAAGAAGAGCTACACTCACTCCGACCCAACGAAGAAACAAGAACCGTCGCATTCACAAGATGCTGACCAAGCTAGCAGTGGATCAACATGAAGAGAAAGTTGCTACCGTCAGTGCAAGTACTTCAAAGAAATCGGTTCAGCAGAAGCCAGAAAAGAGGAGATCAACTCCAAGAATAGCAGAAAAGATGAGAGAAATCCTAAGAAGAGCAGGAACAGAATCGGTGCCACGACGCCAGACAAATGCACCAATTTTGAAGAGGCTTGTTGCGAAAGCAACCTCGAAGGATGTCCTGACAGAGACTTTCCTCGAGGAGCCAAGACATGCAGGAGAACGTGCTGGGGTTGAACCATACATCCCACAGTGCGTTACCAGACCTCGTCGATTGCAGATAATCCCAAAATACGGGCTGGGGAGAATATAGAAGGTTGAAAAGAAAACTTTTGAATATTTTAAAAGAATTCGAGGCAAGAGGATCAACATCCTGGAGGGCCTTGATCTGCATACAGATGTGTTCTAAGACTACGAGCAACAGCAAATTGTGGACTATGTCGTGGAGCTTCAGAAAATGGGTAGAGCTGGTTGTTTGAGAGAGAAGACCTACTCAGAACCTCGAAGATGGATGAAAGGAAAAGGAAGTGTTACAATCCAGTGCGGGTGTTGCTACAACTTCGCCGAGGACAGAAAAGGAAATCAACCAGGGATACTCTGTCGTAGTGAGGTGGATCTGATGCCAAGAATTATCAAGAGAATGGTAAAAAGGATGGTGACATGGAGGGTATTGCTCGCAGATTGCATACCCAACAAGTTCGCATCATTAACATATACGAGGAGGGCGGCCGCAAACCGCCACACATAGATCATCATGACTTTGTCAGACCTTTCTGCACAGTGTCCTTCATCAACCAATGTAACATCATGTTCGGATCTGACCTCCATATAGCAGGCCCTGGAGAATTCTGAGGGCCGGTGGAGATATCTCTACTGGTAGGTTCTGTCTTGGTGTTAAAAGGAAATGGAGCGGACATAGCAAAACACTGCATTCCAGGTGTGCCTGTTGAGCGGATCTGCTCAGCTCGTCGGGAGGATGGATGACGGCAAAATGCCTTTCCACTTTCAGTCAGATCCAGAGTTAGAGAGCCTTCGGCCCAACGAGCTGTGAGTTACATGGAAAATAGTACACCTCCAATGCACACCCAAACGGAATTTCCTGCCATGGGTGGCTTGGAAGGTGATGTTATTATCCATGTGTCTCGCTATTCAGACATGGATTTCGACGGATGCTCTTGGAAGAAACTTGCAAGGATCTTACACAATCTGTTTTTGGATTTATAAGGATTGTATGAGATATTAAATTTTCAAGGAAAATATCATCATGTTTTGGATCGAGCTATATGATGTATTTTCAACAAATTGGAATGGAAACGACCATGTCGTGTTTTGCCTTCACCTCTTTTGTGCAAATTGATTGGGAAACACCATTAAGTTAAATGAACTTTGAGCAAAGAATGAAAAGAAGAGAAAATAAATGAAGAACTCTTTTTAAGAATCCGAATGTCAAAACAAACTTCAAATTAACACAAACTCTAAATAAACGAAAACAAAATTGAATCACCAAAATAAACGAAACAAAACAAATCTAAATCTCGAATTGAATTCCGAACCGAATCCGTCGATTTAAATCTTTCGACTGAAATCCATTTGAAGCTCCTTTGCACCCTCTTGCGAGTTGATTCTTCCCCACAGAAGACTTCAACTTCAGTTTCAAACCTCTAAACTTCTTCGTCGTCTGGAAATCCTTTCGACTCTCCGCGATCTCTATCCTCTTTTGAGAAGGTTGACTGAGTCTACTGACACAGAACCACGAAAATATTTGATTTGGTTCTGATGGCATGGATTCATATCCTTCGCCAAACAATCAAACTTTAATCAACTCTCTTGGGATGTGAAACACTTTCATGTCTCATTCTAATCTTCCACTAAACTAAAATTTCCACAGAATCTTCAAAATCAAATCAAATACAAACTTTTGGGATTGGTACCTAACTTCTGATTCCCATCCTTTTGAGGCTGGTACCTAACTTCCAGTCCTCATTTCGAGATCGATACTTGAATTTTGACTCTCTTAAGTGAATGTCCGCTAAATTCGCACTCTTTCCGAGAAATTTTTCTGCATTTTAATCCCCTGACTTGGGTATAAGACCAACAAGGCATCCTGATCTCGGTGTCCACTAAATTCACACACTTTCCGAGAAACGTTTCTGCATTCTAATCCTCCAACTTGGGTATAAGACCGACAAGGCATCCTGATCTCGGTGTCCGCTAAATTCGCACTCTTTCTGAGAAATTTTTCCGCATCCTAATCCTCCGACTTGGGTATATGGCCGCTAAGGCATCCTGATCTCGGTATCCGATAATCTCGCATTCTATCCGAGAAAATTTCCCACACTCCTAAAATTTCGAGGTCGGTACTTTACTTTCGACTCTCTTCCGAGACTGGTACCTAACTTCCAGTTCTCATCCTTTTCGAGGCCGGTACCTAACTTCCGACTCTCTTCCGAGACTGGTACCTAACTTCCAGTTCTCACCCTTTTTTTGATCGGTACTTAATTGACAATTTCTTTTCGAGGCTGGTACCTAAATTCTGGTTCTCTTTGCAATCCTGAGGTTGGAATCTAACTTCCAATTCTCATTTTAAATCCAAAATCTCTGCGAAAATCACCTTAAAATCAATCTCAAATTAGATTTCAATCAAAATTCTGATTAAGTCAAATTGCAACCGAAATTCTAACTCGAATTGAAAATTCAAACTCAAAATTAAAACTTGAAATGAAAATGAAACAAATCTAAATCCAATCTATCTCTCTCTAGATCTTGTGATTTGGAATTCACCTCTTCTTCCCCAGCGAGAGTTTTGGAATCTTCAGTCTTGGAGATTTACCTGATACTCCCCAGCAGAATTTCCTACACTTTATTCTGAGTTTGTCACTTAGACATCTGTGTTAGTTTTGTTGATCTCTTCGATCAACGCCAATACGCGCGGTGTGCTTGGTTAGCACACTACACCTATTGGGGGTTCATTTGTTGACCTCATTTTTGATGAGGTTCTTTCTTTTCTCTCCTTAGTGCTTAGGATTTGGCCATTGGACTTTTCCTTGACTATCCTAGAAGATTAGAAATGGAACCCACCACTTAGAAATTCAAACACTTCTTAACTCCCTTCAAACCCCACATGTTTGAGTGTAAACCTCCAGGCCACCTGGAGGGTTAAAACCAATATGTGAAGGTTTAAAGGATGAGTTTCCTATAGGACTCTTTGGCCTTAAGACTACCCTGGTGGTCTGGTCTTGGTAGGTTTAGTTTGCACACACCATACTCTCACACACATTCCAAATCCTAAAACCATTCTTACCCAACTTGGCTTCCTGACTCATGTAGGTAACTCATATGGATGGACCCCAAATTAAGACCCAACAAAAATTGAGAACTCTTTGTAACACTCCCATAAACATTTTAAAACATTAATTTTACACCAAAACCAACATTAGCCCAACCTTAGCCCAAGTTAGCCCAATTTGACCCACTTTGACTCTATTACTAAAAGACCCAAATTAAACCCAATTCAACCCCAAATGGCACCAAATCTTTTCTAAAATTTTTATTATACATTCCTAAATAAAATGCAAAATTTATTTGACATAATCTTTTACAAAATTTTCATCCATAAATTTATTTTGAAGCCTAAAAGCCCACTTTCCTAAAACATTTAAAAGCTCATTTTCCACTAAACTTAGAAAGCCCAAACTTGGCTCTAAAGCCAACATGACATTTTCTTCTCATCATCAATTTAATAAAATCACCCCCTAAGTTCTATTTCATCATTTAAATAAACTAAATGTGGTCTCATGGAAATTTTTCATCAAAATGCCCAAAAATTCAAAACCCTTTTTCATGAAATTGACCAAGCTTTGCCCCAAGCCACATGGAGCCATGAAGTCATGGGTAAGCCACATGCAAGCCTTGGGAGCCACTTTACACATCACCATGCAATTAATTGCAATAGGAGGAGACTCTTTTAAACTCCCTTAAAAAGGTTTTAACCCTTTTAATGCTTCGCTATAACCCATAATTAATCCAAATATTCATAGATGGGTACTTCACCACCCTTTCCTAGCTGACTCACCTGACTCCCACAGCACTCAAAGCCCCTTGGTGGGTGAACCAAACCCAAATCCATGCAATTGACCCATTTAAACCTAAAATACACCCTTACCCATTCCATTTTAAATCAATCTCTTTACACATGGCCAATGCCCATTGTTTGCACCAAATTCAATCCCTAAACTCACTGAGTCAGATGGTGACCTAACCATAGCCGGACCACCACCTGGGTCACTGGAAAACCCCATGTCCGAGAGCTCCATGTGAGCCAAAAAATTCAAAACTTGTTTGCTGAGTTGTCCCAACCCAAATGGTCACTGCAGCTGCTCTTCTCCTCCCCTGAGCAGCAGATCCCAGCCCTCAATTGCCCCTGGGAAGCCCTCTAGCCCTGGTTATTTAAACCCACCTCCCTCACAGGCAAAGAAGGTGCTGACATTAACCATACCAAAACTCTGCCAAAATTGCTCTAAACTCTTCTCCTGACTTAGAGCAATTGATCCCCACTGAAATCTAGCCCTAAAACCCTCTCTGTGAGTTCAATTTCTGAGTCCAATCTCAAGCCCAAAACCAGGACATTTCACCACAGTGAGCAAAATCCCAAATTGATCAACTCTACACCTTCACCAAACCAAGAAAGGAAGTTCCCTAGTGAAAGCCCCCTCACCAGGCCACCCAATTGTGCTAGAGACCAAAGCTTGAAATCGGGTTTGATGGAAATCATACCTAGGCATTTCACCACAGCTCCAGGCTTCATCTCTAGCTTCCTTAGACTCCAACAAACGTGTCGAGCCTCTCTGATTGAAGCTTCACTTCTCAGAGCCAAGGTATTGATCTCTCCCTTCCCGAGAGCTTCTTTCGATTCTCCATTTTTTTATTCCATTTCATAGCATCTTAACCGTATAGATGTGTTCGTCTTGTTAAGACGAGTTCATAGAGTCCAAGATCGTGAAACTTAGTGGAGAAATGAGGGAGATCATAGGGTTTTAGTGTGGACGGTTCTCGAATTAGGGCTCTCCAGGACGATGAACTGATGCTGTCCATTCATGTGTGTATCGAATGAACAGTCTAGATCGTGTCGGACGGAGGCACGGAGCAGAACAGCAGGACGCGTGGCTGCTGAGTCGGATGGCGGTGTCGAATATAATTACACCGTGTGGGCTTTCGATCCAGACGAGGATGTCGCGGCGCTGACTGGGTTAAGTAGATAAATAGAATTTTTCTGAATTTATTAAATAGCCAGAACTTTGAAAAATGATATCTTTGCATAGAAAAATCAAAAAAATAAAATAAAAATACCCTCTTGCTCAGTGAACAGAGGAGAATAATGTGGAAAAAGAATTGAGTTAATTTGTTGAGTCTATGATTTTTAATTATTTAAACACTCTCTGTGATATTCTAATTCTCTATATGCATACATAATTCATCATGGCATAAGACCATAGGGCTTTTGTAGCCTTTATCCTTGGAAACATTCCCTGAATTTTTCAAGGCCAGAGGCCATCTCTATGACAAGTTATTTATTTTCCAAGTTTATGTGCCTGTTTTGGGATTTTAATTCTAATAATTAGCATATTGCTTAGAAAATTCTAGAAAAATTAGGGGAGATATCTTATAACCAGAGGACCCTAGGAAAATTATGGTTTGATTTAACTCCTTAAGAATAACCCTAATTAGCCTAAACCCTTGGATTGAATTTTAATTAATTAGGAGTGACCACACATCAAAATCACTTGAAAATAATTCTCCATTATCATTTAGGACGCAGAGAACCTCACATAAAATTTCAAGTCAATTGGAATTAATTTAACCCACTAAATGAATTAATTAAGTGACATAGTTATTTTAAAATTTTAAAAATTCATAAAACCAAAAATATACTTCAAAAATTCACCAAACTTGTTTTGTGGGCTCTCTGGTATCAGAGGAGTCTAAAAAAATTAAAATTGAATTTTTCTAAAAAAAGTTTAATTTTTAACCTCATTTTCAATATTTTAATAATTAAAAAAATTAAGAAAATCACCAAAATTTTAAAAATCACAAAAATGTCATTTTTTGTTCATTAATCACTTAGGAACCAACCAAATATTTTTCTTAAGTCTCTAGGTTAAGATATTGAATTTTGAAAGCTTAATGTAACTTTTTAATGTTAAAAAAATGAATTTTCAAACCTTCCCACTAAAATAATTCTAATAAATCAAAGAAAAATTAGAAAAATATAAAATTTATTTCTCTGATTTCCTTGAGTTCAGAGGGACTTAAGAAAAATACAAAATCTATTTTTCAACTTTAATTTTATTTTATAATTAATTAATACCCTAAAATTCAAAATAATTATAATAAATAAAATATGATTTAAAAAATCACCAAAATTATTCTAAATGGTCCTCTCGTCAGTAGGAATATCTTATAATTTTCTTAAGACAGAAACCCTACCTTGGTCATGTTATTAAATTTCCATTGAAAACCCTTTTTTTCAAAAAATAATTATATAAGTTAAATTAAAAATGGTAAATTCACTTTTTGTCCTCTAATGTCTTAATTGACATGTGAGTGAGGTGACATAAAAATTTCAAGTTCATTTAAGCTCAATTTAGTGAGTTATGGAGTGAGCATGCTTAAAAGGGCATAAAAGTAATTAAGGATGTTAACCCTAATTAATGCTTTAGGCTTAATCAAAGGGAGGGATGAATATTTGATCTTAATTTTCTATTGGATGATTGAAACTTAGGGAATTAAGGAGTAGAAACCCATTAATCACTTTTAATATATCAAAAATGAAACATTAATTAATTAAATCATTTAAATTTTGGGAGAATAATTAAAATTTGGATTATTAAGATTAGGAATATGACTTAAGAAGGTTTCAATTCTGTAATTCTTAAATGGATAAATTCAATAATATTCAACTCTTAATTAATTCTAAAAAAAATGAGGATGATTGAAATGAATAATTAAAAAGGAAATAATCCTTAATTAAGTTAAAGCTTAAAACATTAAATGATTTAATAATCAAATTAAAATACAATTTAAAACATTTAAAACTAATTTGAAATCACTTAAGAACAAACTTAAAACAAATTTGAAACATTAAATAATCTTAAAACAATTCATAATTAAAATGGTGAAAATCAAACTAATTAAAACCAACCCAAAGTATTATAATTAATCCAAATCAAATCATCAAAATTTAATGAAATTAAATAATCTAAACACATCTTTCAATTTAAATAATTTGAAACATCAAAGATTAACCTAGAACAATTCATGATTAAAACATCATAAATTATAAATTAAATTAATTTAAGACATTAAAATTAATTTAAAACATTAAGATCATTTAAAATGTAAAGTTTAATTGAATTACAACAATCTGAATACTATTTCAACTTAAAATGGTTTAAAACACTTAAAAAGATCAAATGAAACTTTATAATTAAATCAAAACCACTTTAAATCTCTAACTCAAATTCACATTAAGAATGGCTAAATCCTTTAATTAATCTGCCCCTGAAAGCTTTCACCTTTATAACTCTCAAATAGAGTGTCAAGTGAAATGTCACTTAACTCATCGGATAATCAAATGTCCAAGTTTACTGAATAAGAAACGAAACTTAACTAAATTATTGGATGACCAATTCACCAGTACAATGAAATTCATTTGGACTCAAAATAATCTCACAAACATTGAAAAGATATTCAGGACTCGTCCTGAGCACTTTCTCAATTTGATGAGGTGTTTTAGAAGAACAATTGAACTTCATTGTTCTCTGGTGAAGAAAATCATCCACAAAACACAAGAACCTAGACGTCACATGAATTGACTAGCAGTAAGATTAGGATTTTGGTAGATAACCAGAACCTTCCCTTAGCTTTTCCTAGGTGCTTTCCTTGAAATATATAAATGCTCTAACATGTGCCTTAAGTTCAGCTGGGAATGATGAGAAGACCCTCTAGGTACGCTTTTATTTTATTGCGATTTATTTTGCATTGTACTTTACTTCTCTTGCATGTTAAACAACAATGTCACCCTGCATGAAAACTGAAACCTTTAGGATAGCCACAAAGATGAAACCCAAAACTAAATTAAAAATCAATACAAGATAAAATTTACTGCCACAACATTCAAAATATAAAAATAACTCAAAATTTAATCACAAACGAAACAACAAAACTACAACTACAACTACAACTAAATTATAATGTCTCGTTGGATGATAGGAAATCCCTTAGATGATGTAACCCACGTGTTGCTAAGGAGATTTCCCACGGTCTGAATGAAAGTGTGGAACTCATTCAGTTGAGTTTAGCAAATTCATCTGGACTAGGTGAATCCGATGAAAATAGCGGTGCCGGGATGACGAAACCGTGAGATCTTAATCGGTTCTGCTTAATCGACTTTAAGATTTGCTTTAATTAAAACATTAAGTCATCTCAACTTTTAACCTCTCTGAACCAAAACACTTCTCTCATCTCTTGATTGCCACCTTCTAAAACCAAATCTCTGCAACAATAAGGAGCTTGGAGCACATTGGACAGCACGACCATCTTCATCAACAAAACTTGTGTCTACATCAGCTAAACCTTTCCTAGAATTAAATAACAAAGCCATAGGATTTTGAGGTAGTCTGCCTAGTGCAACATGAATCCTCAACTTTTTGTTAGGCAGTTTACATAATTATGTTATGCAAATTAAGCCCCAACCGGTCTTAGGACTCCGAGGTAGTCGTTTGGTACGACATAAAGCTTCACATCTTCGAGGCTATTTATATGACTATGTCATATAAATATAAGTCCTAATTAATTAAAATTGGTAGGATTGAAACATTAAATAATTCCCTCAAATTGAAGCCAAACCATAGGATAGTTTGGGAAGTTGCCAAGATTCCTCTTGAATCCTCAGCTTCCCCTATTTCTCTTCCTTTGGACTCTCAAAATAAATTATTCCAATTTTGAGCAATTCCGTATTGAAATTTCTAAAATTTAATTGTTTGAAAACCTTAAACTTTGAAATTCTTGAGAGCAAAACCACTGATCATTATTGAGAGTTTTCTTAAGTGTCTTCGGACATTTAAGATGTAATTAACTATAGGAGCTTGCCCTTATAAGGAACATTAAGAACCCAGGTAATATAAACCCTGCTTAATTCCTTTATATCAAGCAGGAGAACTTGTCGGCTTATAAAATTGGTTCGCAGACCAAACAGATGTTAAAAATCTTCTAGTTTATTTAATCGATCCCCATAATCAAGCAGTGTGTCTATTCTTCGGAATAGATACACGGTTTGTGGTGTGGTGTTTGTTTATATAAACTATTTAGGATGTGAGATCGGTTTGATTTCATATCTAAAAATTTTCAAACTTAAAAATTATTTTCAAAAAATCAAAAACTACTTTCCAAATTATATATGTATATTTGAATTAAATTCAAAACCTAAAAAATTCGCCGACAACATCTGTAGGAGACCCCTTTTCAAAATACAATACAACAGTTAACCTAAAAATATGTTAATAAGGGGTAAATGGGAAAGGAATAATCTTAATTTTCCTTCTTGGATGATTGAAACATAAGGGCATAAGTGGTGGAAACCAAGTCACCACTTTTGAATATTAAGGGAAAAGTTATAATTTCTTAAAATTATTGAAATTCGGAGGTTAATCAAATTTGTTGATTCTAAAGTAAGGGATTTAATCTAGAAGGATTATAACTCATTAATTTAAAACTACAATGTAATGGTTGAATGATAATGCAATCTTTGATAAAGATCAAATATCACTTAATATAATATCACTTTAAATTACAAATCTGCCCATAAGAGCGTAACGACTAGGTAGCGAACTAGGTTTAATTCTGACTTTAATTAATGAGGATTAGAAAAGAGAAAATAATTATTTATAAACATTTGTTTGAAAACACTACTGGCCTACCTTTGATCAAATTGATTATGTCCCTTAATAATTCAACTTGTCCCTAAAGGCATTCACTCACATTACTCAAAAATGAAACTCCAAATAAATGTTACCCCATTCAAGGGATAATCAAAACATATAAGTTCACTGAGTAAGATTTTAAAAATCATTAAAAAATCTTAATTGGACATGGGTCATTAATTGAACTAAGCAATGAAAACAAATGAGCTCAAAATAATCCCAAAAGTTTTGAAAAGATGTTCAGGGTTATGCCCCGAGCACTTCCTCAAACTAATGGGTTATTCTAGAAGAACAATTGGATTTTATTGTTCTTTGATCAAGAAAATCATCCCTAACATACCTTAGGGACCCACAAAGTTATGAAATATGATCCCCTGTTGGACTTAAACCTCTGATCTCTAATTATCACTTCAATATCTACTTTAAAATGCTAAACATTTCAGTGGATGTACTCGAAGACTACCATGTATGCATTATTATAATTACAATTTACACTATTTTAATTAAATGTTCTACAATATCTTCCATGTCATACTTGTGATAATTATTAAAATAGTAAAACCAAAACCAAACTCGCATGAAAAAATTGAAACTTTTAGGGTAGCTATGAAAATAATACGAAAAAAAATCAATTCAAAATAATCAAAATATAAGATAACTCAAAATTTAATCACAAACAAAACTATAAAACAATAATTACAATTAAATTATTACGTCTCTATCAGTTGATTAGGAATCCCTTAGAGGAGGTAACCTATGGTTGCTAATGAGATTTCCCATGGCCCCAATGAAATTATGGAACTCATTCATTTGAGTAAAGTAAATTCATCTAGACTAAGTGAATTCGAAGAAAATAGTGGTACCACAACGAGGGAACCATGGGATTCTAACCGGTGTTGATATAATCAACTTAAACTCCCCCTTAATTAAGACACCTAATAATAACAAAACAAAACTTGAATTCCAAAACTTGACACTTCCCTCATCTCTGTAAATTTGATATTTCTAAAACTAATCCTACTGAAACGAAGAGCTCGGAGCTAACCTCGTGTGTAGCACGACGAGGACTTGGGAAGAACATCTTCAGAAGAGCAAGTGGATTTGCAACAACAAAAAAAATCTTCATCGGTTAAACTTTCCTTATAATTAAAACAACAAGACATCAGATTTCGAGGTAGTTCATCTAGTATGACATAAACCCTCATTTTATCTCTTTAGGCCTTTGCACCTCGTGCAATATAAACCCTAACTCGTCTTAGGATCTGAGGTTGTTGTTTGGTATGATATAAATCCTCTTATCTTTCAGGCTATCTGAATGATCATTATCATGCAGATGTAAGCCCTAAATAATAAAATTTGCAGAATGAAACATTAAATATTCTTCTCTTCAAAATTAAAGCCACATAATATGATAGTTGGGTGGTCATTTGAGGTTCCCCTTAAAGTCTGTGACATCCCCTAATTCTTCGTTCCTTTGGACTCTTAAAATAACTCTTTCTATTAGCACTAATCCTATTTGATATGCTCTAAGTCCATCCTTAAAAACTTAAACTTTAAACTTTGAAATTCTTGAGAGCAAAACCACTAATCTTTATCGAGAGTTTTCTTGAGTGATTTCGGTCATTTTTGAATTAATTAACTATAAGAGCTTGTCTCTATAAGGAACTTTAAAACACATATAATATAAACCCTATTTAATCTTTTGTATTAAATAGGAGAACTTGTCGGTCAACATAAAAATGGTTCACAGGCCAAACGGATGTCATAAATCTATTAGTTTATATAATCAAGCTTCACTATCAAGTAATGTGTATATTCCTCGGGATAGGTGCATAACATGTGTTGATATGCTCGCTTATTTAAACTTTTAATTGAATGTGACCGGTTTGGTCTCATATTTTTCAAAAATCAAAACACTACTTTCCAAATTATTTAAAATTATATATACTTAAATTAAATTAAAATAAAATAAATGGGCCAAAAAAGATGTAAATTTTAATTTTGATAAGCAGTGCCAAAATGCTTTTGAGCTATTAAAAGAAAATTAGTCACATCACCAGTAATTGTTTCACCAGATTGGATATGTCCATTTAAATTAATGTGTGGTACAAGTGATTATGCTATTTGAGCTATTTTGGGATAGAAATATGATAAGATTTTCAAAGTGATTTACTATGTAGTAAAACTCTTAATGAAGCTCAAATTAATTATACCACAACTGAGAAAGAGTTATTAGCAATAGTATCTATTTTTGATAAATTCAGATCATATTTAATTGGAACAAAATGTGTAGTGCATACAGATCATTTTGCTATTAAGTATTTAATGAAAAAGAAGGATACAAAACTAAAACTAATAAGATGGATTCTTCTTTTGCAAGAATTTGATTTTGAAATAGTTGATAGAAAGGGAGCTGATAATCAAATTGTTGTTCATCTATCCAGGATTGAATCTGAAAAATCACTCTATTTTGAAAAATAAATTAATGAAAATTTTCCAGATGAATATTTTTTCAATATTAATGAATGGTGTATTCCGAAATATGCAGACATCGTGAACTTTATTGTTAATAAGATTTTCCAGACCTTATGGTTTGACAAACCAACAATAGATGAATTTTTTATCTGAAGCAAAGACTTATTTTTTGGATGACTCATTTTTATATAAATAGGGAAAAGGTCTAATTATTCGAAGAAGTCTGCCCTTAGAAGAAACTTATTAAATTATTGAAAAATGTCATGATTTTGATTTTGAGGGACATATTGGTGTAGATAAAACAACATACAAAATTTTGCAATCTGGATTTTATTGGCCTACTATCTTCAGAGATGTTAATAATTATATTAAAAATTGTGATCAAAATCAAAGAGTAGGCAATACTTCTAAAAGAAATGAGATGCCCCTCAATTATATTTTTTATGTTGAAAAATTTGACGTTTGGGGATTAGATTGCATGTGACCATTTAAACCATCTTTCAGAAATTTGTATATATTGTTAGCAGTAGACTATGTGTCTAAATGGATAGAAATAGTTACTTTACCGCGATGTGATGTTCAAAGTGTTGCAAAGGTTTTAAGAAAGAACATATTTTGTAGATTTGGAATACCGAGAGTAATCATAACTGATGAGGGAAGTCATTTTAAAAATACGATAATAAAGAAATTAGTAATGCAATATCATATCTATCATCAAATTTCTACTACTTATCATCCTTAGACAAGTGGTTTGGCTGAATTATTAAATATAGAAATTAAAAAAATCTATAAATCCAACAAAAATGGATTGGTCAGTCAAGCTTGATTATGCTTTATGGGCTTATAGGACTACATATAGAGCTCCTATAGGAACGTCCCATTCAGGTTAATATATGAGAAAGCTTATCATTTACTAATTGAACTTGAGCATAAAACATATTGGGCTATTAAGGAATTTAACTATAATTTGAAGGATGCTGAAAAGAAGATTATTGCAATTAAATGAGCTGGAAGAAGTAAGGAATAAATCTTATGATAATGCTAAGATTTATAAAGATAAGATGAAAAAGTGGTATGATCAGAACATTTCTACTGAAAATATTGAGCGGGGGACAACAAGTATTGCTATATAATGCAAGATTGAGCTTATTTTTAGGCAAACCTAAGTCCAGATGGATGGGCCCATTTATTGTGATAAAAGTTTATCCATATGGAGCTGTGGATATCAAAGATCCTAAAACCTAGAAAATATTCAAAGTGAATGGTCATAGACTAAAACCCTATTTCTTAGGAGATTAAACTAAATTGAATGATCTTTTAATGTTGGGTCACCCAGAATAAGCATTGGGTGAGTCAGGCTGACGACATAAAACCAAGTGCTTTGTGGGAGACAAGCAATAGTTATTAGTGTGTTTTTTATTTTAATGTTATGTTGTTGTGTTTATTATAGAAAATTATGGTAGTAATTTGAATATTTTGTGATAATTTTAAAACCTTAATTGATGTCTTAGATGTGTTAGAATGAGTATTTAGATGTTAAGCTGACATGTGCTTAAATGAGCATTGTCACCTAAGCACCCATATTTGAGCACAGAAGTAAAAGAACGTGCCTAAATAATGTTCTAGAAGAATTATACATGGTAAAGTAGCCTTGAACTTTTTTTGGTGGTTTTTAAATGTGGGAAGTGGGTAAAGGCTTCTCTAAAGTCTATAAATAGCATGAAAATGAAGAGGTTTTTGCCCCTCTCCAAATTTTCATTCTAAAGTCTAAGTGAAATGAGATTTGAGTTAAAAAGAAGTTTTTAAGAATGAATTGAAGAAGAAGGATGAGCCCATAAAGAAGAAGTTTGTAAGTCAAAGTGCGCAAAAGTTATACAACGGATTCCTAGCTGTTTGTACAGAAGGAATAGTAGAGAAGATTACAAAAATTGAGGCTGATGTGGATTCAATTAAGTAAAGTTAAATGAAAATAATTTACACTTGGTGCATATTGGATGGCAAGTCAAAATACTTTTTAGTCATACAAGTTATATTAAAGAAGCTGACAAGGCGATGTATCTGAAAATTAAGTGGATTGAAGAGGATTCAATAAGAGTTCTTCATCATCGTCCGTTATATCAAATCTATATGCCAAATGGTTTAGATGGAGCAAATGAAGGCCAGGGATATATTCCATTTAATGGAGAAGGGAATTAAGTTCAAGAGTCTAGTAAGTTTGCTTGTTATTAGTGTTTGTTAGTTGTATGTGTTTGATGTTAAATTTGTCTTGTGTTGTGATCTATTTAAATGTTATCTCATCTAAAATCTTTTGGAGTGGAGATTAGTTGTGGTAATTGTGTTTGTGTTTTATGAATAGTAAATGAAAGATTTTGTTTATGTGAAAATTTTGTGTTATTGTGATCAAATCTAAGTATTTGGAAGTTATGAATTTTTTAAAAAGAAGAGAAGAGAAGGGGAAGAAAATTTTTATTAAGATTTATAAAGCCATTTGGGGGTGGATGACTTAAGAAGATGTGTATTTAAATCAAAAATTGAAAATATCAAATTTTATGCACTGGAGCTTAAGCACCGTAACCAAGAGCTTAAGCACAAGCAAACTCGAGAGATAGGCGCCTAAGTGCCAAACCAATTATGCTTAAGTGCCGGTTCACGAGAACCGGTTCGCGAATGATTTTAAGTGAAAATTTGAGCCAAAACCACCACTTTTACCCCTGTAGTCTTCTTCTTCCTTGGGCATTCACGATTTTTGACCTAGAGCATCCACAAACGTGAAAAAAAACTTGGTGGATTTGAGCCAAATTTGATAGATTTCTTCTCCTCAAGTTTAGACCTTCTCTTCTATGTAAAAATGTTTGATTTTCACCATAAATTTGGAGTGCATTATGGAAAATCTGAAATTTACTATTTATGGTGAAAATTTGAGAAAAATTGTTGGATTTTACATTGAAATGTGAGTTTATGCTTTTAGAAGTTAGATCTTGGTTTGATTTTAGAATTTATTTTAAATTTTTAGAAATGGTACCAAGGATGAAGAGGATCATGGGGGAAAGCTACTTTTGATTCGAGTAAATTCGTGAGTTCGAAAGCTCAGGATAGATACACTGATGCAATGCAGTCGAAGAAATTAATTCATGAGCGATGTTTCAAGAATCTGGACGGAGAAGTGAAAGTCTTGATTGTCCGCCGACAGTGGGATTGGTTGTGTTCTTTTTCTATTATTTCTACGATTTATGTAGTTCGAGAGTTCTATGCTAGTCTTCCTAAAGCTGAGGATGATCAAGTGATGATAAGAGGAAAATCAGTAGAATTTTCCCCTAAGGTAATAAATTCATTTTACCATCTGCCTTTGGATACTACGTGTTTTTATGTTAATTACAATCTTACAGAGGAGGTAGATGACATCATATCTTCATTAACTGCAGGAAGATGATTATGGAAAATTACTAGTGGAAGAATAGTAAATTTTCCTACATCGAAGATGGATGCCATGGTGAAAGCATGGCACTATTTCATTTCTACTCGTCTACTCCCTTCAAATCATCTTAGCAAAGTGACCAGAGAAAGGGCTAAGTTGAACTATTGCATTCAACAATATAAGCCTATTATTATTGAATCTCTGATTTATCATTTTATCACCAGTTCTGCTAGAGCTACCACTATTGTTGTTTTGGGATTCACATCCTTAATCTTCTTTGTGTGAGAAAGATGGTTTGAAATTTGATAATTGTGAGGATATTTTACAACCTCTAAAGCCCATTACTAGTGTGAAGGTGAAGTCTTATTTTGAGCATTCTATATTTGTTGGATAGGAGGATTTTCTAGAAGTTTTGGTGCTTCTACATCGCATGCCACTACATCTCGTGCATCTACATCCCAAGTCAAATCTACTAGCCCACATTCACATACACAATTAATGCAAAAGATGATGGACCACATCAACTTCAGTTTAGAAAATTATGTAGATCAAATTGATACTTACATGAGAAGGCATAGTGACTATGAAGAGAAATACAACACATCTTTGCAGAAACTCATCTGAGGTGATCAGAGTGTAGTATTTTCTTCATATCCACCTTACTCTCATTATGAATCTACAAGTTTTTGGGATGACGATGATGCTGATGGTGGCAAGGATGAGGAGTGGTTGGATTATGTTGTGTTATGTTTGAACTCTGATTTGTCATTGCAGTTTGGACTAATGTTGTAGTATTTGTTGTTGTAATAGACAATGTTGCTTGTGGTGATATTGCGAAGTGTAGTTATCTTTTATTTTATGTAGTATTAATTGTGTGAACTTTTTTATTTTAAGTGTACTTTGTTGGTTTATGTTGAACTTATTCCTACTGCTTTAGGAAAGTTTAGAACTGAGCTAAATTTCATTTAAAATTTTATATTTAACTTTCAATTTAATACCATGCATTTTCTTTCTGTTGTAGTTGTGATGTTATGTAAGTCTGTGTGATCAGCTTTTATGTTATCCTTCACTGCCTAGAAGACTTTTGAATCTCATATATATTAAAATCAAAATAAAATTTTATCATTTTTACTCCTATTTTTAATTATCGTACTTGTATATTTAGGATATGAAAATCCCTGTAAGCATGAGGTTTTAATTTTTCATTCCTGTCTTTATATATGATAGGCTAAAATGTTTAATTTTATTAAAAATATAAGTTTGGGGGGATGAAAAACCAATTTTCAAAACTTGAAATTTATTTGTTCTCAATTATGCCACAAATAAACTTGTTTTTTATTGAAAAATGATTATGTGCATGAAGTTATATTAGGGTAATAAAATTTTGAATATAGAAATGAGTAAGAGAAATTATTTATAACTTTATAATGATGATTAAAATTTTGAAGTTAAAAATTTTCATAGTGAAGAGATTAAATATTGTGTAATTATCTTTAGTAGGAGACGTTGTATTTTTTAAAATTATAAAGAATTATACATTTATTTTCAATACTTACGTTTTCTTTTATTAAAAGTAATTTTCAAAACTATTATTATATTTTTAAGTAAATGATATATATCAAACCTTTGCTTTAGGAAAAGAAGAGTGGAATTCAAAATCAATAAAGGTCTATCCAGATATAGTAATCATTGCTTGAAAAAGAAAAAGAAAAAGAAAAGGAAAAAGAAAAGGAAAAATAAAAAGAAATGAAAAGAAAAATAAAAAAGTGAAGTATAGTATAAGAAAAAAAAATGGAAGGAGAAGCTTGAGGATTGGTGTCTAATCAAAAATTAGTTCCACATCTGATCTTTTTAATGCATAAGACTTGAGAAACTCCTAAGCTTATAAATATATTATAGTAAGTATAATTATTTTTATTGAAAATTTTTTAAGTAAAGAAGATAGAATGCCTAAGCTTTATATTTGAAAAATCTGCAAGTATTTCTGAATTAAATAGGAGCTCATATTTTCATACTTTTTCACTTTACAGATTTTAAAACTTTAAATTGGTCTCATTTAATAAAGTTTTTTTTAAAATTGGAATACTACATTTCCAGAACAAAATTTTATCATCTCCTAAAGAAACTCATTCACATAATTTACTTACTTTGGTTTTGAAAGATTGTAGTGCCACGTAAGGATAAGTAACATTTTATGTTTGAGAAATTTTATATACCTATAATATATAGCATTTTTATACACATTTTTTATGATATTGCACTTTAATGGAAGGTATTTGTGTGTTTTTCTTTCAGGTATAATTAAATTGATAAAGTATGACTAAAGGAGTGAAAAAGAATTAAATTGAACTAGGGCGCCTAAGCTCCCCGATCTGGCCCTTAAGCTCCAACGGACAGAGAAGGCCACGCCTAAGCACCAAAGGCCCCGCGCTTAAGCGCAGTGTAGTTACTATTTTATTTCAAAGAATTTTTGGCAAACACAAACGTGGGTAACTTATAAAGGGCGCCAAAATACACTCAAATAGCACTTGAAAGGATGCATCTTTTGGCAAGATTCATTGAAAATGGACACATTTTGATGAGAACCCAAGACATCTTTTGAGAATATATAAAAGAAAGGACTTGAAGAGAATTTAAAGAGGCTGAAAAGGGTGTGCATAGAGAGTTAGAAAAGAGTAGTTATAGTAAGAAGTTGTAGGATTATTACTTAGGGATTCTTCACACTTGTCTCATTCCTAGTGGAAGGGAAGGTGGGTAGAGATTTGTAAGTTAAAATTCCTTGTTTTAGATAGATTTTAACCCTTTAGGGTTCAACGACCAGTCCTAGGGAGGCCTGTAAGAGAAAGGAAGTGATTCAAAGGAACTTTAAGAGTTTTGTGGAGAGGAACTTGAGATAAGATTTTATATTTGTACATCATTTGGTTTTAATTGAGACTTTTAGTGTCTCTAAATAATTTCTACTTTTAAAATGAATTATTATTGTGTTTTCTCCATGGATTCTGAGTAGTTTTCTTTATCTTTTTCATTAAACTGAAAAGTAATCAAGTGTTGGATGGAAGTTGTAGAAGTATTGATCTTTAGTGTTGGAATAAGTTGTGATGATTTAATCCTTGTACTTTATTTACTTCTTGACTTATCCAATGAAGATGTTAACATGTGTTGTGAGAACATGTAAGATCCGTGATGGTATTATCTCAGTCAACTATTGGTAGAAATCACATGAGATTGTATGGATGAAAATGTAATTCATATAATTTTGTGCAAATAAATAGGGAAATATACTTTGATGTGTGTAGAATTAGAGGACTGTAGGGTGACAGACTAAAGCCGCCAATTTGGTTTATTATTTTAGGTTTTTATACGAGATGTTAGCCCCTAGGTGAAGGGAAAGGAGGGAACTCTAGAGTGAGAGCTAGTATCTTTTCTACCTAACCCATATTCATAACTATTCAAACTTAAACTAGCCAATGTTCTTTATAGTATCTCTAGTAAGGGTAAAGAATATTATTCCTCCTATTTGGCACAACACATTTTGAATACTTCCACAACAGAACTCCTATACTTATTACTTATCCATGGTAAGAAAATAAGATACCTTTATCTATACTTCTTTTATCTTATAAAAATCTCATTATAGTTAGTTAATTATTTACTTTGTTTCAAAATATTAAAAACTATCAAAAAGAATTGCAATTTCAATCTTCTGATTTCTTAAACTATTTAAGGGTCTTTTCTAAATAGATTTTGTGATCTAATTCCTTATTAAGAATTTATAAGATTCCCTGTGGGTTCAATATTTCGGGGCTTAATCAGAAAGTCCTATATTACTTGATAATGATAGCATAAATGCATATAACCCCTAAATTTAAATATAATTGTTGAACTCTTATTTATATGGAAATCACATTTTGGTTTCGTTGTAAAGAAGAAAATTTTATTAAAGGAAAATAGAATATTATACCATATATATAAAAAATCATGTCACCGCTGTAGAAATATCTGGGATCAGTTTGTTAAATCATCACTAGAAACAGTTAAAACGTAGCCAAAATCGTCACTGTTGTAATTATAAGACCTCGGAGGGGTGTAGAGGAATTATAAAGAGTTAATGGTTTGAGGGATTTCTCCCCTAAATCCAAGACAACCAATCTAACAGATCCATCGCTTATCCTATTCTTCCTGCTATCAATCTTTGTCTCATCTGTAGCGTCCTTCTTCTCCTCAATCTTCAATTGCGGTAATCTTTCTTACATAATTTCTATCTTTGGCTTGACAAGCAGCAGACTCTGGGTGGTAGCTTGCTTCAAAGCTTTTTGAATCTGATCCGGTAACTTCTTAAAGGATTTGGTCCAAACTTTGCTACATCCATTCCTATCAGCATACGGATTTATTGGGCTAATAAGCTCGACTGAAATCATATTTACACAAACTCTTTCAGGTTCTTTTAATATTCTTTCAGGATTGTTATATTCCCTTCTTTAGATTTCCTCTCGAGCCAACCTTTGAAGCTAAGTAGTTCTCTATGGTATGTCTAAGTAATCTGTGGTACGAGCTGTATTTGGGTTGATCTTTCAGGTTGACATCCTCTAATTTCATTGGTTCAAGCAATTTTTACTTGGGCTTCTTCATTAAAATTCAGAACATCTTTGCCACAATTTCATCTTTGAAAGACTATACCTTGTTTAATCAGCTTGTTATTGATGGACCCTGTCTTCCATTTGTTCTGTAAGACCTCTATTCGAATGAAAGCTAACCAGGCTGACTGTGCTACTAACTGTATTATTGTCTGCTGAACATATTATCATATTACATACTATACGTTGTGGATGAGGTTGATTGTACTGCTGAGGTGGCCGGCTGTACTGTAGTTGAGGCTACTCTGTCTAGATTCTCATCAGCAGCTTGCCTTATTTACAGTTGTCACTACACCTGTCCACTTCTCAAATGTCTTAGCTAGTTTGGACTTCTTGGTATTCTCTAGAGGCTCTGTATGCTTGATCTCTTCCTACATACTCCTGGCTTTATTGAGTAGCTTTTAAAATGATTTGATGGTATGTCCTTTTAAGCATGAAGGCTATCGGTCCGTGAATGCTCTTGAGTAAGACCTCGATGGCATGTTGTTCCTGCAACTGTGGCTCACACTTCATGCTCAAATTTCTCCAACGTAGAATGTACTCCACAAAAATCTCTTTGGGCTTCGGTCATTACATTATAAGATCTTCAATGGTAATTTGGTGATACACCCCGGTAAAATTTTTTTTCCAATTATGTAAACATTTTGATCGATCCATTAGGTGGTTCTGCATACCAATCAAATGTGGTCTCTAAAAGAATGCTCATAAATTGCCAGAAGAGTAATGCCTCGCTTACCCCCGCGTTATTGAGGCTTGCCCAGAAGTGTGCAACATGCTGTTGGGGGTTTCCCTTCCATCAAAAGTCTTAAAGGTCGGAGATGCAAAACCTTTAGGATATGGGATGACATAAAATTCATCCGGGTAGGGTCTACCCTTTGAAATCGATGTGCCCCCTTTTGATTAGGCTAAGGATTCCTTTATTTGTTGTTCGACTATCTGCATGGTATCCTTTTCAGATAGTAAATTCTGAATGGTATCTTTCTTTAGTTGATCGTCTTTATTAGCAGAAGCTGCCTATCTTCGTTCATCTATAATGTAAAAAATCTCGAGCTGATTCACCTTCAGAGATGCTGCTAGTCATGACTGTTATTGTTTTTGTACCGTAGCCATGGCAGTCATGGCAACAACCATCTCTTCCATTCTCTTCTCCATCTGACTTATTTTCTCATCCCTTAGTAGAATGGCCCTTTTGAAGCTCATCCATGGCATTCTCCTTAGTAGGGAGTGGAGCATCACGTGTAAAATGATGTGGCCCTGGTCTCGACGACTTTGATTTCCATGAACACCTCATCCACGTAATCTAACCGCAGTAATCCCCATCATTAAAGTCTAATCCTTGTTCTTTGGTTAATTTTGAAATCTCAGCTCTGAGCTTTCAGACTTTTTCATTGGCTGCTTTAACACTTATCAACTTAAGGTCTGTTGATAGTGGCAACGGGAACATCAAACTTATGATCCATTTTATGAGCATAATCCATGGACTTCTTGGAGCGTACTGACATGGCAACCTTCAGTATCTACACCTTCCTCTTTAATGTCGACACCTTGAGATGGAGTGTCTCAGTGGGGACATCAGGGTGATGAGGAGAAGTGTGCTCCCTATGTTGTAGACCAAGTATAGAAGAAAACAACCCTCTCTTATTATCTTTCCTCAAAAATTCTTCAAAAGCTGCAGCATATGGTACTCTCAGGCCCAGTCGAGACTTGACCGACCTGCGCTTTGTGAGTGTAGGGATGATGAACGTAGTATCTGTAGTGACGATGTCGACACTTCTCTCTAAACGGAGTCAAGATAGAATACAAGCTGATGATTTGTCTAGTGACTTCTGTATCTGATGTGTGGGTCTGTCCTTCTTTAAAATCTCATTCTTCATTCTTGGTGACACTGCACAATTTATCCTCTTAAGTAATTTGGCGACAGAACATCCTTCTTTTTCAGCTAACTTATGGAACACAGTATGAATCCTAGCGATGGGAGTGGGCTTTCTCTCTTCTCATCACATCCAAGTAGTGACGGCAAGGCAGTAGCAATCCTATAGAGACTCTCATCTCCTGTAGTATCTGACAACAGTTGAACCTACTCCATCAAAGGAGAGGAGAGATCTCCATCACACTGAGTTCATCCTGCTAAGAAATCTCCTCAATAACGAGCAGCCTTATATCTTGATTCCTGATAACTCTCAGAATTTTATGTGTGTGGTTCCTCCTTTGAGACCTAGTCGGTGGAGCGACTTTAGAACTTGAACCAGCCTCAAACACTGATAGTGGGGCAAGAGATGCATCAACAGAGTCTTATTTGTATAAAACTCCCTTCCCTTTAGCAGTTAGGAAAGCAGCAAAATCTAGCGGGGTTAGGGGTAACAATCCTCCTTAGTGTAGAAACAACTTACTTGCTGGGAGCAGCGGTAACCTTTGCCTTCTTAGCAGAAAAGAAGTCCTGGTGGGACTTCAAGTCAAACTCAGCAGAAAGTTCTTGAACTTCTGGGGCAGGGATTTTCAATACAATGAATGAGGCTTTACCAAGCACAACTTCAAACTCACTGAAGTCGGTCCCGTACTAGATTGTGGGCACTACGAGACGAGCTTCTCGGCTAGTGGGCAGATTGCAAGAGAAAGTGAGCAATGGGGTCGACATTGTAACTGTAGATTCAAGAAAAGTTCCAAAATTTAGCAATTGCCTACACCTTGTAATCATAGTGCAAACACTACGAATTAACAGTGGTTATTCTATGAACTGGGTACATCATTTTTGTTTCATTTTATTTTGTTTTCAAGAGTTTATTCTTTCTTGTTTTGTTCTTTTATTATCTTTTTAAATTTCACAATGCATTTTCAATTTTGTTATATATTTGAAGAGTTTAGATTTAATTTTTGGATATTAACAGTAGTTTAAGATTTGTAAAAGAGTTGCCTCAATTTACAGACATCAAATCGAGCCCGAGATACATGAAGCAAAACTGAAGTACAGAACCCTGTGCAGGACCCTTCTCACAATGCACCTCACTTTGGCAAAACATGTTCACCAACACACCTATTGGGTGTTCGACCCCACTTAAAAAGAATGATACCAAAGATATTGAACCCCTCTGTCTAAGGGTGGTTAAAAAGACGGTCCTGAAATTAAGAAGAGTTGATTGTAATTTCCCAAGGAAGAAATGGATAAAGCACATCAACAAATAAATGGTAATCTGGCCTATGAGGGACATAGACATATTACCAATGTATGCAGAAAAAATTTCCTAATCAAAATGGAGAGAAAATCTCTCCCCAATAGAGTCGCCAAAAATTATCGATCACCAGTATAGGAATCCTGTCACCTGGTTTAAAATAGATTTAATTTAATGTATATATGTAATTTAAGAAAGTAACATTTTAATTTAAAAATATGAAATCAAAACAATCTCATATATGCAATATTTTAAATAAAAGAGCACAACATTACAAGTTATGCATCTACCCCGAAGAACAGACACATTACTTGATGATGAGGCTCATTTAAATAAACTAAAGAATCTATGACATCAGTTTAGACTACAAACTACTTATGTTGAGCAACAAGTTCCCCTACATAATAAAAGATAAGATATGGTTTAAATTACATGGGTTCTTAAAGTTCCCTATAAAGGCAGGCCCCTATAGTTAATTACCTCTCAAATGACCGAAGTCACTTAAGAAAACTCTCAATAATGATCAAGAAATATTGTCTTCATGAACTCAAAAGGATTAGGATTTTCAAGTTTGTACATAGGAAATATCAAATGGGAAAGGTGTAAATGAGAACAATTATTGTGGAATCTAAAGGGAGAAAGCTAGGGGATGCCACGAATCCTGAGGAGAACCTCGATAACTTCCCTAACTATCCTATGGTTTGGCTTCAATTTCAAAGAGAAATTATTTAAATTTTCATCCTGACAATTTTATTAATTAGGAATTACATTTGTATGATACCAATCATAAAAATAGCATGGAAGATAGAGGAATTATGTCGTATTGGACGACGACCTCGAAATCGTAAGACAGTTTAGGGCTTATAATGCATGGGTGCAAATGTCTAAAGATAAATGAGGATTTATGTTGTACCAGGCGAACAACCTCGAAGTCCTATGGCTTGTTAGTCAAACTAAGGAAGAGCTTCACTGTTGAAGATTCCTTTTGTTGTTGTAGACTTATTTGCTCTCTTGAAGATGTTCTTCTGTAAGTCCTCGTTGTGTTGTCCATGGTGCATGCTCCAAGCTTCTCATTGGAGAGGGTTTTAAGTTTAGAAGTGTAAAGTTTAAGTGGTAAAAAGAAGTTCTGAGAGGTTTAAGGTGTATATGTCAGGTTTTTTTTGTTGTGATCTTTGTTTGAATGTCTTACGGGGAGAAATTTAAGTTGATTAAGTGATACGGGTTAGGATCCCACTTTTCTCTAATTCCGACACTACTATTTTCTTTAGTTTCACTTAGTCCAAATGAAGTATTCAATTCATCTAGACCAGGGAAATCTTGTTAGCAGCCGTAGGTTGCCTCCTCCGAGGGATTTCCAATCATCCAAAGAGGGTGAATTAACTTTAGTTAATTTTTGTTTTGTTTTGAAAATGTTGCTTAATTTTGAAAAGTGTTTTATTTTGTCTTGAGTTTTGTTTTTTTTTTGTCAATTTTAGTTTTGGTTTTGTTTTGGTTTTGACATGCAAGTTTGTTTTTTAAGCTTTGGAACTAAGCAAGTAAGTACAGGTAGTAAGTGCAGGTAAGTAAATATAGTAAAATTATGTTTCAATAATAATGTAAAGGCACATCTGTCATCTTCTTGCACTATGGCTAAAAGATTAGCTTTTAAAATATATATAATTTTGCAAGAAATTAGATAAATTGCGGGAAGGAAAAGCAAGAATGACTAGTTCAAAGTGTATGTCTATCGAGTTCTAGGTCATAACTTGGTGGGTTCCTGATAAACCTAAAGTATATAGTATTGTTATGCACATTTTTATACCTATTTTTAATAATATTGCACTTTAATGGAAGGTATTTTGTGTTTTTTCTTACAGGTATGCTGAAAATGGATGGTCATGATGCAAGGAGCAAAATTGGATCAAATTTGGAGCAAAAAATGATGAAAAATGAAAATTTGGGCACTAGCGGCTAAGCGCCGCTGGGCCGGCGCTTAGCCGCCACAGTTAAAAATCGAATTATAAAGGAATTTGGCGCTAATTTCAAAGGGGATGGGATGCACTCTTGGTGGTAACTTCCATAACTTCCTTTGGGTGGCAAGTTTGAATGAAGGGGTGCATTCTTTGGTGGATACATTGAATCTGGACACATTTGAAGAGACAGCAAGGCACCTTTTGGTTTAATTTAAAGAGAGTCTTAGGAAAGATTAAAGAGCTGTTCCTTTACCTTTTGAAGGGCTCTTCCACTTGCATTTTGAAGAGAGTTTTTACAGTATTTTACTTTTATTTTCGAGAGTTTTTATTAAGAGTAGGAGTAGAGAGTAGAAAGGAGAAAAGGGTCGAAGTGAAGTCTTCTTCTTCCCACTTCTTTTCTTTCTTTTAGTTTAGTTTCTATTGAAGTCTGAAGTTTATTCCAAGTCATCGGAGTTGGGAGATCCCCTCTGAGGAGTAGTTTAGTGAAGAGTTAAAGTTTCAGAGGAACTTCATGAGTCTTGTGGAGAGAATTTTCAGATAAGTGTTTACTTTTGTTTTTACATTTAGTTTTTTAATTAATACTTGTTTTTATTTGTTGTTTTTCTTATGTTTTTTAATTTCAAATCAATGTGTTTTTATATTTTCTCAATGCATTCTGAGTAGTTTACTTTATCTTTTTCTTTCTTAAATGGAGAAGTAATTAATTTATGGAGAATTGTGGTGGAAAGTATCAGTGTTTAAAGTTGGAAGAAATTGAGAAGATTGATTCTGAAAACTTTGTTTACTTCTTAATTTGACCTGTTAAGTTGTAGAATTTCTTGAGATTATGTAAGATCCAATGCGGTATTGTCTCATAAAAGTTAGTAAGAATCACATGCAATTATATGGGTGAGAATTGTAGTCCATATAATTGAATGTAATATTAGAAGATGTTTTTATGAAAGGGAGTAAAATTAGAGGATTTTTGAGTGACAGGCTAAAACCCCCTAATTTGGTTTGATGTTTTGAGTTTTGTTATGAGAAGTTAGCCCCAAGTTGGTGGGAATCGAGGGAACTCTAGAGTGAGAGACTTGTATCTTCCTTGCCTAACCATGTTCAAAATGATAAAAATTTCAAATTAACCTATGTTCTTTAAAGAACCAAGTAAGGGTAAAGAACACATTTGCTTCTATCGTTCACAACAAATTTAAATACTTCCACAACAATACTTTAATAATTATTACTACTTCATAAAAGGAAAGAAAAAAATATTCTAGTTAATAGTATTTTTCATACAGTGTTATTAGTTATTATAATTTTAATTTCTTGTTTAACATTTTATTAAGGAAATTTCAAAAGACAAATCAACTTTCAAAACTTTTCAAAATCATGACATACTTTCAAAAGCCATAAAAAAAATTAAAAAGATAATTTTCTGATTCCTTTAAAGATTTTTAAATTTTCCCTATGGGTTCGATATCTCGGGGCTTAATCAGAAAGTCTTATATTACTTGATAAAAAATATGTATACTTGCATAGTATCTCATATTATAAGTCATAATTTTCATATCTAAATCATCAGCACATATATATATTTGGTGTGGAGTCAAGTTTTTGGAGCACATATATTTATTGGGGATCAGTTCCTATTCTTTTTTTTGTATCTTAAGGATGATTTTATTGAGCAAAAACATAACAAGTTTATCTGTCCTCTAAGGTATCCAAATGGTTAAGAAGGAGTGCATAGAAATAACCCTACACCTCTTTTAAGATCTTTTGGAATGTCTCGAGTTCTTTTGAACTTGTTATGTTGCTAAATCTTTCATCCATAAGTGAGTTAAAGTTTAGTGGAGATGTCTTACCCCGTATTCAATTAACTTAGATATTTTAATTATCCATATGAGTGGGATAACTATCACTTGACATTTTATTTATGAATTATGTGAGTGGAGGCCCTTAAGGGAAAATTGATTTACTAAGTAACTTAACAAACTAAATTTTAAAGTTGGGCTATGATTCACTATTTTTGTATTACAAAATATTTTCATATAAACACTAGAATACAAACACCAGTATACATATCACACAAATTATAAAGGGCTCTAATGGAGTTCTGGTTATCGATCCCACGAGGAATGTGTAGATTTATGATTGTAGCACTAAAAACACAATGTTCAAAAATATATATAATTTACAAGTGAAAAGCACAAGTTGACAATGTTTAATTATGCTAATAGAACTAGTTTACCAAACTACTATCTAAACTTCAAAGTAAGTTTACTAATTCTAAACAAAGCTTAACTATTTTATAATGAAATGTTCAAATTTTAGAAAGTATCCTTCCCCTTGCAATGAGTTTATGGTTAGTGAAAGTTTTTAGATTGTTGGAAATTGTATTGTGCCAAATAGGAGCATTTCTATTCTTTATCCTCTTACGAATGCATAAAGAACATTAGCTAGTCCTATGTTTAGTCCCTAAATTGATGATTAGGCTGAGAGGATACTGGCTCCCACTCCAGAGCTCCCATTTCCCCCTCACCTGAGGGCTAATTCTTGCTTTATTTTCCAAACACTAGGACCGAATTGGGAATTTTAGTCTAAGATCTCTAATTCTACGCCCAACAAAGTATATTTTCCTATTTATTTGCATTCAATCCCGTGGACTACATTCTCATCCATAGAATTGAATGTGATTCCCACTATGTTGTAGAACTCATAGCCCTTTCAAATCCTATGTTTCACAACAAATTTTAACATTTCAATTCGCCAGATCAAAAAGTAAATGAAGAACGAAGTGTAAAACCATCACAAGTATTTAACATTTTGATAGCATATCCAATCTATCAATTCCTTTCACCATATCTCATTGCAAGGAGAAATACAAAGAAATCTACTTAGAATTCATAAGGAAGATACGAGAAAACATGGAATTTATATATAAAAGAAAGTTCTTGCAACCACAACTTATCTATAATGGAAGGTATATTTATGTCTTTCTTACAGGTAAGATTAAAATGACTGACTATGATGAAAGGAGTAAAAGAGGATTAAATTTGGAGAAAAATTTGAAGAATGAAAAATTTGACCTGTGGAGGCTAAGTTCCGGACCCTTGGTGCATAGGCGTGACTGTTAAAAAATACGAATTAAATCAAATTTGGCACCATATCCAAGGGGTGTTTGAAGCAACTTTTGATGGTAACTTCCTTAACTTCTTTTGGGCAGTAGATTTGAATGAGAGATGCATTCTTTGGTGGATACATTGAATCTGGACATGATTTGAAGAGACACCAAGACAACTTTTAAAAAATTAAAAAAAAGACTTGAAGATCAGAAAAATGATTGTTGTTCGAGGGTGTGATTAATGTTAAGAGTAAAGTTTATATTAGAGAGTTACTGAGATCACACATTTCCACTTCACCACTTTTATTATCAATTGTATCTAGTTTTTATTAAGAGTAAAATAGAGATTCGGAGTCAACGAAATTGAGCGCCAACCTCTATTATATCTTGTAAAGGGAAACCAAACTTTCAAAGGAAGTTCAAGAGTCTTCTGGAGATGACTTTCAGCAAGTGTTTATCTTGTTTTACATTCGGTTTTAAAGTAAGACTTGTTGTGTTTTCACTATGATTTCTACTTTCAAATCAAGTTGTGATTGTTTTTTCTCCATGAGTTCTGAGTAGTTTTCTTTATCGTTTTCCTTTTAAATGATGAAGTAATTAAATTATGGAAGGAAGTTGTGTGAAATATAGGATTTCAATGTTGGAAGAAGTTGTGATGATTCACTACCTTGCACTTCATTTATCTCTTGATTTAGCTAATTAAGATGTTAAAATTTTTTGTGATAACATGTAAGAACCAATGCGGTATTGTCTCAATCAACAATTGGAAAGAATCACATGCAATTTTATGAGTGAGAATTGTAGTCCATATGGTTAGGTGCAAATAAATAGGAAGATATGTTTTTAATGGAGAGTAAAATTAGAGGATTTTAGAGTGACAGGCTAAAGCCCCCTAATTTTGTTTAATGTTCTAAATTTTGTTACGTGATGTTAGCCCCCAGGTGGAGGGAATAGAGGGAACTCTAGAGTGAGGGCTAGTATATTCTCTGCCTAACCCATCTACATGATTTCAAAACTTTAAATTAACCAATGTTCTTTATAGAACCAAGTAAGGGTTAAGAATATAATTGCTTCTATTTAGCACAACACACTTAGATACTTCCACAACGAAATTCTATAATTATTACTGATTCATTAAAAGAAGAAAAGATATTTTATTCTCATTTGTTTTCATATTATTTTATAGTTGTGTTACTTTTAGTTGTTTGCTTTACTTTTTATTCAGAAAATACCAAAAACAAATTTGAAAAAGTTTATATCTTAAAACATACTTTACAAAATCATTTTAAAAAGTAAAAAGTTCTTTTTCTTATTTCTTTAAAATTTTAGAGATTTCCCTGTGGGTTCGATATCTCGGGGCTTAATCAAAAAGTCCTATATTACTTGATTAAAGATATGTATACTTGCGTAAAATCCCATATTATAAAATAATTAAAATATATCTCTTATTTGCTTCAGAATCAAGTTTTGGCGTCGTTGCAAAGAAAGAGATAATATCATTGGAAAGAAATATAAATTAAAAAATGTAAAGGTAAATATTCAAGGATCAGTAGAATTGAATGTTTTTAAAGTGACATGCTAAATTCTATCAATTTGATTTAAAGTGAGGAAAAAGGGTCATTGGAAAGTCCTATAGAGAGGGCACAGTAGGTAATCTAGAAGTGAGAGCCTAGAATCTACTCAGCACTACTAATAACACATCCTACACCAACCTTTAGACTAACCAATGTTCTTTATGCCTGGATCAAAGTGTAAAGAATAGGTATGCTCCTATTGTCACCACTACATTAAATTCTAAGCATTTATTTCCTACACATTATCTAGGTCATTGCACTAGAAGGGTATTCCTTAATATCTCATAATTCTTCAAACCAATTTATCTAGATAAATTATCTATATATGTAAGATTTTCATTTAGGAATAGTTATAAGAAAAAACACTTTAATCGACATTCCAAACTAAGGCATGATAGTATTAGACTTAAATTAGCCTAAAGGATTTCTTACCTCACTTCTCTGTAGGATCGATACTGGGGTTTTAAAAGAAATCCCTATTACTTGAAACGATACATATACTTGTATAGTACTCCTAGTGTGTAAACTATTTTGCTAAATTTTACAACATTTTGATTTTGCACACTAGACGATATTTATAAATTGCGTTAAGTTTTTGGCCATCTTTTAGGAACTTAAATAACTGCGTAGTTGCGGGTTAGGTCACTGATCATCCTCAGACAAGCAGTTTGGCTGATGTTTCCAATTGAGAAATCAAAAGAATTCTGGAAAAATCTATTAATCCAACAAAAATGGATTGGTCAGTCAAGCTTGATTTTGCTTTGTGGGCTTGTAGGATGCTTATAGATCTTTTATAGGAATGTTACCATTCAAGTTAATTTATGGGAAAGCTTATCATTTACAAGTGGAACTTGAGCATAAAAAGCTTATTGGGCTATAAGGAATTTAACTATAGTTTAAAGGATGTTGGAAGAGATAAGAAATGAGTCTTATGAGAATGCTAAGATTTATAAAGATAAGATGAAGAAGCAGCATGATTAGAATATTCTTACTAAAAATTTTGAGCCAGGACAACAAGTTTTGCTTTATAATGCAAGCTTAAGATTATTTTCAGGCAAACTTAAGTCTAGGTGGATGGGCCCATTTGTTGTGGTAAAAGTTTATCCCTATGGAGCTGTGGATATTAAGGATCCTAAAACCCTAAAAATTTTTAAAGAGAGTGGTCATAGACTGAAACCTTATTTCTTAGGGGATCAGACTAAAGTGAATGATGTTTTGATGTTGGGTCACCCAGAATAAGTGTTGAGTACATCGGGCTGACGAAGTAAGACCAAGCGCTCTATGGGAGGCAACCCATAGTTATTGGTGTGCTTTTATTTTGATGTTATTGTGTTTATTTTTTGGAAAATTATAGTAGTATTTTGAACTTTTGGTGATTATTTAAGGCTTTGAATCATGTCTTAAACGTGTAAGGATGAGTTTTTGGACATTAAGCTGACGTGTGCTTAACTAAGCACTGGCTCCTAAGTGTCCAAAACTGACGCTTAAGCGCAAGAGTTATAAAAATGTACCTAAATGATGTTCTAAAAGAATTAAACGTAGGAAAGTGGCCTTGAACTTTATTTGGTGGTTTTTAAACGTGGGAAGTGGGTATAGGCTCTACTTAGGTTTATAAATAGTGTGGCAATGAAGAGGAAACTTGCCCCTTTGAAAATATCCATTCTTAAGTCTAAGAGAATAGAGATTTGAGTTGTTTAAGGAGTGATATGATAGCAAAAATGTCTTCTTAGGAGAATGAATTAAAGAAAAAGGAGGAAGATGTCAAGATGAAGTATGTAAGTCAGAGTGTGCGAGAGTTATATAATGGATTTCTAGCCGTTAGTATTGAAGGAATAGCAGAGAAATTGTGAAGATTGAGGCTGATGTGGCATCAATTGAGACAAAGGTAAATGAAACTAACACACATTTAGCACATATTGGTTGGAACTTAAAATGCAATTCATTCATTCAAGTTATGTTGAAGAAGTGGACAAGGCGATGTATCTGAAAAACAAGTGGATTGAAGAGGATTCTATCTGCATTGTCTGTTTTATCAAATCTTTGTGCTAATTGGTTTGGAAGGAACAATTGAAGGTCAAGGATATGTTCCACCTAATGGAGAATGGAATTAAGTTTTATGTTTAATTTGTTTGCTTGTTTGTTTTTGTTTGTTTGTTTTAATTTAATTTATGTTTGTCTATTGTTATGATATTTTAGAGGGTATCTCATCCAAATCTTTTTTTTAGAATAAGATTAGACATGTGATTTGTGTTTTTATTTGTTGAATATATGCTAATGAAAGTTTTATGTTTGTGTGAAAAATTTTTTGTTATTATGATAAAATCGAAGTTGTGAAATGTTGAAAATTTTTGAGAAAAAAGAGAGTAAAAGGGAAGAAATTTTTATTATAATTTATTTAAGACCATCTGAGGGTGGTTAACTTAGGAAGTATAGCATTTTAATCATAATTTGAAAAAATCAAAAGTTGTGCACCGGTTCCTAAGCGCCGAAACCCACGCTTTAGTGTGAGCAAACCCGAGAGCCTTACGCCTAAACGCCGCAACAGTCGTGCTTAAGCATCAGTTCACTAAAACCGGTTTATGACAATTTTATGTGTCAAAAACCACCATTTCTTCCCCATTTTATCATCTTCTTCCCCAAGCTTTCACTTTTTTACTCTTAGGGCATCCCTCTATGTGAAGATTTCTTGGTGGAATCAAGCCAAATTTGTTGGATTTCATCTTCTTAAGGTTAGAGCTTCTATATTATGTAAAAAATTTTATTTTCACCATAGATTTTGAGTTCATTATGAAAATTTCGAAATTTTACTTTTCATGATGAAAATTTGATGAAAATTGGTGGATATTACATGGCATAGTAAGTTTAAGCTTTTAGAAGTTAAATCCAGTGATTTTAAGTTGATTTTGGAATTTATTGTGAATTTTTTTGCAAATTCTAGAATGGCACCAAGAATGAAGAGAAGCAAAGGGAAAGGTACATTCGATTCAAACAAATTTGTAAGTTCTAAGGCTCGGGATCATTATGTCGAAGCACTTCAATCAAGAAAGTTGATCCCTGAGCGATGTTTTAAAAATCCAGGTGGAGAAGTAGAAGATCTTATTGTTCACCGACAGTGGGAATGATTCTGCTGTTTCTCTGTTGTTGCGGTGATCTTTGTAGTTAGGGAGTTTTATGCAAATCTCCCTGAATCCGAAGACGATCTAGTGATGGTGAGATGGAAGATAGTAGCATTCACACCTGAGGTAATCAAATCATTTTACGAACTACCTACTGATACTATGTGTTTTTATTTCAATTACAATCCTATGGAGGAGGAGCTAGATGATTATATCTTCTTTAACTGCTGGAAGAGGTCTTTGGAAAATCACTAGTGGTAGAAGATTAAATTTCTCTACATCGAATATGAATGCCACAGCGAAGGCATGGCATTATTTTATCTCTGCTCATTTAATCCCCACTAATCATTTTTTTCATTCATTTTTCTCTCTTTTATTTTAGAAGGAATCGCCAGTCTGTCGATCATCGTATACTTCCCACATTCGAATAAATCTCCCTCCCAAATCAAATAAGTGATTCGAGGAGGAAAGGAACCGAATAAGAAGGGACACACAACAAAACGACAAACAAGAGAAAATGCAAAACGTGGAGAGCCTATGTGTGGTAAACCTCACAAGGATTCTATACATCAATATGAAAATGCAGAATTAAGATACGGGGCACGAGCATCAGCTCCTGGTTCCCTCCACATGGTTCCCGCATCAAAGTACCTCGGAACCCATGACTCTCCTAGACTCTAAAAGTACATAGGAAAAGAAAAGACTTAATCCTGCACGAAAACAAGTATTAGCGGGAAAGCTCACATGCATATGACGTATAATGAGCCATGCCTTATAAGTGGGGGAGCTAAACATCACCTGCAAGCAAATTATCAGAAATCATTACTTGCTCCCCCCATAGAGGTTCATGTGTGCACATAGAGGCATGGCTCCCTGCAGAAAAGCGCCCTAACATACTACCATACATATGCAGCATGCAGTCACATCACAAACACAGTGCAGAAGAAGGATACCTGGCTAGGGCAACCAATCCATCAAAGAACAATAGCCAGGCATCAAAAAGACTACCTAGCATCCTAATCCTAGCCTAGCACACCATCTAACGAAGAGTGCACTAACCTAGTGCCTAAGTGCATGGTAAGTCTGGGTATAGTATGACTTTGACGGGTCACCGCACCGGCCCCGACCTAAAGATCCGAAGGATCTAAAGGGCGTCACGAAGAAGGGTGACACAAGTTAGATCCATTAGATCCTTAGCATAGTCATACTCGTGTCAATCCCGATGACTTAACTCGCATTGCTCATTGGGATCAACCCAGCAAGAAATGCTCGTTAAGGCATCGCAACCGACACACGGTCACTCTTCTAACGAGTAGGACAAGCCATCGAGGAATGGATAAGAAAACAGTCATGCAAGAAGCCCACATTGTGACTGCTCGACCAAAGTACGAAGCAATCACAACGGGCACCCAAAAGGATGAACACACATCATGCAAAGGAATGCAATGATGCTACATGCAAAGAGGACGCACCAAAGTGGTGAGGGTGAGTGTTGACCTCATTTTTGATGAGGTCTTCTCTTCCCTCTTTAGTGTATCTAGCCTTAGACTTTTCCTTTGACTATCTTAGAGGACTAGAATTGGGACCCATCTCTTAGAAATTTGAACCACTTCTTGCCTCCCTGCAAACCCCACAAGCTTGATTGTAAACCCCTAATCACCTAGAGGGTTGAAATCAAATGTGAAGGTTTAAAGGATGAGTTCCCTATAGGACTCTTTGGCCTTAGGACCACCCTGGGTGGCTTGGTCTAGTGAGGGTTGACTTACACACTCACTACACTCACATTCTACACTCTTACACACACAATCCAAATCCTAAAACCACACACATACCTAACTTGGCTCCTTGACTCATGTAGGTAATTCATATGGATGGACCTTAACCCTTAAGCCCATGGCTAAGAGGGTTAGGAACAACATAGTGAATGCCTCAAATGAGTCCTCTCATGGCTCATACAGGCTTAACATGGCTTCATGGCTCAACCAAAGTGCTTCCATTTCACTCATATTTGATCAATCTTTTTCTTTTTCAAAATTTCAATTTTTGACCCCGAGGACCCTACACCCATCAAACCTACTAAAAGCCCTTAAAAATTGTCAAATCCTCCAAAATTTCCAAATCACCCAAAATTCCCCAAAATTAACCTTGAACATTTCCTCACCAATCAAATTGATCATCCATGGCCAGAAATACCAAAAATTTCAAAAATACCCCCCAATACCCTCCAAATACCCAAAATGCCCCTCTTAGCCAAAAAATCCAAAAATTCAGAAAATTCCGAAAAAATTCCAGAAAATCCCAACTATTCCCAATTTCATTTTGTCCAACTACACCATGGGCCAATTTTGTCAATTTAACCCACTTCTACTAAAACCCCCAATTTAGCCCATTCTTAACCCAAGTGAACCCAATGTCAAACCAAATCTACCCAATTGGCCCCAATTTTGGTCCAATTCAATTATAAACTTCAATTTAATATTACAAATGTCAATCTAGACTAAATCCAAGTCCAATTTGATTGACACTTGAATCCAATTTCACTTTTGAGCTAAAAGCCCAATTTGGACCCATGACCCAAACTTAGCCCAAACCAAACCAATTCAACTCCAATTGACCCCAAACCTTTTCTAAACCTTCCCTAACATCCCCACAAATAAAAAACTAACATAATTTGCTCAAAATTTCGACCCAAACCCCACTCAAATTCAACCCAAAACCAAAAAGCCCAATTTTGACCTAAACCTAAACATAACCCAAATAAGCCCAAGTCCCAAAACCAAAACGCAACCAAAGTTAAAACCTCTTTAAAACACTCCCATAAACATTTCCCAACATTAATTTTACATAAATTTCAACCTTAGCCCAACATTGGCCCAAATTAGCCCAATTTGACCTACATTGGACCATTTACCAAATCAACCCAAATTTAACCTAATTCAAACCCAAACCACCTCAAATTCATTTCAAATCACTCATGAAACATCCCTAAACCAAACCCAACAATTATTTGGCCCAAAATTCTACAAAATTCCCATCCATGAATTCATTCTTAAACCTAAAGGCTCATTCCCATAAGCCTTCCTAAAAGCCCATCCAAAATGATTTCAAAAAGCCCAATATCCATCTTGAAGCCCACATGACAATCCTCTATCATCATCCATTTGATAAAACCATCTCCTAAGTTCTAAATCCATGATGAAATAATTCCAAATCAAGCTATATGCCAAATCCCATCAAATCACCCCTAAATTACCAAAATTTCTAAAACCCTTTTTCATGTAAATGACCAAGCTTTCTCCCAAGCCACATGGAGCCATAAGCAAGCCATTTACAAGCCATATGAAGCCATGGAAGGTTTGACATGTGACTAAGCCATTAATGGCAAAAGGAGGGCCCCCTTTCCTAATCCTTCATTAAGCCTTTTTAACCATAACCATGTCACACACTAAACCAAGTTTAGCCACCTCACCATGGATGCGGACTTCACCACTCCATGGCAGTGACCAGCTGATCCCCTGGCCCAAAATCAGACCATGGGAAGGTGAACCAAGCCCAAATACATGGGTTGACCAAATTGAACCCAAAATGAGCCTCTCCCCATTCCATTTCAATTCAGCCCCTTTACACATGTCAAACTCCAATTGACTGCACCATTGCCAACCCCTGACCCCACTGATCACGATGGTGACCAGTGCCTGGCTGGCCGACCACAAGGCCGCCGGAAAACACCGAGGCCGAAAGCTCCATGTGAGCCAAAAAATTCAATTCTCCCTTGCTGACTTGTCTCAACCCGAATGGACAACATAGCTCTTCTTCTCCTCACCAGAGCAGCTGATCCCATCTTTCAAACTCCCCTGGGAAGCCCTCCAGCCATGCCTATTTAAACACCACCTCCTCTCAGCCATGAGAGGTGCTGAACCAAAACTTACTGAAACCCTGCCAAAATCATCCCAGACCACTCTCTACACATAGAGAACTTGATCCCCACCGAAATCCCCTGCCATTTCCTCTCTATGAGCTCAATTTCAGAGTTGAAATTCAAGCTCAAAACCAGGACACTTCACCACATTGAGCCAATCTCCAAATTGATTGCTCCTACACCTTCACCAGACCAAGAGGAGAAGTTTCCCAGCAAAATCCCCCTCACCAAGCTAGCCATTGCTCCCAGCCTCCAAGCTTTATGATTGGCTATGGTCGAAATCATACCTAGACAATTCACCAGGCCAAGGGACTTCATCTGGAGCTTGCTTGGACCCAATCGAAGGTGAAACAACTCTCAGATCGAAGCTTCACTTCTCTGAGCAAAGGTTTTGACTCACTCTTCTTCCCGAGCTTACAGAGATTCTCCATTTAATTTGAATCAATTTCAATGCATGTTTACCGTATGGATGTGTTCGTCTCTTCAAGACGAATCCATAGAGCATAAGAACACGAAAATCTATTGAGAATCGAGTGAGAAATTAGGGTTAGAAGGTCGACGGTCACGGGTTCGCACCAGTCGTAGACGATGACTGGGAACCTTTGGATCGCGCGTGTATCAGATAGACGGCTCGGATCGCATCGAACCAGAAGATGTTACGTAAAAGGCGGGTCACGAGACGGCTGAGTCAGATGGGGGCGCTGAATCAGGAGACGACGCGTGGAGCTTCGGAGCTGCCCAGGTTGACGCGGCGCTGCGTGGATAAGTAGGAAAATAGGGATTTTTCTTATTTATTAAATACCCAGAACTTCAAAAATTCATAACTTTGTGTAGAAAAATTCTAAAAATAAAATAAAAATACCCTCTTGCTCAGTGAACAGAGGAGAATAATGTGGAAAAGAAATCAAGTAATTTCATTAATTATTTTATTTTTAATGATTTATTTACTCTCTACATTGTTTTAATTCTCCATGCATATAGGAAATTCACCATGGCATGAGACTATAGGGCTTTTGAAGCCTCTGAACTTGGGAACATTCCCTAAATTTTCCAAGGTCAGAGGCTATCCCTATGAGACGTTATTGATTTTTCAAGTTCATGTTACTGTTTTGAGTATTTTAACTCCAATAATTAGCATGTTGAGAAATAAATTCTAGAAAAATTTGGTGATGTTTCTTGTGACTCGGAGGACCTAAGAAAAATAAGTTTTGAGTTAATTCACTTTGAACAACCCTAATTGGCCTAAATACCCAAAATTAAACTTTAATTAATTAGGGTTAACCATTCATCAAATTAACTTAAAAATAATTTTTAACTGTCCTCTAGGGATAGGAGAACACCACATAAAAATTTGAAACCAATTGGACTTGATTAACCCCACCAAATGGGTTGATTAAGCCTCTTAAGCAAAAATGGGTAAAATTAAACTTTAAAAATTCATAACTCACAAAATACTTTTCAAAAATTCACAAAAATAGTTTTGGAGCCTCTCTGATATTAGAGGAACTTAGGAAAATTGAAATTGTAATTTTCTAAAAAAGTTGATTTTTATCATTATTTTAATATTTTTAATAATAAAAAAAATAATAAAAATCATAAAAATATTAAAAATCACCAAAATGTCACATTTTGAATTCTAATCAATTAGGAACAAACCAAATATTTTTCTTAAGTCTCTAGGGTAAGATATTGAATTTTAAAGGCTTAATGTAATTTTTAATATTAAAAAATATATTTTCCAACCTTCCCACCAAAATAATTCTAATAAATCAAAGAAAAATAAAAAAAATAATAAAATTTATTTCTCTGGACTCCTTGAGGTTAGAGAGATTTAAGAAAAATATAAAATCCATTTTTCAACTTTAATTTTATTTTAAAATTAATTAATACTTTAAAACTCAAAATAATACTAATAAATAAAATATAATTCAAAAAATCACCAAATTTAGTCCAAATGGTCCTCTGGTCATTAGGAGTGCCCCATAATTTTATTAAGAACAGAAAAATTCCCTTGGTCATCTCATTGAATTTTCCTTGGAAATCCCTATTTTCTACAAAAAAATAATTATATAAATAAATTCAATACAGAAAAATCACATTTTCTCCACTAATATCTTAATTGACATGTGAGTGAAGCCACATAAAAATTTCAAATTCATTTAAGTTCAATTTAGTGAGTTATGGAATTATTAAGCTTGAAGGGCAAAATGGTAATTAAAATTTTAACCCTTAATTAAAACTTTAGGCTTAATAAAATGAGAGAGTAAAATATTTGATCCTAATCTAATTTGGATGATTGAAATTTAAATAATTAAAGGATAGAGACTCATCAATCATTTTTAAGATTAATTAAAGTAAACTTTAATCAATTAATTATTGAAATTTGGAAGATTAATAAAAAACTGAAATTATTAAAATAGGGATATTATTAAGAAGACATTTGTTCTTTAATTTAAGAATCCCTAAATTAATCACTTCAATAATATTTAATTTCCAATTAAAATGATAGTCCAAACTCAAGATTTAAAATGCTAAAAGATTTGATCACTAAATTAAATTAAAATTAAAACATTTAAATTAAATCCTTCCAAATTTTCAAGTAAATTAATACTTTAACAATTAAATTAAATCATCTTTAAAACATAAAAAAAATAAAATATTCAATTAAAATTAAAATAAAATTAAATTTAAATTAAATTAAATTAAATTAAATTAAATTAAATTAAAACATATTAAATTAAATAAAAAAATAAAAAATAAAATTAAATTAAAATTAAATTAAAATTAAATTAAAAATTAAAATAAAATTAAAATTAAGACTAAACCAAATTAAATTAAATTAAATTAAATTAAATTGACTTAAATATTACATCACCTAAGACATAAAGAATTCAAAATAAATCTAAAACAACTTGAACACTATTCCAAATTTAAACCCATTAACTAAAATTAAATTAAATCACAAATCACTTAAACATCAATTTGCCCTCAAAAGCTCTTGTTGTCATAACTCCTAAACAGAGTATTAAGTGAAGTGTTACTTCACTTATAGGATATTCAAATGTCCTAATTCACTGAGCAAGATAACAAAACGTAAACTCCTGGATGATTAATTCACTTGTATAATTAAATTCTCTTGGACTTAAAACAATCCTAGAGGTGTTGAAAAGATGTTTAAGACTCGTCTTAAGCACTTCCTCAATATGATAGGATATTTATAAGAACAATTGAAGTTAATTGTTCTTTGATGAAGAAAATCGTCCTTAAACCAAAACACAAGAACCTAGACGTCATAGGAGATGACTAGCTATAGGATTAGGACTTTGGTAGACAACCAAAACCTTTCCCTTAGCTTTACCTAGGTACTTGTTGGAATACTTAAATGCTCTGATATGTGTTTCAAGTGCAGCTTAGGATGACGGGAAGACCCTCCAGGTACGCTTTTATTTTATTGCAATTTACCTTCTCGAAATTTAATTAATCGCAATGAAAACCAAAACCTTTAGGATAGTCCCTAAACTGAAACTAAAATTAAATTAAAAATCATTACAAGATAAAATTCACCGCCACAACATTGTAAAATATAAAACAACTCAAAATTTAATCACAAACAGAACACAAAACTACAATTGCAACTAAATTAAAACATATCGTTGAATGATCGCGAATACCTCGGATGATGTAACCCACGTGTTGCTAACGGGATTTCCCACGGTCTAAATGAAAGTGTGAAACTCATTCAGTTGTGTTTAGCAAATTCATCTGGACTAAGTGAATTCAATGAAAATAACCGTGCCGGGATGACGGAACCGTGGGATCTTAATCGGTTCTATTTAAACAACTTTAAGATTTGTTTTAATTAAAATATTAAAAACACTTGGATTTTAAGATTTTCTCTAGACCAAAACACTTTTCTCATCCATTGATTTTCACCTTCTAAAATTAAACGTCTGCAACAACAAGGAGCTTGGAGCATGGTGGGCAACACGGCCATCGTCATCAGCGAAACTCGGATCTACTTCAGCAAAACATTCTTAGAAATAAATAACCAAGCCATAGGACTTCGAGGTAGTTTGCCTAGTGCAACATAAATCCTCAACTCTTCGTCAGGCATTTGCATAATCATATTATGTAAATTAAGCCCTAACCGGTCTTAGGACTCCGAGGTAGTCGTTCGGTACGACATAAACCCTCATATCTTCGAGGTTGTTTGTGTGATTATATCATACAAATATAAGTCCTAATTAATTAAAACTGGCAGGATTGAAACATTAAGTAAATTCCCAAATCTAAGCCAAACAATAGGATAGCCGGGAAGTTGCCAACATTCTTATTGGATCCTCAGCTTCTCCTACCTCTCTTCCTTTGGACTCCTAAAATAAATTGTTCCTTTTTTGAGTCATTCCCTTTTGAATTTCCAAAATCCAATCCTTTGAAAACCTTAAACTTTGAAATTCTTGAGAGTAAAACCACTGATCATTATCGAGAGTTTTCTTAAGTGATTCCCGTCATTTAAGATGTAATTAACTATAGGGGCTTGCCCCTATAGGGAACTTTAAGAACCCGGGTAATATAAACCCTGCTTAATTCATTTATATTAAGCAGGGGAACTTGTCGGCTTATAAAATTGGTTCGCAGACCAAAAGGATGTCACAAATCTCCTAGTTTATTTAATTGAACCCCATCATCAAGCAGTGTGTCCATTCTTCGGGATAGATACACGGTTTGTGATGCGGTGCTCGTTTATATAAACTATTCGGGATGTGAGATCGGTTTGATTTCATATCATAAAAACTTTTAAATTTTAAAAAAAAACCATTTTTCAAAATCAAATACTACTTTCTAAATTATATATATATATATTTAAATTAAATTTAAAATATGAAAATTCGCCGACAATTTCTGTTAGGCGACCCCCTTTTCAAAATAAAACACATAACCTAAAAATATGCCGACAACTTCTGGCGACTCCGCTGGGGAATAGTTCCTCTCTCCATTTGATTAGATGGTTTTGCTTTTATAAATCGGTAGTGAGCCCATGCCCCTAGTGGACCAAACTATCATTCTTCCATTGGAATACCCCGTTCATTTCTGTCTTGAACGAGTATAGCCAACTCCTCTCGGATTTAGGAGCCACTGTTTAGACACCCCTAAACGGAGAGGTTCCGAGGTCCTTTTACCTCTTTTCTGAGGTGGGGTGGACCCCTAATAGGTGTTATTTTAGGAGCTGTCCTTTGAGTCGAGAAGTCTTGCATAAGACTTTCTCTTCCTTTCCAATTATGAATTGGATTCCTTACCTTCTCTACACCTTTGAACATTTCGTTCCTAATAAACAAACCCTCTAATGAATGACTCTTTTAACAAATAACTCCTTTTTATAAATACATGAACAAAAATATGTTCGGACTCTTTTTGATTCCTTTCTTTTCGTCCTGATGAGAAGAAGCATAACTTGGGACTGACAATCAGAATCTACCTTGCAGAAGATGTCTGCCACAAAGTTGATTTTCTTCTTCACCAATGGACTAGACTTCGCTGTTTACAAGGATGAGCTGCCCGAAAATGGGACCATCCGGTTTGGGCAAGGATTTGAGAACACAAATGTCAAGATCACTGAAGTTACCCTTTTCACACTTACAGACAAAGTATCTGAAACTGAAAGACCTGCGATCGAGTTCAACCTCAAGTCAACTCAAGAGTTCCTTCCTCGCAAAGGGTTCCAGCTGAGAGGAATACTACTATCCATAGGAGGACTGTCATCTCTACGCCAACTGGTCTAGTCATCTCTGCACCTACCCCGGCTTCCGCCAAACTGAAAGGGAAGGAAGTTCAAATTTGTAACGAGCATGTTACCGTGGAGGGTACAGATTTTCGTGCAAGACCTTCTATTCTCAAAATTGGGTCCAGCTCAAGGGTTTCACCCCTAACACGGACTCAGAGAAGAAACAGAGGTAGGAAGATTGCCAAAAAGGCCAGAGCTGCTGAAGTCACTTTCTTAGAAGAAATCCCTGAGTACACACCACTACCTGAGTACATACCATTGCCTGAGTAACATCGCTTTTGGAAGGAAGTAGATTCCATCCCCTTTCTGCCGCAGCTGACGAGGAAAAAGACCGCAGGATTGCTTCTACATTACCTCGACCCGCATATTATAGCGACAGCCGAAAGAAAAGGGCTAGGATTACACCATTTGCCCGACTACAGACTGTGATAGAGAAGTTAGCAAAGAAAGAGAAATGTCCTGTATCAGAAATTCTAAGAAGAATAGGGAGGGTGCCAGCCAAGTCCCGTCATGGGCCGCGAGTAGAACCCGTTATCGCCACAGAAAAGCCGAATAAGAAGATGAAGGCTAGTCCACCTGTTGTTGTTTCAGGTTTACAGATCAGGGAGGATACCACCTTCCAGCATTCAACCGACAGACCATCCGGTCCTAGGCCTTCTGCTGCTAGAAGGATGGTATGGCGTCCTACTACCGGCCAATTAAGACCGAAACAACGACCTGAAAAGGAAAGTCTCATCAGGAGACTCGAGTCCGAAGAGAGCGCCACTGCAATGAAGGGGACTCCCAAAAAGGAAACTCAACAGCCATCGCATGATAACTGTGAAACTGCACGAAAAAGACCATTGGAAGACTCTATGGAAAAGCTAAGAACCGACATTCAACGATTAGCAAGAGAAAGAGAAGAAAAGTTTGGAGATGAAGTTGACTCGTCGGAATTCATGGATGACGAATATGTGGAAATCAACATGGTTGAAACACGAGCATCGTCAGCTTCGCAAGGTGCCCCGGCAGTTGCAAAGAGAGATGAACCGGAAGCATTAAGAGCACAAATTTGAGAAAAAGATGACACGATCTCTCAAAAGGCAAAAAGGATGGAAGACATGGCTGCAGCCCTAGCCACTCTTCAGAGTCAGGCTCAACCCCCAAGAGAAACGCCTCCAGAATTTATTCATATTATAGACGGAGGAAAAGAGATTACATCCGTTAACGGAGACGATCGGCCGAAGAAAGATTCTACCCAGAATATGATTCCAGAGAAGGACATCAAGAACATGATGGAACAGCAAGTGCGAGAAGCCTTAGCACAGTCTAAGAGCGGAGCATCTATTCAGACGGGTAGACCTTACCCCGAAGAATTTGATGCTGTACAATACCCAAAAGGCTTCGTACCACCTCTGTTCAAGACTTTTGATGGTACCGGAAACCCTCGACAGCATGTTGCACATTTTCGTGCTAGTTGTTGCAACGCCGGTGGGAGTGACGCCTTACTCTTCCGACAATTCATCAGCAGCCTATCAGGGATCGCCTTCGATTGGTATGCAGAGTTACCGAACGGTTCGATAAAGACATTTTCAGAATTAGAAAACCTTTTCGTGAAACGGTTTGCCGGAGCTCAGCACCATATCACCATCGGTGTCTTAGTGGTGGAGAAACGAAACCGAACGAAACTTTAGTGGACTACATACTTCGATGGAGAAATCTAAGCATGAAGTGTGAGCCACAGCTACAAGAGCAGCATGCAGTCGGTATCTTGCTTAAAAGCATTCACGGCCCGATAGCACTTCTCCTTAAGGGAATTACGATTAAGACTTTCGAGAAGTTGTTAAGCAGGGCCGGAAGCTTGCAAGAGGAAGTGAAGCAACTAAGTTTCGTCGACAAAACAGACAAACAGAAGCCTGTGAAGACATTTGAAAAGAAATCCGGGATCGTCGCTGTAGTCGATAAGGGCAAGCAACCAATGCAAATATAGCCGGAGCAGCCGCAGCCCAGCTATCAACAACCTCAGCAGAACTACCAACAACCTCAACCCGGTTATCAGCCAACTCAACAATATGAGCAACCGCCTCACCCACAGTGCATGTTAAAGGAGCTTATAAATAAAGAATATCCATTCAAGAATGAGGCAGTGCGAAAGATGTTCTGCAGTTTGATAAAGACTTCTGATTTTCGACTGCCAGAACCCAGGAAGCCAGAAGAAGTCAACAAGAAAGACCATCCCAACTACTGTCCTTACCACCAGATGCTTGGACATAAGATAGAGGATTGCATCACCTTCAAAAGTTGGCTTGAAAACAATCTCTGAAAAGGGAACATAATGATCCCAAAGGAATACATGAAAGAACCCCAGAAAGGAGGTTCTCTCAATGTTATTTCAACGGATCCCATTGTTCCGATAGACCCATACACGGCCGATGATGGATGGAGTACCGCTTGGACGAAGTCATTGAAGAAAATTTTGGATAGCATTCAAATCGCTTCGGCGCATGCTTCAACTCAAAGTCTGAAACCTGTCAAGTCGGCGCTATCGCTTGAAATTGAAGAACCGCCCCAGGAAGAAAAGATCATAGAAAAGATGGAGATCGTAGAAGAAGAAAGGACCGAGGCTCCTAAGGTTAGACTAGGGGCTGCTTATCCTAGGATGGTTGTTTCCGATTCGGGGAAAAATTCCTCGAACCTCCGACTCGTATGATTATTTGCTCGCTCCGGCGGGATCTTATAATGATAAGAGTTATGGCGTTGGCTACGTTTTGACTGTTTCTAACGATTACGTAACTAACGACAACCAATCTAATCCGGATCTTGATTCCGATACAAATAATAATTCTCAAATCATACACAACCTCGACAATCACGATGACAAAGAAGACATTCACCAAGAAGGCTACGAAAGTTCAACAAGCAATGAATCTATTTGTGAATTCCAAGGAACTTCAATCACAATAGAGATAGAGCTTTCAGATTTTGAAGCGACTCCAGAAGAACCTGTCATGCCGATACAAAAGGAGACACCTGTAAACTCGGCACTGCATTCGAAGAAATCACGAAGTCAACTTAAGGAGTGGAAAGGTTCTACCTCCGAGAATAGGTCCAAAAGACAAAGGAAAGCAGGTGGTTGTTCAGGAAGAATCAACCCCAGCAGAAGAATTGCCCATTCGGGAAGAAGCTGAAACACATGGTAACAAAGTGGACTATAACGTACTAGCCCATCTTAGGAAACTACCAGCCAAACTGAGCATCTACGACGCTCTCATCTTATCAAAAGAGATGAGAGAAGCTCTGATCAAGGCCTTACTTGATCCAGAGATTTGTTTAGCTCAGATAGTCGGAGATTCCTTAGACGAGGTTAGCTCGTTAAAGGCACAGCGAGGTGTTATCTTCACGGACAGTGATCTACTACTTGGGACAGCTGATCATAACCGACCGTTGTACATTTCAGTCACAATCGGGAAGTTTACGCTCTCCAGAGTATTGGTGGATCCAGGAGCATCAATCAACATAATGAATCTTCGGATGCTAGCATACTTGGAAATTGATGCTCACGAGCTTGAAGCAGACAAGATGTTACTAAGAGGATTCAACCAAAAAGGAGAAAGAGCCCTTGGATTAATAACACTGTTGATGAAGACCGGTGACTTAGCAAAGACAACCGCAAAATTCCACGTAATTGACTCTGAGACATCGTTCAATGCTCTACTGGGCCGACCGTGGATCCATGAAAACCGGATGGTACCATCGTCTCTGCATCAGTGCATAAAATACTATGAAGGAGGAGAACAGTGCATTAAAGGTGATTTGCAACCTTTCTCCATACATGAGATTGGAATCCATGAAGATGCGACTTATTACACACCTCCGAAGAAAACAATCTTCTCCGAAACACCGTGCTAAATGAAGCAAAAGAAATTCGAGACGATGAAGAACTCCGAAGTTCTAGTCCAACGAGTCACTCACCACTCCCTTACAGCGAGATGGTGAAGGTTTCTCCAGAACTCGCATCCGAGGTCGAGGCCGGGGATGAGGTCGTGGAAGAGACACTGGGACAGTTGGACAAAAAAAGTTGATGATCAATATTGATTGGGAAGACAGCTCTGAGGAAGAAGAAGAAATCAAGAAAGAAGCAGCTACAATAAACCGGAAGAAACCACAATTCGAGATTTCTCTCGATGATGAGAAGAACGAAGAATACAAATCGATGTACGAGAAGATTAATCACTATGTACACACTATGACCCTGACCCCGATCCAGTCTAATAAGATCGAGGGTATGATGATCAAAGACGTACATAGCAACGATGCAAAGCCAATCAGATTTTACTGTGGCACTTCTTCTTCCAATATGAAAACAATGTACAATTTGAAGATGTCACTTCTTCCGAATTAATGGAATTACCTTTTGAGAGGTACTCTCCCTGTGTTCAAAATTTAATTCAGCATGGTGTCTTACCTCGACAATGGACAAAAGGCCGATCACAACACTTCGAACAATTATGGAATAATGCCGGTCGGCCTCCCAATTCAAAACATGGTCTCGGATTCGGCACAGTAGGTTCAGTTGACGATACAGAATTTTGTTTGGTTGTCACTTGCGAACCTAATGAAGACTGCTTGAAAACTACAGAAGAGCTTGAAGATTTGCAAATCGGAGAAGCTCCACCAGAGTTCGAAGAAGAAATCAAATCTACAATAGATGAGTTAATGGAAGTTAACTTTGGTACTAGCGAAAAGCCTAGACCAACCTTTGTTAGCTCCTTACTCAATAAAGAAGATTCCGAGGAAATGATCAAGCTATTAATGGAATTCAAGGACTGTTTTGCTTGGAGTTACGACGAAATGTCGGGATTAGCTCCAGAAGTCGCAGTTCACAGACTAGGAGTGGATCCTACTTCGTTTCCAGTCAGACAAGCTTCCAGAAGAATGCGTTTGGAAATTTAACAACAAGTAATAGCTGAAGTTAAGAAGCTAATCGACGCTAAATTTGCCCGTGAAGAACAATATCCTACTTGGCTAGCCAATGTGGTACCAGTCAGGAAGAAGAATGGTCAGATCAGAATCTGCGTGGATTTCAGAGACTTGAACAAAGCATGTCCGAAGGATGAATTTCCACTGCCAATTCCAGATTTAATGATCGACATCGCTTCGACACATGAAATATTCTCTTTCATGGATGGATCTTCAGGATACAACCAGATAAAGATGGCACCAGAAGATGAAAAGCTCACGGCATTCAGAACACCAATCGGAGTGTATTGCTATACAGTAATGCCATTCGGACTGAAGAACACAGGAGCAACATACCAAAGAGCAATGACAAAGATTTTTGATGATCTCATTCACAACCAAATCGAGTGCTACGTGGATGATGTGGTCATCAAAAGCAAATTGAAGGAAGATCACCTGTATAATTTGAGAATGGTCTTCGAGCGACTAAGGCAATACAACCTTAAGATGAATCCCTTAAAATGCGCCTTCGGCGTTACCTCCGGGAAATTCTTAGGATTTGTTGTCCGACATCGCGGGATTGAAATTGATCCGGAAAAGATTAAAGCAATCTTAGAAATGCCGCCTCCCAAAACCTTAAAACAGCCTACGATCCTTTCAAGGGAAGCTGGCAAATCTTCGACGCTTTATTTCGAACTTGTCAGGTAGGTGTCAGCCCTTCTCGGCATTAATTAAAAAGGACGCCAAATTCGTTTGGGAAGAGAAATGCCAACGGGCCTTCGAGGACATTAAGCAATACTTAATGACACCTCCCGTCTTAGCGACTCCCGCTCTCGTGTAGACCGTTGATACTTTATACCACGGCTCTAGAAGACTCCTTGGAGCCCCGTTAGCCTGTGTCAATGATGAGGGAAAAGAAAATGCTCTCTACTACTTAAGCCGTCGTTTGATTCCAATGGAAGTAAAGTATCCTCCAACCGAGAAGCATTGTTTAGCCTCGATCTTCGTCGCACAGAAACTCAGGCATTACATGCTCTCTCATAAGGTCAACCTTATCTCGAAAGTTAATCCGTTGCAATATTTGATGACCCATCCAACACTTTCTGGCAGACTTGCCATGTGGTCGATGATACTATTACAATTTGACATAACTTTCGTTCCTCTTTGTGCCGAAAAGGGACAAGTGCTAGCTGACTTCCTTGCAGCGCACCCTTTACCGGCAATTCGCTTCTCGACGACGATTTACCAGACGAGCAGATAATGAGCCTAGAAGACACTGATGATCGACGTTGGGAACTATACTTTGACGGAGCATCCTCAGCACAGAAAGATAAAGAATTGCAAATGATAGTGCCCGGTAAGGCAGGAATCAGACTAATCTTCATAACACCGGAGCGGGGGATGTTAAGATACTCCTACCACTTAACATAGCCATGCACAAACAACGAGGCAGAATATGAAGCCCTCATAACAGGACTAGAACTGACCATTCAAATGGGAATAACGGGTATCAACATCTACGGAGATTCTCAGTTGATCATTCAACAGATCGCCGGACAATACAGAATTTTAAAGCCAAGACTCGAGCAATACTTTCACTATGCCATGAAACTGTTGGAACAAATTCCGAATGTAACAATCTACAAGATCCCTAGAAGAGAAAATGCTCTCGTAGATGCTCTAGCTCGCCTTGCAAAAGAATTTGTCTGCTCACAAGATGAGTCAGTTGAAGTGTTAGTTCAAGGACGGCAGGTCCTATCACAGCTCGACATGAATATGATACAGAAATCAGAAAAAATAGAGGAATCAGTTGCAGCAGTGACGGAAAACACAAAAGATTGGCTACCTGCAAACAGGGAAATTACCAGACGATAGGTCATTAGCACATCAAATCAAGAAAAGAGCTCTGTCTTACGCATTAATAAACAGTACATTATACAGAAGGTCTTTTGATCAAATGTGGTTAAGATGCCTGAACGGGTCCGAGGCTCGTGAAATTGTCAAAGAAGTGCATTCAGGACTTTGTGGCGCTCATCAGTCGGGTCCGAAAATGAAAATGAAAATTAAAAAACTGGGGTATTACTGGCCCTCAATGATGACCGATTGCATGAAGATTGCCAAAATTTTTCACCAATGCCAAGTGCACGGAGTGGTTCTACACCAACCTCCAAACGTGCTACATCCGACAATTGCATCGTGGCCATTTGAGTGTTGGGGCCCAGATATAGTGGGTTCGATAGAACCACCTTCTTCAAGAGGACATCGCTTCATCCTTGCAGCTACAGACTACTTTTCTAAATGGGCAGAAGCAGTTCCACTCAGAGAGGTAAAGGCACACCACGTGCTCCAATTTTTCGAAAATCAAGTTGTTTACCGTTTCGGAGTACCGCGCATAATCATTTCAGATAATGGATCCGCATTCAAAAGTACAAAGATCAACAATTTTGTCAGAAGACATGGAATTGATTGGAGATACTCAACAATCTACTACCCAAGAGCAAACGGCTTGTCCGAGGCTTTTAATAAAACTCTAGTTCAAATTTTAAAGAAAACTTTGGATGACAACAAGAGAAATTGGCACGAGAAGTTGTTAGAAGCCTTATGGGCCTAGAGGACGACTTTCAGGACTCCTACTCAGTCTACGCCTTACGCTTTAGTGTACGGGTCCGAGGCCGTTTTACCTTTGGAGGTCCAACTTCCATCACTCGGGATTGCAGCTTGCAAATAAAATTACTGCGGAAGAAAATGCCGGATTACGACTAGAAGAACCGGAAAACTTGGAAGGAAAAAGACTTGCGTACTCAACAAAATTTGGAACTGCCCAAGCAAAGATGATCCAGGCCCATGATAAACTGGTCCGCCCAAGAACATTCAAAGTGGGTGACTTAGTTCTTGTTCTCAGAAGACCTATTCTTGCACATCGCAAGATAGGATGCAAATTTGAACTCACTTGGGAAGGGCCGTTTGTGGTCGAGGCAGTCTACTCAGGAGGCTCCTACCAACTTGTGAATTACCAAGGAGAACGACAAATGCTTCCAATCAATGGACGATATTTGAAGAAGTATTACACAACCTGATGTTTTGAAGGGTGGCCTCAAAAATAGAGTCTTATCCCTAGAAACACGGGTAAAGCGATCACTTTGTGACTGGGTCTGAACCCAAAAAACATAAAAATGGATAAAATAAAAAATATATGTGCTAAAAATAAAATATGTGAAAATCATAATAATAAAGTTTTACCCTTCCTTTCAAATCAAATCTTTTTCCTGATCTTTCTTTATCTTTTCCTATTCTCCTTAAAAATTAAAATTGGAATAAGTGAATAAGAATCTTCAGTGATAAATACTTTCTTAATGTTCTTGTTCTTAGTACAGCCCCTGATCCTTTCCTTATTGTCTTCGCAGGGAAATGTCGAACGGGCGGTTGGTCCTAAACTTTAAAAATGGCGTGAGTATCGCACTCAATGAAAAGAGGGTGAAGGATGGAGCAGTGATAGAAATTGATTCTGACTTCACACCAGCCAGCCTACAGTATGAAGAAAATGACTGGGTCCCAGTGGACCGAGAGGAGCTTCATAGCCAGACAGTAATGAAGATGGGTGGCCCAAGCCGCCAATCCAGCAACAAGAAAAGAAAAGCAAACACCGAAGAAAGCAAGAAAATCAAGTCAGTAGTTGCCATGGCAGAGGGCAGGCTCGTCAGCGCCGCGCACGCAGAAATTCAAGAAGTGAGGACAGCTACGCTCGCTCGCTACTCAAAGAAGGAATAAGAATCGCCGTATCCGCAAGATGTTGACTAAACTTGCGTGCGATCAACACGAGGAAACAACCACCTTCGCAGACACACGCATTTCAAAGATACCGGTTCATCAGGAACCTGAAAAGAGAGAACAAGCTCCAAGAACAACAGAAAGGATAAGGGAAACTCTGAGAAGATCAGAGGCAGAGAGATCGCCTCGACGCCGGATAGAGATACCATATCTGAAGAACCTTGTTGCGGAAGCAACCCCGGAGGATGTCCCGACAGAGACAATCCCCGAGGAGCCAAGGTATGCAGGAGAACGTGACAAGATTGAGCCATACATCCCGCAATACGTTACTAGGCCTTGTCACTTGCAGATCATCCCAGAATATGAACTAGAAAGAATGCAAAATGTTGAGAAGAAGACTTTCGAATACTTTGAAAGGATTAGAGACAGAAGAATCAACATTTTGGAAGGCCTCGAGTTACACACAGTTGTATTCTCAGAGTACGAGCAACAGCAGATTATGGATTGCATTCTAGAACTTCAGAAGATGGGTCAAGCAGGCCGTCTGAGAGAAAAGACTTATTCGGAACCCCGGAAATGGATGCCAGGGAAAGGAAGAGTCACAATACAATGCGGATGTTGTTATAACTTCGCAGATGACAGAAAAGGAAATCCATCAGAGATACTCTGTCACAGTGAGGTGGATCCAATGCCGAGAATAATTAAAAGAATGGTGAAAAGATTGATAATGTGGAGGGTACTGCCAGAAGACTGCATACCTAACAGTTGCATCATCAACATTTATCAGAAGGGCGACTACATACCTCCACACATAGACCAACACGACTTCGTCAGACCTTTCTGCACAGTTTCGTTCGTCAACCAATGCAATATCATGTTCGGATTTGACCTCCGGATAGCGAGCCCGGGTAAGTTCCGAGGGCCGGTGGAGATACCACTGCCGGTAGGTTCCGTCATGATATTACAAGGAAATGGAGCAGACGTCGCAAAGCATTGCATACCGGGAGTACCAGTGGAGCGGATCTCCGTCACTTTTAGAAGGATGGACGAAAGAAAAGCACCATACCACTTCCAGCCAGATCCGGACTCGGAGAATCTCCGCCCTACGAGTCGTGAGTTACATGGGAAATAGCACACCTCCAATGCACATCCATGCGGCATTCCTGCCAAGGATGGCTTGGAAGGTGATGTTATTGACCGTGTGTCTCATTATTCAGACATGGATTTAACAGATACTTTTTGGATGAATAAACAAGAATCATACATAGTCCGTTTTGAGTCATGGATTGTATGAGAAATATTTCAGATCGAGTTGTATGATGTATCTTCAACAAGATTGGAATGAAAGTGACCATGTCACATTTTGCCTTCACCTCTTTTTGTGCAAATTGACTGGGAAACGTCATTAAAGTTAAATGAACTTCGAACAAAGAACAGAAAAGAAAAAGGAAAATAAATAAGAACTTTCTTCCATAAAAATCCAAACATTAAAAAAAAAAGAATTTCAAATCCAAATGAACACCAAATAAACAAAAAAAAAATGGGATAGTTAAAGAACAAACAAAACAAATCTAAAGCTCAAATTGAATTCCAGTTTACGTCCATCTTTTCAAATCCTCTAATCCTTCTTCAAATCAAGATCTATTCCGGACCTCCTCTGAAACCCTCTCTCGGGATGATTTCAGAATTACGAGGAATCTTCAATTTCATTCGGATGGCATAGGTTCGTACCCTTCGCCAAGCAAGCAGACTTTGATTGATTCCCGTGGGATATGGAACACTTTCATATCTCATTTTGATCTCAGCATAATCCAAATCTCAGTAAAATTCTTCATAGTCACAACATAAATCAAATATCGACAAAATTTTTCATAACCACTGCATAAACTAAATCTCAGCGATCGGGATAGGCCTCCACCCTACTCCCATCTCAGCAATCGGGATAGGATTCCGCCGTACTCCCATCTCAGCAATCGGGATAGGCTTCCGCCGTACTCTCATCTCAGCAATCGGGATAGGCTTCCACCCTACTACCATCTCAGCAATCGGGATAGGCTTCCGCCGTACTCCCATCTCAGCAATCGGAATAGGCTTCTGCCCTACTCCCATCTCAGCAATCGGGATAGGCCTCCGCCCTACTCCCATCTCAGCAATCTCAGCATTCGGGATAGGCTTCCGCCGTACTCCCATCTCAGCATTCGGGATAGGCCTCCGCCCTACTCCCATCTCAGTAATCTCAGCAAATCTCAGCATTCGGGATAGGCCTCCGCCCTACTCCCATCTCAGCAATCTCAGCATTCGGCATAGGCCTCCGCCCTACTCCCATCTCAGCAAATCTCAGCATTCGGAATAGGCCTTCGCCCTACTCCCATCTCAGTAATTCTCAGTACTCGGGATAGGCACAGTCCTACTCCTTTCTCAGCAATCTCAAAATTTGATCCTCCCAAGAAGAAATTGAAATTAAAGCACTCGCATTTCGGATAGGCTTTGTCCTATTCTTCCTCAAGCATTTGGGATAGGTTCGGTCCCGCTTCCTTCTCAACGATACACATATGGAATAGGTTCGATCTCGCTTCCTTCTCGATATACAAATGCATTCGAGTGGGCCTCCGCCCTACTCTTTTCTTCGCATAAAACCAAAATTGAAACTCAAATCAAAATTCAAACTCAAAATTAAAACTTGAAATAAAAAATGAAACGAATCTAAGATCCAATCTCTTGAAATCTTGTGATCTGAAATTCACTTCCCTTTTCCCCAGCGAGAGTTCTGGAATCTTCAGTCTTGGAGATTTACTTGATACTCCCTAGCGAAAATTCTTCTACTTCGTCCTAAGTTTGTCACTTGGACATCTGTTTTGGTATTGTTGATCTCTTTGGTCAATGCCAATACGCGCAGTGTGCTTGGTTAGCACACCACACCTATTGGGGGTCCATTTGTTGACCTCATTTTTGATGAGGTCTTCTCTTCCCTCTTTAGTGTCTAGGATCTAGCCTTAGGCTTTTCCTTTAACTATCTTAGAGGACTAAAATTGGGACCCATCTCTTAGAAATTTGAACCACTTCTTGCCTCCCTGCAAACCCCACAAGCTTGATTGTAGACCCCTAATCACCTAGAGGGTTGAAATCAAATGTGAAGGTTTAAAGGATGTGTTCCCTATAGGACTCTTTGTCCTAGGACCACCCCAGGTGGCTTGGTCTGGTGAGGGTTGACTTACACACTCACTACACTCACATTCTACACTCTCACACACACAATCCAAATCCTAAAACCACACACATACCCAACTTGGATCCTTGACTCATGTAAGTAATTCATATGGATAGACCTTAACCCCTAAGCCCCTGGCTAAGAGGGTTAGGAACAACATAGTGAATGCCTCAAATGAGTCATCTCATGGCTCATATAGGCTTAACATGGCTTCATGGCTCAACCAAAGTGCTTTCATTTCACTCATATTTGATTAATCTTCTTTTTTCCAAAATTTCAATTTTTGACCCCGAGGACCCTACACCCATCAAACCTACTAAAAGCCCTTAAAAATTGCCAAATCCTCCAAAATTTCCAAATCACCCAAAATTTCCCAATATTAACCTTGAACATTTCCTCACCAATCAAATTGATCATCCATGGCCAGAAATACCAAAAATTTCAAAAATACCCCCCAATACCCTCCAAATACCCAAAATGCCCCTCTTAGCCAAAAAATCCAAAAATTCAGAAAATTTCGAAAAAATTCCAAAAAATCCCAACTATTCCCAATTTCATTTTGTCCAACTACACCATGGGCCAATTTTTTCAATTTACCCCACTTCTACTAAAACCCCCAATTTAGCCCATTCTTAACCCAAGTGAACCCAATGTCAAACCAAATCTACCCAATTGGCCCCAATTTTGGTCCAATTCAATTCTAAACTTCAATTTAATATTACAAATGTAAATTTAGACCAAATCCAAGTCCAATTTGATTGACACTTGAATCCAATTTCACTTTTGAGCTTAAAGCCCAATTTGGACCCATGACCCAAACTTAGCCCAAACCAAACCAATTCAACTCCAATTGACCCCAAACCTTTTCTAAACCTTCCCTAACATCCCCACAAATAAAAAACTAACATAATTTGCTCAAAATTTCGACCCAAACCCCACTCAAATTCAACCCAAAACCAAAAAGCCCAATTTTGACCTAAACCTAAACATAACCCAAATAAGCCCAAGTCCCAAAACCAAAACCCAACCAAAGTTAAAACCTCTTTGAAACACTCCCATAAACATTTCCCAACATTAATTTTACATCAATTTCAACCTTAGCCCAACATTGGCCCAAATTAGCCCAATTTGACCTACATTGGCCCATTTACCAAATCAACCCATATTCAACCTAATTCAAACCCAAACCACCTCAAATTCATTTCAAATCACTCATGACACATCCCTAAACCAAACCCAACAATTATTTGGCCCAAAATTCTACAAAATTCCCATCCATGAATTCATTCTTAAACCTAAAGGCTCATTCCCTTAAGCCTTCCTAAAAGCCCATCCAAAATGATTTCAAAAAGCCCAAAATCCATCTTGAAGCCCACATGACAATCCTCTATCATCATCCATTTGATAAAACCATCTCCTAAGTTCTAAATCCATGATGAAATAATTCCAAATCAAGCTATATGCCAAATCCCATCAAATCACCCCTAAATTACCAAAATTTCTAAAACCCTTTTTCATGTAAATGACCAAGCTTTGTCCCAAGCCACATGGAGCCATGAGCAAGCCATTTGCAAGCCATATGAAGCCATGGAAGGTTTGACATGTGACCAAGCCATTAATGGCAAAAGGAGGGCCCCATTTCCTAATCCTTCATTAAGCCTTTTTAACCATAACCATGTCACACACTAAACCAAGTTTAGCCACCTCACCATGGATGGAGACTTCACCACTCCATGGCAGCTGACCCAACTGATCCCCCTGGCCCAAAATCAGACCATGGGAAGGTGAACCAAGCCCAAATACATGGGTTGACCAAATTGAACCCAAAATGAGCCTCTCCCCATTCCATTTCAATTCAGCCCCTTTACACATGTCAAACTCCAATTGACTGCACCATTGCCAACCCCTGACCCCACTGATCACGATGGTGACCAGTGCCTGGCTGGCCAGCCACCAGGCCGCCGGAAAACACCATGGCCGAAAGCTCCATGTGAGCCAAAAAATTCAATTATCCCTTGCTGACTTGTCTCAACCCGAATGGACAACATAGCTCTTCGTCTCCTCACCAGAGCAGCTGATCCCATCTTTCAAACTCCCCTGGGAAGCCCTCCAGCCATGCCTATTTAAACACCACCTCCTCTCGACCATGAGAGGTGCTGAACCAAAACTTACTGAAACCCTGCCAAAATCATCCCAGACCACTCTCTACACATAGAGAACTTGATCCCCACTGAAATCCCCCTGCCATTTCCTCTCTATGAGCTCAATTTCAGAGTTGAAATTCAAGCTCAAAACTAGGACACTTCACCACAGTGAGCCAATCTCCAAATTGATTGCTCCTGCACCTTCACCAGACCAAGAGGAGAAGTTTCCCAAATAAATCCCCCTCACCAAGCTAGCCATTGCTCCCAGCCTCCAAGCTTTATGATTGGCTATGGTTGAAATCATACCTAGACAATTCACCAGGCCAAGGGACTTCATCTGGAGCTTGCTTGGACCCAATCGAAGGTGAAACAACTCTCAGATCGAAGCTTCACTTCTCTGAGCAAAGGTTTGGACTCACTCTTCTTCCCGAGCTTACAGAGATTCTTCATTTAATTTGAATCAATTTCAATGCATGTTTACCATATGGATGTGTTCGTCTCTTCAAGACGAATCCATAGAGCATAAGAACACGAAAATCTATTGAGAATCGAGTGAGAAATTAGGGTTAGAAGGTCGACGGTTGTTGACCTCATTTTTGATGAGGTCTTCTCTTCTTCTCTTTAGTACTTAGGATCTAGCCTTAGGCTTTTCCTTTGACTATCTTAGAGGACTAGAATTGGGACCCACCTTCTAGAATTTCAAACCACTTCTTAACTCCCCGCAAATTCCACAAACTCGACCGTAGACCCCTAATCACCTAGAGGGTTGAAATCAAATGTGGAAGTTTAAAGGATGAGTTCCTATAGGACTCTTCGGCCTTAGGACCGCCCCGGTGGTCCTGGTCCGGTGAAGGGGCCGACTTACACATACACTTACACATACACTACACTTTCACACACCTCCTAAAACCACACCCATACCCAACTTGACCTCCCGACTCATGTAGGTGATTCACATGGATGGTCCTTAACCCCTAAGCCCTTGGCTAAGAGGGTTAGGAACAACATAGTGGATGCCTCAAATGAGTCCCTTCATGGCTCATGTGGGCTTGATGTGGCTTCATGGCTCAACCAAAATGATTTCATTTCACTTATATTCACCCAATCTTCAATTTTCCAAAATTTCAATTTTCCAAAATTTCAATTTTTGACCCCCGGGACCCTACACCCGCCTGACCTACCAAATGCCCTTGAAACTACCCAAAATTTCCAAAATCACCTAAATCACCCAAAATTCCCCAAAATCAATCCCAAACATTTCCATATCACTCAAAGGGATCATCCATACCCAAAAAAACCAAAAATTCCAAAAATACCTCCCAATACCCTCCAAATACCCAAAATACCCCTCTTGACCCAAAAATTCAAAAAATTCAGAAAATTCCCAGAAAATTCCAGAAAATCCCAAATATTCCCAATTTCATTTTGTTCAACTACACCATGGGCCAATTTTGTCAATTTACCCTACTTTTGTCAAAACCCCCAATTTGACCCATTTTAACCCAAAGTGAACCCAATGTCAAACCAAACCTATCCAATTGACCCAAATTCTGGTCCAACTCAATTCTAAACTTCAATTCAACATTCCCAACACCAATCTAGACCAAATCTAAGTCCAATTTGATTGACATTTGAATTCAATTTCACTTTTGGCCTTAAAGCCCAATTTGGACCCATGACCCAAACCTAACCCAAACTCACCCAATTCAACTCCAATTAACCCCAAATCTTTTCTAAATCTTCCTTAGCATCCCCACAAGCATAAAAATAACATGATTTGCCCAAAATTTGGACCCAAACCCCACTCAAATTCAACCCAAAGCTAAAAGGCCCAATTTTGACCAAAACCCAAACCTAACCCAAATGGGCCCAAACCCCAAAATCAAAGCCCAACCAAAGTCAAAACCTCTTTGAAACACTCCCATAGATATTTCTCAACATTAATTTTACATCAATTTCAACCCTAGCCCAACATTGGCCCAACTTGGCCCACTTGGACCTATATTGGCCCATTCACCAAAAGAGCCCAAATTCAACCCAATTCAAACCCAAATCACTCCCAATTTGCTTCAAGTTACTCATGATACATCCATGAGCTAAACCCAACAATTATTTGGCCCAACCTCTTTACAAAATTTCATCCCAAAATCCATTTTAAAATTCAAAAGCCCACTTTCCTAAACCATTTTAAAAGCCCATCCTTCACCACATCCAAAGGCCCAAAATTGGTCCCAAAGCCCACATGATATTTCTCTACATCATCCATTCAATTAAAATCATCCCTAAGTCCTAAATTCATCATCAAATCATTCCAAATCAAGTCTCATACAAATTTCCATCAAATTACCAAAAATTCCTAAAATCCATTTTTATGAAATTGACCCAACCTTTTCCCAAGCCAAATGGAGCCATGAAGCCATGCACAAGCCATATGCAAGCCATGGCAGCCATTTTACACATCACCATGTCATTTTTGGCAAAAGGAGGGAGTCCTTTAATGATTCCCTTAAGGGTGATTTAGCCACTTCCATGACTCCACTAAACCATGCTTAAACTTAATTGTACTTGGATGGTGACCCTTCCCCACTAATTAAGCCGACCTAAACCACTTTATCTTCAGCCCAAACTAGCCATGGGAAGGTGCACCTAGCCCAATCCATGCATTTGACCAATTTGAGCCAAAATATACCCTTACCCCATTCTACTTTGATTCAAACACTTTACACATGTCCAAGCCCAATTGCCTTCACCAACTTCAAGCCCTGGATCTCCTGACCCTGAGAGTGACCAATGCCTGGCCGGCCAGCCACCAGGTCGCCGGAAAACACCATGGCCGAGAGCTCACATGTGAGCCCAACTTGGAATTCTCACCTCTAAGCTGCCCCATCCCCAAGTGGCCATTGGAGCTGTTCTTCTCTTGCCAAGAGCAGCTCGATCCCAAGCCCTAACTCTCCCCGGGAGGCCCTCCACCCTCTCCTATTTAAACACCACCCCTCTCGGCCATGAGAGGTGCTGAAACAAAACCTTAAGGAAACTCGCCAAAATTGTTCCGTACTCCTCCCCATACACAGAGCACTTGATCCCCACCGAGATCCCCCGCCATTTCTTCTCGCGAGCTCAATTTCGCAGTCGAAATCTAGGCCCAAAACCAGGACACTTCTCCACAGGTGAGCCAATCCCCAAATCGATTGGTTCTACACCTTCACTCGCACCAAGGGAAGGTGTCCACCAGCAAAAGCCCCATCTCTAGGCCACCCGAGCTTGCTCCAGACCTCCAAGCTTTGTGATCGGACTTGGTCGAAATCCCACCTAGCACAATTCACCGCACTCAGAGACTTCATCCGGAGCTTGCTGGGATCCAATCGAAGGTGCAACAACCCTCGCATCGAAGCCACACTTCTCCGAGCAAAGGTATGAGCTAATTCTTCATCCCGAGCTTCTGGAGATTCTCGATTTCAAATGCTTTAATTTCAATGCATGATCACCGTATTGATGTGTTCGTCTCTCCAAGACGAATCCATAGAGCATAAGAACATGAAAATCCATTGAGTATCGAGTGAGATATTAGGGATTTAGTGTGGACGGCTCTCGGGTGAGGACACTTGGGGACGATGAACGGATGCCGTCCATTCAATACACATGCGGACGGACGGCCAGGATCGCGTCGGATCAGGAGACGGTACGAGAACCGCGAGGCCCGGGCTGCTGACTCAGATGGCTGCGTCGAATGGGAGCGCGACGCGTGTGCGTTCGGATCTGCCGAGGTTGACGCGGCGCCGCGTGGATAAATAGAAAATTAGGGATTTTTCTGATTTATTTAATTCCCTAAACTTCAAAAATTCATAACTTTGTGTAGAAAAATCAGAAAAATAAAATAAAAATACCCTCTCGCTCAAAGTGAACGTGAGGAGAATAATGTGGAAAAGAAATTATTTAATTTTATCAAGTATTTTATTTTTAATAATTTATCTACTCTCTGCATATTTTTAATTCTCCATGCATGTATACAATTCACCATGGAATGAGACCATAGGGCTTTTGAAGCCTCTTAATTTGGGAACATTCCCTGAATTTTCCAAAGTCAGAGGCCATCCCTATGAAAAGTTATTGATTTTTCAAATTCATGTTACTGTTTTGAGTATTTTAATTCCAATAAATAGCATGTTGTGAAATAAATTCTAGGAAAATTTGGTGATTTTCCTTACGACCGAAGGACCCTAGGAAAAATAGGTTTTGAGTTAGTTCATTTAAAACAACCCTAATCGGCTTAAACACCCAAAATGGATCTCTAATTAATTAGAGCTAACCATACATCAAATTGACTTGAAATCAATTCTCCACTGACCTTTAGGATCAGAGGAACCCACCATAAAAATTTGAGGTCAATTGGACTTGGTTAGCCCTACTAATTGGATCGATTAAGCCATTTAGTCATTTTAAACTTTAAAAATTCATAACTTTCAAAATACTTTTTAAAAATTCACCAAATTGGTTTTGGAGCCTCTCTGATATCAGGGGAATTTAAGAAAATTAAAATTTCAATTTTCTAAAAAGTTGATTTTTAATATTATTTTAATATTTTAATAATTAAAAAATAATAAAAATCACAAAAATAATAAAATTCACCAAAATGTCAAATTTTGAATTTTAATCACTTAGGAACAAACCCCATATTTTTCTTAGGTCTATTTAGTGAGATATTAAATTTTAAAGCCCTAGGGTAATTTTAAAATTAAAAAAATGTATTTTCTAGCATTTTCACTAAAATAATTATAATAAATCATAGAAAATCAGAAAATTGTAAAACTTGATTCACTAATTTCCTTGATATCAGATAGATTTTTGAAAAATATAAAATTCATTTTTCAACATTTATTTTATTTTTAAATTAATTAACATTCCAAAACTTAAAATAATTATAATAAAAATAATATAATTCAAAAAATCACCAAAATTGGTCCAAGTGGTCCTCTGGTCATTAGGAATGTCCCCTAATTTTTTTAAGGATAGAAACTTTCCCTTGGTCATGTTATTAAATTTTCCTTGGAAATCTCTATTTTCCACCAAAAATAATTATATAAATAAATTAAATGCAGAAAAATCACATTTTCTCCTCTCATGTCTTTATTGACATATGAGTGAAGTCATATAAAAATTTCAAGTTCATTTGAGTTCAATTTAGTGAGTTATGAAATTATTAAGCTTAAAGGGCAAAATGGTAATTAAAATTTTAACCTTTAATTAAAACTTTAGGTTTAATAAAAAAATTAATAAATAAAATATTTGATCCTAATCTGATTTGGATGATTGAAATTTAAATAATTAAAGGGTAGAAACCCATTAAGCAATTTAAAATGATTAAACCTTAATTAAATAGTTGATTAAATTTGGAAGAATAATAAAATTGGAATTATTAAAATAGGGATATTATTAGGAAGAGATTTATTCTTTAATTTAAAAATCCCTAAATTAATTATCTCATTAATATTCAATTCTTAATTAAAATGATAACTCAAATTCAAAACATTAAAAGACTTAATCATTAAACTAAAATTAAATTATTAAACTCTTTTAAAAATTTCAATTAAAATTAAAAAATAAAATTAAATTAAAAATTAAATTAAATTAAGTAAATTAAATTGGATTAAATTAAATTAAATTAAATTAAAATTAAAAGTTGAATTAAATTAAATTAAATTAAATTAAATTAAATAAACAAATTAAATTAAATTAAATTAAATTAATTAAATTAAATTAAATTAAATAAATAAAACCAAATTAAATTAAGTTAAACCAAATTAAAAATTAAATTAAATGAATTAAAATTAAATTAAATTAAATTAAATCAAATTAAATTAAAATTAAATCAAATCAAATTAATTTAGTGTAACATCAAATCAAACTAAATTGAATTAAATTGAATTAAATTAAATTAAAAACTCAATTAAATTAAATTAAATTAAATTAAGTTGAATTAAATATAACATCACCAAAGACATAAAGAATTCAAAATAAATCTAAAATAACTTAAACACTATTCCAAATTTAAACCCATTAATGGAAATTAAATTAAATCACAAACCATTTGAACATCAATTTACCCTCGAAAGCTTTAGTTATCATAACTCCTAAACGTAATATTAAATGAAATGTTACTTCACCTATAGGATATTCAAATGTCCTAGTTCACTCGAGCAAGATAACAAAACTTGAGACTCTTGGACGATTAATTCATTTGTGTAATTGAATCCATTTGGACTTAAAACAATTCTAGCAATATTGAAAAGATGTTTAAGATTCTTCTTAAACACTTTCTCAATATGATAGGATGTTTATAAGAACAATTGAACTCAATTGTTCTTTGATGAAGAAAATCGTTCTCAAACCAAAACACAAGGAACCTAGACGTCATAGGAAATGACTAGCTATAGGATTAGGAATTTGGTAGAAAACCATAACCCTTCCCTTAGCTTTACCTAGGAACTTGCTTAAATATTCTAATTGTGTTTTAAGTGCGGCTTGGGATGACGAGAAAACCCTCCAGGTACGCTTTTATTGTAATTTACTTTCTTCCAATTTACATTATTGCAATTTCATTAATCGCATCGCACTTACTTTTCTTGCATGATAAACAACTGTTGCATGAAAACCCACACCTTTAGGATAGTCCCTAAAACTGAAACCAAAACTAAGTTAAAAGTCATTGCAAGATAAAATTCACCGCCACAACATTTCAAAATATAAAACAACTCAAAATTTAATCACAAACAGAGCACAAAACTACAATTACAATTAAATTAAAACGTCCCGTTGGATGATCAGAATACCTCGGATGATGTAACCTACGTGTTACTAACGGGATTTCCCACGGTCTAAATGAAAGTGTGGAACTCATTCAACTGAGTTTAGCAAATTCATCCGGACTAAGTGAATCCGATAAAAATAATGATGCCGGAAGGATGGAACCGTGGGATCTTAACCGGTGTCGTTATAATCAACTTTAAGATTTGTTTTAATTAAAACATAAAAAACACTTGGAAATTAAGATTTTCTCTAAACCAAAACACTTTTCTCATCCCCCGATTTATGACATCTAAAACCGAACCTCGCAACAACAAGGAGCTCGGAGCATGGTGGGCAAGCACGGCCATCGTCATCGCAAAACCTGAGTCTACTTCAGCAAAACTTTCCTAGAATTAAATAACAAGGCCATAGGACTTCGAGGTAGTTTGCCTAGTGCAACATAAACCCTCAACTCTTCGTTAGGCATTTGCATTGCAAATTAATCCCTAACCGGTCTTAGGATTCTGAGGTAGTCGTCTGATACGACATAAACCCTCACATCTTCGAGGCTATTTGTGTGACTTTATCATACAAATATAAGCCCTAATTAATTAAAATTGGCAAGATCAAAACATTAAATAAATATTAGGACTTTCCTAAACTCAAGCCAAACAATAGGATAGTCCGGAAATTACCGAAGTTCACTTCGAATTTGTGATTTCTCCTACTTTTCTTCCTTTGAATTCCCAAAACAAAATGTTCCAAATTTGATCCATTCCCTATTGAAATTCCAAAATTCAATCCTTTGAAAACTTAAACTTTGAAATTCTTGAGAGCAGAATTATTGATTATTATCGAGAGTTTTCTTAGGTGATTCCCGTCACTTAAGATGTAATTAACTATAGGGGCTTGCCCTTATAGGGAATTTTAAAGAACCCGAGTAATATAAACCCCGTTTAATGCTTTCATATTAAGCTGGGAATTTGTCGGCTTATAAAATTGGTTCGCGGACCAAACGGATGTCACAAATCTTCTAGTTTATTTAATCGAGCCCCACCGTCAAGCGATGTGTCTATCCTTAGGGATAGATACACGGCTTGTGGTGCGGTGCTCGTTTATATAAACTATTTGGGATGTGAGATCGGTTTAATCTCATATCTTAAAACCTTCAAATTTAAAATTATTTTCAAAATCAAATACTACTTTTCAAAATTATTTATTTAAATTAAATTAAAAATTCGCCGACAACTTCTGTTAGGCGACCCCCTTTTCAAAATAAAACACACAACCTAAAAATATGCCGACAACGGTCACGGGTTCGCACCAGTCGTAGACGATGACTGGGAACCTTTGGATCACGCGTGTATCAGATGGACGGCTTGGATCGCATCGAACCAGAAGATGTTACGTAAAAGGCGGGTCACGGGACGGCTGAGTCAGATGGGGGCGCCGAATCGGAGACGACGCGTGAGCTTCGGAGCCGCCTGTGGTCGACGCGGCGTCGCGTGGATAAGTAGGAAAATAGGGATTTTTCTTATTTATTAAATACCCAGAACTTCAAAAATTCATAACTTTGTGTAGAAAAATTCTAAAAATAAAATAAAAATACCCTCTTGCTCAGTGAACAGAGGAGAATAATGTGGAAAAGAAATCAAATAATTTCATTAATTATTTTATTTTTAATGATTTATTTACTCTCTACATTGTTTTAATTCTCCATGCATATAGTAAATTCATCATGGCATGAGACTATAGGGCTTTTGAAGCCTCTGAACTTGGGAACATTCCCTAAATTTTCCAAGGTCAGAGGCTATCCCTATGAGACGTTATTGATTTTTCAAGTTCATGTTACTGTTTTGAGTATTTTAACTCCAATAATTAGCATGTTGAGAAATAAATTCTAGGAAAATTTGGTGATGTTTCTTGTGACCAGAGGGACCTAAGAAAAATAAGTTTTGAGTTAATTCACTTTGAACAACCCTAATTGGCCTAAATACCCAAAATTGAACTTTAATTAATTAGGGTTAACCATTCATCAAATTAACTTAAAAATAATTCTCCACTGTCCTCTAGGGATAGGAGAACACCACATAAAAATTTGAAACCAATTGGACTTGATTAACCCCACCAAATGGGTTGATTAAGCCTCTTAAGCAAAAATGGGTAAAATTAAACTTTAAAAATTCATAACTCACAAAATACTTTTCAAAAATTCACAAAAATAGTTTTGAAGCCTCTCTGATATTAGAGGAACTTAGGAAAATTAAAATTGTAATTTTCTAAAAAAGTTGATTTTTATCATTATTTTAATATTTTTAATAATAAAAAAATAATAAAAATCATAAAAATATTAAAAATCACCAAAATGTCACATTTTGAATTCTAATCAATTAGGAACAAACCAAATATTTTTCTTAAGTCTCTAGGGTAAGATATTGAATTTTAAAGGCTTAATGTAATTTTTAATATTAAAAAATATATTTTCCAACCTTCTCACCAAAATAATTCTAATAAATCGAAGAAAAATAAAAAAAATATAAAATTTATTTCTCTGGACTCCTTGAGGTTAGAGAGATTTAAGAAAAATATAAAATCCATTTTTCAACTTTAATTTTATTTTAAAATTAATTAATGCTTCAAAACTCAAAATAATTCTAATAAATAAAATATAATTCAAAAAATCACCAAATTTAGTCCAAATGGTCCTCTGGTCATTAGGAGTGCCCCATAATTTTATTAAGAACAGAAAAATTCCCTTGGTCATCTTATTGAATTTTCCTTGGAAATCCCTATTTTCTACAAAAAAATAATTATATAAATAAATTCAATACAGAAAAATCACATTTTCTCCTCTAATATCTTAATTGACATGTGAGTGAAGCCACATAAAAATTTCAAATTCATTTAAGTTCAATTTAGTGAGTTATGGAATTATTAAGCTTGAAGGGCAAAATGGTAATTAAAATTTTAACCCTTAATTAAAACTTTAGGCTTAATAAAATGAGAGAGTAAAATATTTGATCCTAATCTAATTTAGATGATTGAAATTTAAATAATTAAAGGATAGAGACTCATCAATCATTTTTAAGATTAATTAAAGTAAACCTTAATCAATTAATTATTGAAATTTGGAAGATTAATAAAAAACTCGAAATTATTAAAATAGTGGATATTATTAAGAAGACATTTGTTCTTTAATTTAAGAATCCCTAAATTAATCACTTCAATAATATTTAATTTCCAATTAAAATGATAGTCCAAACTCAAGATTTAAAATGCTAAAAGATTTGATCATTAAATTAAATTAAAATTAAAACATTTAAATTAAATCCTTCCAAAATTTCAAGTAAATTAATACTTTAACAATTAAATTAAATCATCATTAAAACATAAAAAAAAAATAAAATATTCAATTAAAATTAAAATAAAATTAAAATTAAATTAAATTAAATTAAATTAAAACATATTAAATTAAATAAAAAAATAAAAAAATAAAATAAAATTAAAATTTAATTAAAATTAAATTAAAAATTAAAATAAAATTAAAATTAAGACTAAACAAAATTAAATTAAATTAAATTAAATTAAATTAAATTAAATATAACATCACCTAAGACATAAAGAATTCAAAATAAATCTAAAACAACTTGAACACTATTCCAAACTTAAACCCATTAACTAAAATTAAATTAAATCACAAATCACTTAAACATCAATTTGCCCTCAAAAGCTCTTGTTGTCATAACTCCTAAATAGAGTATTAAGTGAAGTGTTACTTCACTTATAGGATATTCAAATGTCCTAATTCACCGAGCAAGATAACAAAACTTAAACTCCCTGGATGATTAATTCACTTGTATAATTAAATTCTCTTGGACTTAAAACAATCCTAGAGGTGTTGAAAAGATGTTTAAGACTCGTCTTAAGCACTTCCTCAATATGATAGGATATTTATAAGAACTATTGAACTTAATTGTTCTTTGATGAAGAAAATCGTCCTTAAACCAAAACACAAGAACCTAGACGTCATAGGAGATGACTAAGCTATAGGATTAGGACTTTGGTAGACAACCAAAACCTTTCCCTTAGCTTTACCTAGGTACTTGTTGGAATACTTAAATGCTCTGATATGTGTTTCAAGTGCAGCTTAGGATGATGGGAAGACCCTACAGGTACGCTTTTATTTTATTGCAATTTACCTTCTCGCAATTTAATTAATCGCAATGAAAACCAAAACCTTTAGGATAGTCCCTAAACTGAAACTAAAATTAAATTAAAAATCATTACAAGATAAAATTCACCGCCACAACATTGTAAAATATAAAACAACTCAAAATTTAATCACAAACAGAACACAAAACTACAATTGCAACTAAATTAAAACATATCGTTGAATGATCGCGAATAGCTTGGATGATGTAACCCACGTGTTGCTAACGGGATTTCCCACGGTCTAAATGAAAGTTTGGAACTCATTCAGTTGAGTTTAGCAAATTCATCTGGACTAAGTGAATTCAATGAAAATAACCGTGCCGGGATGACGGAACCGTGGGATCTTAATCGGTTCTGTTTAAACAACTTTAAGATTTGTTTTAATTAAAATATTAAAAACACTTGGATTTTAAGATTTTCTCTAAACCAAAACACTTTTCTCATCCATTGATTTTCACCTTCTAAAATTAAACGTCTGCAACAACAAGGAGCTCGGAGCATGGTGGGCAACACGGCCATCGTCATCAGCGAAACTCGGATCTACTTCAGCAAAACTTTCTTAGAAATAAATTACCAAGCCATAGGACTTCGAGGTAGTTTTCCTAGTGCAACATAAATCCTCAACTCTTCGTCAGGCATTTGCATAATCATATTATGTAAATTAAGCCCTAACCGGTCTTAGGACTCCGAGGTAGTCGTTCGGTACGACATAAACCCTCATATCTTCGAGGCTGTTTGTGTGATTATATCATACAAATATAAGTCCTAATTAATTAAAACTCGGCAGGATTGAAACATTAAGTAAATTCCCAAATCTAAGCCAAACAATAGGATAGCCGGGAAGTTGCCAACATTCTTATTGGATCCTCAGCTTCTCCTACCTCTCTTCCTTTGGACTCCTAAAATAAACTGTTCCTTTTTTGAGTCATTCCTTTTGAATTTCCAAAATCCAATCCTTTGAAAACCTTAAACTTTGAAATTCTTGAGAGCAAAACCACTGATCATTATCGAGAGTTTTCTTAAGTGATTCCCGTCATTTAAGATGTAATTAACTATAGGGGCTTGCCCCTATAGGGAACTTTAAGAACCCAGGTAATATAAACCCTGCTTAATTCATTTATATTAAGCAGGGGAACTTGTCGGCTTATAAAATTGGTTCGCAGACCAAAAGGATGTCACAAATCTCCTAGTTTATTTAATCGAGCCCCATCATCAAGCAGTGTGTCTATTCTTCGGGATAGATACACGGTTTGTGATGCGGTGCTCGTTTATATAAACTATTCGGGATGTGAGATCGGTTTGATTTCATATCTTAAAAACTTTTAAATTTAAAAAAAATTCATTTTTCAAAATCAAATACTACTTTCTAAATTATATATATATATATATATATATATATATATATATATATATATTTTAAATTAAATTTAAAATATGAAAATTCGCCGACAGTTTCTGTTAGGCGACCCCCTTTTCAAAATAAAACACATAACCTAAAAATATGCCGACAACTTTTGGCGACTCCGTTGGGGAATAGTTCCTCTCTCCATTTGATTAGATGGTTTTGCTTTTATAAATCGGTAGTGAGCCCATGCCCCTAGTGGACCAAACTATCATTCTTCCATTGGAATACCCCGTTCATTTCTGTCTTGAACGAGTATAGCCAACTCCTCTCGGATTTAGGAGCCACTGTTTAGACACCCCTAAACGGAGAGGTTCTGAGGTCCTTTTACCTCTTTTCTGAGGTGGGGTGGACCCCCAATAGGTGTTATTTTAGGAGCAGTCCTTTGAATCGAGAAGTCTTGCATAAGACTTTCTCTTCCTTTCCAATTATGAATCGGATTCCTTACCTTCTCTACACCTTTGAACATTTCGTTCCTAATAAACAAACCCTCTAATGAATGACTCTTTTAACAAATAACTCATTTTTATAAATACATGAACAAAAATGTGTTCGGACTCTTTTTGATTCCTTTCTTTTCGTCCTGATGAGAAGAAGCATAACTTGGGACTGACAATCAGAATCTACCTTGCAGAAGATGTCTGCCCCAAAGTTGATTTTCTTCTTCACCAATGCACTAGACTTCACTGTTTACAAGGATGAGCTGCCCGACAATGGGATCATCTGGTTTGGGCAAGGATTTGAGAACACAAATGTCAAGATCACTGACGTTACCCTTTTCACACTTACAGACAAAGTATCTGAAACTGAAAGACCTCTGATCGAGTTTAACCTCAAGTCAACTCAAGAGTTCCCTTCCCTGCAAAGGGCTCCAGCTGAGAGGAATACTACTATCCATAGGAGGACTGTCATCTCTACCCCAACTGGTCTAGTCGTCTCTGCACCTACCCCGGCTTCCGCCAAACTGAAGGGGAAGGAAGTTCAAATTTGTAACGAGCATGTTACCGTGGAGGGTACAGATTTCCGTGCAAGACCTTCTATTCTCGAAATTGGGTCCAGCTCAAGGGTTCCACCCATAACACGGACTCAGAGAAGAAACAGAGGTAGGAAGATTGCCAAAAAGGCCAGAGCTACTGAAGTCGCTTTCTTAGAAGAAATCCCTGAGTACACACCACTACCTGAGTACATACCATTGCCTGAGTAACACTGCTTTTGGAAGGAAGTAGATTCCATCCCCTTTCTGCCGCAACTCGACGAGGAAAAGTCCTCGGATTGCTTCTACATTACCTCGACCCGCATACTATAGCGACAGTACCGAAAGAAAAGGGCTAGGATTACACCATTTGCCCGACTACGGACTCGTGATAAAGAAGTTAGCAAAGAAAGAGAAATGTCCCGTATCGAAATTCTAAGAAGAATAGAGGCGGGTGCCGCCCAAGTCCCGTCTTGGGCCGCGAGTAGAACCCGTTATCGCCACGAAAAGCCGAATAAGAAGATGAGGGCTAGTCCACTCGTTGTTGTTTCGGTGTTTACGGATCGGGAAGGATACCACCTTCCAAGCATTCAGCCCACCGTACCATCCGGTCCTAGGCCTTCTGCTGCTAGAAGGATGGTATGGCGTCCTACTACTGGCCAATTAAGACCGAAACAACGACTTGAAAAGGAAAGTCTCGTCAGGAGACTCGAGTCCAAAGAGAGCGCCACTGCAATGAAGGGGACTCCCAAAAAGGAAACCCAACAGCCATCGCATGATAACTGTGAAACTGCACGAAAAAGACCATTGGAAGACTCTATGGAAAAGCTAAGAACCGACATTCAACGATTAGCAAGAGAAAGAGAAGAAAAGTTTGGAGATGAAGTTGACTCGTCAGAATTCATGGATGACGAATATGTGGAAATCAACATGGTTGAAACACGAGCATCGTCAGCTTCGCAAGGTGCCCCGGCAGCTGCGAAGAGAGATGAACGGGAAGCATTAAGAGCACAAATTTGAGAAAAAGATGATACGATCTCTCAAATGGCAAAAATGATGGAAGACATGGCTGCAGCCCTAGCCACTCTTCAGAGTCAGGCTCAACCCCCAAGAGAAACGCCTCCAGAATTTATTCATATTATAGACGGAGGAAAAGAGATTACATCCGTTAACGGAGACGATCAGCCGAAGAAAGATTCTACCGTAATATGATTCCGCAGAAGGACATCAAGAACATGATGGAACAGACGAAGTGCGAGAAGCCTTAGCACGCTCTAAGAGCGGAGCATCTATTCAGACGGGTAGACCTTACCCCGAAGAATTTGATGCGGTACAATACCCAAAAGGCTTCGTACCACCTGTGTTCAAGACTTTTGATGGTACCGGAAACCCTCGACAGCATGTTGCACATTTTCGTGCTAGTTGTTGCAACGCCGGTGGGAGTGACGCCTTACTCTTCCGACAATTCGTCGGCCACTCGTCGGGGATCTCCTTCGATTGGTATGCGAGTTACCGAACGGTTCGGTAAAGACATTTTCGGAATTAGAAAACCTTTTCGTGAAACGGTTTGCGGAGCTCAAGCACCATATCACCATCGGTGTCTTAGTGGTGGAGAAACGAAACCGAACGAAACTTTAGTGGACTACATACTTCGATGGAGAAATCTAAGCATGAAGTGTGAGCCACAGCTACAAGAGCAAGCATGCGATCGGTATCTTGCTTAAAAGCATTCACGGCCCGATAAGCACTTCTCCTTTAGGGATTTACGATTAAGACTTTCGAGAAGTTGTTAAGCGGTGGCCGAAGCTTGCAAGAGGAAGTGAAGCAACTAAGTTTCGTCGACAAAACAGACAAACGAAGCTCAGCGAAGACATTTGAAAAGAAATCCGGGATCGTTGTCGTAGTCGATAAGGAGTAAGCAACCAATGCAAATACGACCGAAGCAATAGCGCAACTCGCGTATCAACAACCTCGACGAGAACTACCAACAACCTCAACCCAGTTATCAGCCAACTCAACAATATGAGCAACCGCCTCACCCACAGTGCATGTTAAAGGAGCTTATAAATAAAGAATATCCATTCAAGAATGAGGCAGTGTGAAAGATGTTCTGCAGTTTGATAAAGACTTCGATTTTCGACCGCGGAACCTGAGAAGCCGAAGAAGTCAACAAGAAAGACCATCCCAACTACCGTCCTTACCACCGCATGCTTGGACATAAGATAGAGGATTGCATCACCTTCAAAAGTTGGCTTGAAAACAATCTCCGAAAAGGGAACATAATGATCCCAAAGGAATACATGAAAGAACCCCAGAAAGGAGGTTCTGTCAATGTTATTTCAACGGATCTCATTGTTCCGATAGACCCATACACGGCCGATGATGGATGGAGTACCACTTGGACGAAGTCATTGAAGAAAATTTTGGATAGCATTCAAATCGCTTCGGCGCATGCTTCAACTCAAAGTCTGAAACCTGTTAAGTCAGCGCTATCGCTTGCAATTGAAGAACCACCCCAGGAAGAAAAGATCATAGAAAAGATGGAGATCGTAGAAGAAGAAAGGACCGAGGCTCCTAAGGTTAGACTAGGGGCTGCTTATCCTAGGATGGTTGTTTCCGATTCGGGGGAAAAATTCCTCGAACCTCTGACTCTGTATGATTATTTGCTCGCTCCAGCGAGATCTTATAATGATAAGAGTTATGGCGTTGGCTACGTTTGATCGTTTCTAACGATTACGTAACTAACGACAACCAATCTAATCCGGATCTCGATTCCGATACAAATAATAATTCTCAAATCATACACAACCTCGACAATCACGATGACAAAGAAGACATTCACCAAGAAGGCTACGAAAGTTCAACAAGCAATGAATCTATTTGTGAATTCCAAGGAACTCCAATCACAATAGAGTTAGAGCTTTCAGATTTCGAAGCGACTCTGAAGAACCCGTCATGCCGATTCAAAAGGAGACACTCAGTAAACTCGCACTCGCATTTAGAAGAAATCACGAAGTCAACTTAAGGAGTGGAAAGGTTCTACCTCCGAGAATAGGTCCAAAAGACAAAGGAAAGCGTGTGGTTGTTCGAGAAGAATCAACCCCAGCAGAAGAATCGCCCATTCGGGAAGAAGCCGAAACACATGGTAACAAAGTGGACTATAACGTACTAGCCCATCTTAGGAAACTACTGCACCAAACCGAGCATCTACGACGCTCTCATCTTATCAAAAGAGATGAGAGAAGCTCGATCAAGGCCTTACTTGATCCGGAGATTTGTTTAGCTCGTATAGTCGGAGATTCCTTAGACGAGGTTTGCTCGTTAAAGGCACGACGAGGTGTTACCTTCACGGACAATGGATCTACTACTCGGGACGGCCCGATCATAACCGACCGTTGTACATTTCGATCACAATCGGGAAGTTTACGCTCTCGCAGTATTGGTGGATCCAGGAGTGTCAATCAACATAATGAATCTTCGGATGCTAGCATACTTGGAAATTGATGCTCGCGAGCTTGAAGCGGACAAGATGTTACTAAGAGGATTCAACCAGAAAGGAGAAAGAGCCCTTAGATTAATAACACCTGTTGATGAAGACCGGTGACTTAGCAAAGACAACCGCAAAATTCCACATAATTGACTCTGAGACATCGTTTAACGCTCTACTGGGCCGACCGTGAATCCATGAAAACTGGATGGTACCATCGTCTTTGCATCAATGCATAAAATACTACGAAGGAGGAGAACAGTGCATTAAAGGTGATTTGCAACCTTTCTCCGTACATGAGATTGGAATCCATGAAGATGCAACTTATTACACACCTCCGAAGAAAACAATCTTCTCCAGAAACACCGTGCTAAATGAAGCTAAAGAAATTCGAGACGATGAAGAACCTGAAGTTCTAGTCCAACAGTCACTCACCACTCCCTTACAGCGAGATGGTGAAGGTTTCTCCAGAACTCGCATCCGAGGTCGAGGCCGGGGATGAGGTCGTGGAAGAGACACCTGGACGATTGGACGAAAAAGTCGATGATCAACATTGATTGGGAAGACAGCTCTGAGGAAGAAGAAGAAATCAAGAAAGAAGCAGCTATAATAAACCAGAAGAAACCACAATTCGAGATTTCTCTCGATGATGAGAAGAACGAAGAATACAAATCGATGTACGAGAAGATTAATCACTATGTACACACTATGACCCTGACCCCGATCCAGTCTAATAAGATCGAGGGTATGATGATCAAAGACGTACATAGCAACGGTGCAAAGCCAATCGATTTTACTCGTGGCACTTCTTCTTCCAATATGAAAACAATGTACAATTTGAAGATGTCACTTCTTCCGAATTAATGGAATTACCTTTTGAGAGGTACTCTCCCTGTGTTCAAAATTTAATTCAGCATGGTGTCTTACCTCGACAATGGACAAAAGGCCGATCACAACACTTTGAAAAATTATGAAATAATGTCAGTCGGCCTCTCAATTTAAAACATGGTCTCGGATTCGGCACAGTAGGTTCAGTTGACGATACAGAATTTTGTTTGGTTGTCACTTGCGAACCTAATGAAGACTGCTTGGAAACTACAGAAGAGCTTGAAGATTTGCAAATCGGAGAAGCTCTTCCAGAGTTCGAAGAAGAAATCAAATCTACAATAGATGAGTTAATGGAAGTTAACTTAGGTACTAACGAAAAGCCTAGACCAACCTTTGTTAGCTCCTTACTCAATAAAGAAGATTCCGAGGAAATGATCAAGCTATTAATGGAATTCAAGGACTATTTTGCTTGGAGTTACGACGAAATGTCCGGATTAGCTCCGAAGTCGCAGTCACGTACTAGAGTGGATCCTACTTCGTTTCCAATCGGACAAGCTTCCGTAAGAATGCGTTTGGAAATTTAACAACAAGTAATAGCGAAGTTAAGAAGCTAATCGACGCTAAATTTGCCCGTGAAGAACAATATCCTACTTGGCTAGCCAATGTGGTACCGATCGAGAAGAAGAATGGTCGATCGAATCCGTGTGGATTTCGTAGACTTGAACAAAGCATGTCCGAAGGATGAATTTCCACCGCCAATTCCAGATTTAATGATCGACATCGCTTCGACACATGAAATATTCTCTTTCATGGATGGATCTTCGGATACAACCAGATAAAGATGGCACCGGAAGATGAAAAGCTCACGGCATTCGTAACACCAATCGGAGTGTATTACTATACAAGAATGCCATTCGGACCGAAGAACACAGGAGCAACATACCAAAGAGCAATGACAAAGATTTTTGATGATCTCATTCACAACCAAATCGAGTGCTACGTGGATGATGTGGTCATCAAAAGCAAATCGAAGGAAGATCACCCGTATAATTCGAGAATGGTCTTCGAGCGACTAAGGCAATACAACCTTAAGATGAATCCCTTAAAATGCGCCTTCGGCGTTACCTCCGGAAATTCTTAGGATTTGTTGTCCGACATCGCGGGATTGAAATCGATCCGGAAAAGATTAAAGCAATCTTAGAAATGCCGCCTCCCAAAACCTTAAAACAACTACGATCCTTTCAAGGAAGTCTGGCAAATCTTCGACGCTTTATTTCGAACTTGTCGGTAGGTGTCAGCCTCTTCTCGCATTAATTAAAAAGGACGTCAAATTCGTTTGGGAAGAGAAATGCCAACGGGCCTTCGAGGACATTAAGCAATACTTAATGACACCTCCTGTCTTAGTGTCCGAGCCTCGGGTAGATCAGTTGATACTTTATACCACGGCTCTAGACGACTCCTCGGAGCCCCGCTAGCCCGAGTCAATGATGAGGGAAAAGAAAATGCTCTCTACTACTTAAGCCGTCGTTCGATTCCGATGGAAGTAAAGTATCCTCCAATCGAGAAGCATTGTTTAGCCCCGATCTTCGCCGCACGTAAACTCAGGCATTACATGCTCTCTCATAAGGTCAACCTTATCTCGAAAGTTAATCCGTTGCAATATTTGATGACCCATCCAACACTTTCTGGCAGACTTGCCATGTGGTCGATGATACTATTACAATTTGACATAACTTTTGTTCCTCTTCGTGCCGTAAAGGGACAAGTGCTAGCTGACTTCCTTGCAGCGCACCCTTTACCGGCAATTCGCTTCTCGACGACGATTTACCAGACGAGCAGATAATGAGCCTAGAAGACAATCGATGATCGACGTTGGGAACTATACTTCGACGGAGCATCCTCGGCACGTAAAGACAAAGAATTGCAAATGATAGTGCCCGGTAAGGCAGGAATCAGACTAATCTTCATAACATCGGAGCGGGGGATGTTAAGATACTCCTACCACTTAACATTGCCATGCACAAACAACGAGGCAGAATACGAAGCCCTCATAACAGGACTAGAACTGACCATTCAAATGGGAATAACGGGTATCAACATCTACTGGAGATTCTCGACTGATCATTCAACGTATCACGGACAATACGGAATTTTAAAGCCAAGACTCGAGCAATACTTTCACTATGCCATGAAACCGTTGGAACAAATTCCGAATGTAACAATCTACAAGATCCCTAGAAGAGAAAATGCTCTCGTAGATGCTCTAGCTCGCCTCGCAAAAGAATTTGTCTCGCTCACAAGATGAGTCACTGAAGTGTTAGTTCAAGGACGACGAGTCCTATCACAGCTCGACATGAATATGATACGTAAATCGAAAAATAGAGGAATCGATCAGAAGCAGTGACGGAAAACACAAAAGATCGGCTACCCGCAAACAGTGGAAATTACTGGACGATAGGTCATTAAGACATCAAATCAAGAAAAGAGCTCTGTCTTACGCATTAATAAACAGTACATTATACAGAAGGTCTTTTAATCAAATGTGGTTAAGATGCCTGAACGGGTCCGAGGCTCGTGAAATTGTCAAAGAAGTGCATTCAGGACTTTGTGGCGCTCATCAGTCGGGTCCGAAAATGAAAATGAAAATTAAAAAACTAGGGTATTACTGGCCCTCAATGATGACCGATTGCATGAAGATTGCCAAAATTTTTCACCAATGCCAAGTGCACAGAGTGGTTCTACACCAATCTCCAAACGTTCTACATCCGACAATTGCGTCGTGGCCATTTGAGTGTTGGGGCCCAGATATAGTGGGTTCGATAGAACCACCTTCTTCAAGAGAACATCGCTTCATCCTTGCAGCTACAGACTACTTTTCTAAATGGGCAGAAGCAGTTCCACTAAGAGAGGTAAAGGCACACCACGTGCTCCAATTTTTCGAAAATCAAGTTGTTTACCATTTCGGAGTACCGCGCATAATCATTTCAGATAATGGATCCGCATTCAAAAGTACAAAGATCAACAATTTTGTCAGAAGACATGGAATCGATTGGAGATACTCAACAATCTACTACCCAAGAGCAAACGGCTTGGCCGAGGCTTTTAATAAAACTCTAGTTCAAATTTTAAAGAAAACTTTGGATGACAACAAGAGAAATTGGCACGAGAAGTTTTTAGAAGCTTTATGGGCCTACAGGACGACTTTCAGGACTCCTACTCAGTCTACGCCTTACGCTTTAGTGTACGGGTCTGAGGCCGTTTTACCTTTGGAGGTCCAGCTTCCATCACTCAGGATTGCGAGCTTGCAAATAAAATTATCGCAGAAGAAAATGCCGGATTACGACTAGAAGAACTCGGAAAACTTGGAAGGGAAAAGACTTGCAGCCGCAACAAAATTTGGAACCGTACCAAGCAAAGATGATCCAGTGCCCATGATAAACCGGTCCGCCCAAGAACATTCAAAGCGGGTGACTTAGTTCTCGTTCTCGAAGACCTATTCTCGCACATCGCAAGATAGGATGCAAATTCGAACTCACTGGGAAGGGCCATTTCGTGGTCGAGGCAAGCCTACTCGTGAGGCTCCTACCAACTTGTGAATTACCAAGGAGAACGACAAATGCTTCCAATCAATGGACGATATTTGAAGAAGTATTACACAACCCGATGTTTTCAAGGGTGGCCTCAAAAATAGAGTCTTATCCCTAGAAACACGGGTAAAGCGATCACTTTGTGATCGGGTCCGAACCCAAAAAACATAAAAATGGATAAAATAAAAAATATATGTGCTAAAAATAAAATATGTGAAAATCATAATAATAAAGTTTTACCCTTCCTTTCAAATCAAATCTTTTTCCTGATCTTTCTTTATCTTTTCCTATTCTCCTTAAAAATTAAAATTGGAATAAGTGAATAAGAATCTTCAAGTGATAAATACTTTCTTAATGTTCTTGTTCTTAAGTATGTACCCTGATCCTTTCCTTATTGTCTTCGCAGGGAAATGTCGAACGGGCGGTTGGTCCTAAACTTTAAAAATGGCGTGAGTATCGCACTCAATGAAAAGAGGGTGAAGGATGGAGCAGTGATAGAAATTGATTCTGACTTCACACCGACCAGCCTTACAAGTATGAAGAAAATGACTGGGTCCCAGTGGACCGAGAGGAGCTTCATAGCCAGACAGTAATGAAGATGGGTGGCCCAAGCCGCCAATCCAGCAACAAGAAAAGAAAGCAAACACCGAAGAAAGCAAGAAAATCAAGTCAGTAGTTGCCATGGCAGAGGGCAGGCTCGTCAGCGCCGCGCACGCAGAAATTCAAGAAGTGAGGACAGCTACGCTCGCTGCTACTCAAAGAAGGAATAAGAATCGCCGTATCCGCAAGATGTTGACTAAACTTGCAGCAGATCAACACGAGGAAACAGCCACCTTAGCAGACACACGCATTTCAAAGATACCGGTTCATCGAGAACCCGAAAAGAGAGAACAAGCTCCAAGAACAACAGAAAGGATAAGGGAAACTGCGAGAAGATCGGAGGCGGAGAGATCGCCTCGACGCCGGATAGAGATACCATATCCGAAGAACCTTGTCTGCGGAGCAACCCCGGAGGATGTCCCGACGGAGACAATCCCCGAGGAGCCAAGGTATGCAGGAGAACGTGACAAGATTGAGCCATACATCCCGCAATACGTTACTAGGCCTCGTCACTTGCAGATCATCCCGTAATATGAACCAGAAAGAATGCAAAATGTCGAGAAGAAGACTTTCGAATACTTTGAAAGGATTAGAGACAGAAGAATCAACATTTTGGAAGGCCTCGAGTTACACACAGTTGTATTCTCAGAGTACGAGCAACAGCAGATTATGGATTGCATTCTAGAACTTCAGAAGATGGGTCAAGCAGGCCGTCTGAGAGAAAAGACTTATTCGGAACCCCGGAAATGGATGCCAGGGAAAGGAAGAGTCACAATACAATGCGGATGTTGCTATAACTTCGCAGATGACAGAAAAGGAAATCCATCAGAGATACTCCGTCACAGTGAGGTGGATCCAATGCCGAGAATAATTAAAAGAATGGTGAAAAGATTGATAATGTGGAGGGTACTGCCAGAAGACTGCATACCTAACAGTTGCATCATCAACATTTATCAGAAGGACGACTACATACCTCCACACATAGACAAACACGACTTCGTCAGACCTTTCTGTACAGTTTCGTTCGTCAACCAATGCAATATCATGTTCGGATTTGACCTCCGGATAGCAGGCCCGGGTAAGTTCCGAGGGCCGGTGGAGATACCACTGCCGGTAGGTTCCGTCATGATATTACAAGGAAATGGAGCGTACGTCGCAAAGCATTGCATACGGGAGTACCAGTGGAGCGGATCTCCGTCACTTTTAGAAGGATGGACGAAAGAAAAGCACCATACCACTTCCAGCCAGATCCAGAATTGGAGAATCTCCGGCCCTACGAGCTGTGAGTTACATGGGAAATAGCACACCTCCAATGCACATCCATGTGGCATTCCTGCCAAGGATGGCTTGGAAGGTGATGTTATTGACCGTGTGTCTCATTATTCAGACATGGATTTAACAGATACTTTTTGGATGAATAAACAAGAATCATACATAGTCCGTTTTGAGTCATGGATTGTATGAGAAATATTTCGCATCGAGTTGTATGATGTATCTTCAACAAGATTGGAATGAAAGTGACCATGTCACATTTTGCCTTCACCTCTTTTTGTGCAAATTGACTGGGAAACGCCATTAAAGTTAAATGAACTTCGAACAAAGAACAGAAAAGAAAAAGGAAAATAAATAAGAACTTTCTTCCATAAAAATTAAAACATTAAAAAAAAAAGAATTTCAAATCCAAATGAACACCAAATAAACAAAAAAAAAATGGGATAGTTAAAGAACAAACAAAACAAATCTAAAGCTCAAATTGAATTCCGGTTTACGTCCATCTTTTCAAATCCTCTAATCCTTCTTCAAATCAAGATCTATTCCAGACCTCCTCTGAAACCCTCTCTCGGGATGATTTCAGAATTACGAGGAATCTTCAATTTGATTCGGATGGCATAGGTTCGTACACTTCGCCAAGCAAGCAGACTTTGATTGATTTCCGTGGGATATGGAACACTTTCATATCTCATTTTGATCTCAGCATAATCCAAATCTCAGTAAAATTCTTCATAGTCACAGCATAAATCAAATATCGACAAAATTTTTCATAACCACTGCATAAACTAAATCTCAGCAATCGGGATAGGCCTCCACCCTACTCCCATCTCAGCAATCGGGATAGGATTCCGCCGTACTCCCATCTCAGCAATCGGGATAAGGCTCCGCCGTACTCTCATCTCGCAGATCGGGATAAGCTTCCACCCTACTACCATCTCGGCGATCGGGATAGGCTTCGCGCCGTACTCCCATCTCGACGATCGGAATAAGCTTCCGCCCTACTCCCATCTCGGTGACCGGGATAGGCCTCCGCCCTACTCCCATCTCGGCGAATCTCGACGATTCGGGATAGAGCTTCCGCCGTACTCCCATCTCAGCATTCGGGATAGGCCTCCGCCCTACTCCCATCTCAGTAATCTCAGTAAATCTCAGCATTCGGGATAGGCCTCCGCCCTACTCCCATCTCAGCAAATCTCAGCATTTGGAATAGGCCTTCGCCCTACTCCCATCTCAGTAATTCTCAGTACTCGGGATAGGCACAGTCCTACTCCTTTCTCAGCAATCTCAAAATTTGATCCTCCCAGCAAGAAATTGAAATTAAAGCACTCGCATTTCGGATAAGCCTTTGTCCTATTCTTCCTCGGCATTTGGGATAGTTCGGCCCCGCTTCCTTCTCAGCATACACATATGGAATAGGTTCAGTCCTGCTTCCTTCTCAGTATACAAATGCATTCGGGTGGGCCTCCGCCCTACTCTTTTCTTCGCATAAAACCAAAATTGAAACTCAAATCAAAATTCAAACTCAAAATTAAAACTTGAAATAAAAAATGAAACGAATCTAAGATCCAATCTCTTGAAATCTTGTGATCTGAAATTCACTTCCCTTTTCCCCAACGAGAGTTCTGAATCTTCGATCTCGGAGATTTACTCGATACTCCCTAGCGAAAATTCTTCTACTTCGTCCCAAGTTTGTCACTTGGACATCCGTTTTGGTATTGTTGATCTCTTTGGTCAACGCCAATACGCGCATGGTGCTTGGTTAAGCACACCACACCTATTGGGGGTCCATTTGTCGACCTCATTTTCGATGAGGTCTTCTCTTCCCTCTTTAGTGTCTAGGATCTAGCCTTAGGCTTTTCCTTTGACTATCTTAGAGGACTAAAATCGGGACCCATCTCTTAGAAATTTGAACCACTTCTGCCTCCCCGCAAACCCCACAAGCTTGATTGTAGACCCTAATCACCTAGAGGGTCGAAATCAAATGTGAAGGTTTAAAGGATGTGTTCCCTATAGGACTCTTTGTCCTCAGGACCACCCTCAGGTGGCTTGTCTCGAGTGAGGGTTGACTTACACACTCACTACACTCACATTCTACACTCTCACACACACAATCCAAATCCTAAAACCACACACATACCCAACTTGGATCCTCTGACTCATGTAAGTAATTCATATGGATGACCTTAACCCCTAAGCCCGCTGCTAAGAGGGTTAGGAACAACATAGCTGAATGCCTCGAATGAGTCATCTCATGGCTCATATAGGCTTAACATGGCTTCATGGCTCAACCAAAGTGCTTTCATTTCACTCATATTTGATTAATCTTCTTTTTCCAAAATTTCAATTTTTGACCCCAACTGACTCTACACCCATCAAACCTACTAAAAGCCCTTAAAAATTGCTCAAATCCTCCAAAATTTCCAAATCATCCAAAATTCTCCAGAATTAACCTTAAACATTTCCTCACCAATCAAATTGATCATCCATAGCCAGAAATACCAAAAATTCCAAAAATACCCCCCAATACCCTCCAAATACCCAAAATGCCCCTCTTAGCCAAAAAATTCAAAAAATTCAGAAAATTCCCAGAAAATTCCAGAAAATCCCAAATATTCCCAATTTCATTTTTGTCCAACTACACCATGGGACAATTTTATCAATTTACCTAAATTCTACCAAAACCCCCAATTTAGCCCATTCTTAACCCAAGTGAACCCAATGTCAAACCAAATCTACCCAATTGACCCCAATTTTTGTTCAATTCAATTCTAAACTTCAATTTAATATTCACAATGTCAATATAGACCAAATATAAGTCCAATTTGATTGACATTTGAATCCAATTTCACTTTTGACCTTAAAGCCCAATTTGGACCCATGACCCAAACTTAGCCCAAACCAAACCAATTCAACTCCAATTAACCCCAAACCTTTTCTAAACCTTCCCTAACATCCCCACAAACAAAACACTAACATAAGTTGCCATAATTTGGACCTAAACCCCACTCAAATTCAACCCAAAACCAAAAATCCCAATTTTGACCTAAACCCAAACCTAACCCAAATAAGCCAGAGTCCCAAAACCAAAACCCAACCAAAGTTAAAACCTCTTTGAAACACTCCCATAAACATTTCCCAATATTAATTTTACATCAATTTCAACCTTAGCCTAACATTGGCCCAAATTAGCCCAATTTGACCTACATTGGCCCATTTACCAAATCAACCCAAATTCAACCCAATTCATACCCAAACCACCCTCAAATTCATTTCAAATCACTCATGACACATCCCTAAACCAAACCCAACAATTATTTGGCCCAAAATTCTACAAAATTCCCATCCATGAATTCATTTTTAAACCTAAAGGCTCATTCCCTTAAGCCTTCCTAAAAGCCCATCCAAAATGATTTCAAAAAGCCCAAAATCCATCTTGAAGCCCACATGACAATCCTCTATCATCATCCATTTGATAAAACCATCTCCTAAGTCCTAAATCCATGATGAAATAATTCCAAATCAAGCCATATGCTAAATCCCATCAAATCACCCCTAAATGACCCAACTGATCCCCCTGGCCCAAAATCAGACCATGGGAAGGTGAACCAAGCCCAAATACATGGGTTGACCAAATTAAACCCAAAATGAGCCTCTCCCCATTCCATTTCAATTCAGCCCCTTTACACATGTCAAACTCCAATTGACTACACCATTGCCAACCCCTGACCCCACTGATCATGATGGTGACCAGTGCCTGGCTGGCCAGCCACCAGGCCGTCGGAAAACACCATGGCCGAAAGCTCCATGTGAGCCAAAAAATTCAATTCTCCCTTGCTGACTTGTCTCAACTCAAATGGACAGCATAGCTCTTCTTCTCCTCACTGCGAGCAGCTGGTCCCAGCCTTCAAACCCCACAGGAAGCCCTCCAGACCATGCCTATTTAAACACCACCTCCTCTCGGCCATGAGAGGTGCCGAACCAAAACTTACCGAAACCCTCGCCAAAATCATCCCGGACCACTCTCTACACATAGAGAACTTGATCCCACTGAAATCCCCTGCCATTTCCTCTCGGCGAGCTCAATTTCGGAGTTGAAATTCGAGTTCAAAACCAAGACACTTCACTACGGTGAGCTAATCTCCAAATTGATTGCTCATACACCTTCACCTGGCACCAAGAGGAGAAGTTTCCAAGAAAGCCCCTCACCAAGCCGGCCATTGCTCCCGACTTCCAAGCTTTGTGATTGGGCGTGGTCGAAATCATACCTAGCACAATTCACTGTGCCAAGGACTTCATCCGGAGCTTGCTTGGACCCAATCGAAGGTGACACAAGATCGAAGCTTCACTTCTCTGAGCAAAGGTTTGGACTCACTCTTCTTCCCGAGCTTACAGAGATTCTCCATTTAATTTGAATCAATTTCAATGCATGTTTACCGTATGGATGTGTTCGTCTCTTCAAGACGAATCCATAGAGCATAAGAACACAAAAATCCGTTGAGAATCGAGTGAGAAATTAGGGTTAGAAGGTCGACGGTCACGGGTTCGCACCAGTCGTAGACGATGACTGGGAACCGTTGGATCGCGCGTGTATCGGATGGACGGCTCGGATCGCGTCGGACCAGAAGATGTCACGTGAAAAGTAGGTCTAGGGATGGCTGAGTTAGATGTCGGCACCGAATCAGTATACGATGCGTGGAGCTTCGGAGCTGCCGAGGTTGACGCGGCGCCGCGTGGATAAGTAGGAAAATAGGGATTTTTCTTATTTATTAAATACCTAGAACTTCAAAAATTCATAACTTTGTGTAGAAAAATCCTAAAAATAAAATAAAAATACCCTCTTGCTCAGTGAACAGAGGAGAATAATGTGGAAAAGAAATCAAATAATTTCATTAAGTATTTTATTTTTAATGATTTATTTACTCTCTGCATTGTTTTAATTCTCCATGCACATAGGAAATTCACCATGGCATGAGACTATAGGGCTTTTGAAGCCTCTGAACTTGGGAACATTCCCTGAATTTTCCAAGGTCAGAGGCCATCCCTATGAGAAGTTATTGATTTTTCAAGTTCATGTTACTGTTTTGAGTATTTTAATTCCAATAATTAGCATGTTGAGAAATAAATTCTAGGAAAATTTGGTGATGTTTCCTGTGACCAGAGGGACCTAGAAAAATAAGTTTTGAGTTAATTCACTTTGAACAACCCTAATTGGCCTAAATACCCAAAATTGAATTTTAATTAATTAGGGCTAACCATTCATCAAATTAACTTAAAAACAATTCTCCACTGTCCTCTAGGGATAAAAAAAATAATAAAAATCATAAAAATATTAAAAATCACCAAAATGTCACATTTTGAATTCTAATCATTTAGGAACAAACCAAATATTTTTCTTAAGTCTCTAGGGTAAGATATTGAATTTTAAAGGCTTAATGTAATTTTTAATATTAAAAAATGTATTTTCCAACCTTCTCACCAAAATAATTCTAATAAATCAAAGAAAAATCAGAAAAATATAATATTTATTTCTCTGGACTCCTTGAGGTCAGAGAGATTTAAGAAAAATATAAAATCCATTTTTTCAACTTTAATTTTATTTTAAAATTAATTAATGCTTCAAAACTCAAAATAATTCTAATAAATAAAATATAATTCAAAAAATCATCAAATTTAGTCCAAATGGTCCTCTGGTCATTAGGAGTGCACCATAATTTTCTTAAGAACAGAAAAATTCCCTTGGTCATCTTATTGAATTTTCCTTGGAAATCCCTATTTTCTACAAAAAAATAATTATATAAATAAATTAAATACAGAAAAATCACATTTTCTCCTCTAATGTCTTAATTGACATGTGAGTGAAGCCACATAAAAATTTTAAATTCATTTAAGCTCAATTTAGTGAGTTATGAAATTATTAAGCTTGAAGGGCAAAATGGTAATTAAAATTTTAACCCTTAATTAAAACTTTAGGCTTAATAAAATGAGAGAGTAAAATATTTGATCCTAATCTAATTTGGATGATTGAAATTTAAATAATTAAAGGATAGAGACTCATCAATCATTTTTAAGATTAATTAAAGTAAACCTTAATCAATTAATTAATGAAATTTAGAAGATTAATAAAAAACTGAAATTATTAAAATAGGGATATTATTAAGAAGACATTTGTTCTTTTATTTAAGAATCTCTAAATTAATCACTTCAATAATATTTAATTCCCAATTAAAATGATAGTCCAAACTCAAGATTTAAAATGCTAAAAGACTTAATCATTAAATTAAATTAAAATTAAAACATTTAAATTAAATCCTTCCAAAATTTCAAGTAAATTAATACTTTAACAATTAAATTAAATCATCTTTAAAACATAAAAAAATAAAATATTAAATTAAAATTAAATTAAAATTTAAATTAAATTAAATTAAATTAAATTAAATTAAATTAAAACATATTAAATTAAATAAAATAAATAAAAAAATAAAATCAAATTAAAATAAAATTAAAATTAAATTAAAAATTAAAATAAAATTAAAATTAAGACTAAACCAAATAAAATTAAATTAAATTAAATTGAATTAAATTGAATTAAATATAACATCACCTAAGACATAAAGAATTCAAAATAAATCTAAAACAACTTGAACACTATTCCAAACTTAAACACATTAACTAAAATTAAATTAAATCACAAATCACTTAAACATCAATTTGCCCTCAAAAGCTCTTGTTGTCATAACTCCTAAACGGAGTATTAAGTGAAGTGTTACTTCACTTATAGGATATTCAAATGTTACTAATTCAATCGAGCAAGATAACAAAACTTAAACACCTGGATGATTAATTCACTTGTATAATTAAATTCTCTTGGACTTAAAACAATCCTAGAGGTGTTGAAAAGATGTTTAAGACTCGTCTTAAGTACTTCCTCAATATGATAGGATATTTATAAGAACTATTGAACTTAATTGTTCTTTGATGAAGAAAAACGTCCTTAAACCAAAACACAAGAACCTAGACGTCATAGGAGATGACTAACTATAGGATTAGGACTTTGGTAGACAACCAAAACCTTTCCCTTAGCTTTACCTAGGTACTTGTTGGAATACTTAAATGCTCTGATATGTGTTTTAAGTGCGGCTTGGGATGACGGGAAGACCCTCAAGTACGCTTTTATTTTATTGCAATTTACCTTCTCGCAATTTAATTAATCGCAATGAAAACCAAAACCTTTAGGATAGTCCCTAAACTGAAACTAAAATTAAATTAAAAATCATTACAAGATAAAATTCACCGCCACAACATTTTAAAATATAAAACAACTCAAAATTTAATCACAAACAGAACACAAAACTACTATTGCAACTAAATTAAAACGTATCGTTGAATGATCGCGAATACCTCGGATGATGTAACCCACGTGTTGCTAACGGGATTTCCCACAGTCTAAATGAAAGTGTGGAACTCATTCAGTTGAGTTTAGCAAATTCATCTGGACTAAGTGAATTCGATGAAAAAAATGGTGTCGGGATGACAGAACCATGGGATCTTAATCGGTTCTGTTTAAACAACTTTAAGATTTGTTTTAATTAAAATATTAAAAACACTTGGATTTTAAGATTTTATCTAAACCAAAACACTTTTCTCATCCATTGATTTTCACCTTATAAAACTAAACCTCTGCAACAACAAGGAAGCTTAGGAGCATGGTGGGCGGCACGGCCATCGTCATCGACGAAAACTCGGATCTACTTCAACAAAACTTTCTTAAAATTAAATAACCAAGCCATAGGACTTCAAGGTAGTTTGCCTAGTGCAACATAAATCCTCAACTCTTCGTCAGGCATTTGCATAATCATATTATGTAAATTAAGCCCTAACCGATCTTAGGACTCCGAGGTAGTCGTTCGGTACGACATAAACCTTCATATCTTCGAGGTACGTTTGTGTGATTATATCATACAAATATAAGTCCTAATTAATTAAAGCTGGAAGGATTGAAACATTAAGTAAATTCCCAAATCTAAGCCAAACAATAGGATAGCCGGGAAGTTGCCAAGATTCTTCTTGGATCCTCAGCTTCTCCTACCTCTCTTCTTTTGGACTCCTAAAATAAACTGTTCCTATTTTGAGTCATTCCCTTTTGAATTTCCAAAATCCAATCCTTTGAAAACCTTAAACTTTGAAATTCTTGAGAGCAAAACCACTGATCTTTATCGAGAGTTTTCTTAAGTGATTCCCGTCATTTAAGATGTAATTAAGCTATGGGGGCTTGCCCATATAGAGAACTTTAAGAACCCGGGTAATATAAACCCTCCTTAATTCATTTATATTAAGCGGGGGAACTTGTCGGCTTATAAAATTGGTTCGCGGACCAAACGGATGTCACAAATATCCTAGTTTATTTAATCGAGCCCCATCATCGAGCGAGTGTGTCCATTCTTCGGGATAGATACACGGTTTGTGATGCGGTGCTCGTTTATATAAACTATTCCGGATGTGAGATCGGTATGATTTCATATCTTAAAAACTTTCAAATTTAAAAAAAAAATCATTTTTCAAAATCAAATACTACTTTCTAAATTATATATATATATATATATATATATATATTTAAATTAAATTTAAAATATGAAAATTCGCCGACAATTTCTGTTAGGCGGCCCCCTTTTCAAAATAAAACACATAACCTAAAAATATGCCGACAGTGAGTATACCGTGAAGGTAGTGACTCAGAAAGAGCGGGCATGCCGTGAAGGCAGCAGCCCAAAGGATGGGTATGCCGAGGAGGCAGTGACCCGATGGTTGGCATGCCGTAGCGGCAGCGGCCCGGAGGTGGGCATGCCGTAGCGCCGGCGGCCCGAGCAAATGTGCAACACGAACAAGTGATAGTTCTTTATCATGTAAACATACACAGGATATGATGTGACATGCAAGCATACCAACATGCACATGCATACAAACATGTAAAGTGATGCAATAAGTGGTCACATACAAAAGAATACAACAAGGTGGACCATGCACATGCAACACAACCCCAACGCTCGACGGCATGTCGAACTTGTCCTAACGACCTCACATAGGAACCTAAGCTTGACACTCTTGGATGTGCGGCATCGCTGCCTCCGATTTTGGTGTGGCTATGTGGAGGGCTTCCCGTCTGATTTCTCGTAAGGGAAACTCTCCAACGTTCGTAGGGCGGTGTTGACTTCATTTTTTGCAATAGGTCAACCGTTTTCAAAATGGTCAATTTTGACCCAGTGACCAACCTTACTGACCCAACAGGTCAACCTTTAACTCAAAAGATCAAATTTGATCAAAATGATCAGCCCATGACCCCAATGATTGACCCAATGATCAACCATCCATCACCAAATCAACCAAGATACTAAAATGATCAAAAATGACTTATTTGACCAATTTAAGACATCACATGACTAATGATACAATTTTGGTCAACTTTAACCTAAATAAGTTAAATTTGATCAAAAAATGGCTAACACGGACTCCTTTGACTACAAAATTAACCTCAAAGACACACATTGACAAAATCAATTTAATATCAATCAAAATAACCAAAATTTAATCCAAGCACCACCACATTGACCATTGGGATAACTTAAACCCCAAATTTGTTTAACATAACCAAATTAAACCCCAAATTGACCAAATTAACCAGACAAGGTTGAAGATGTCACATTTGACATTTTTAGACTCAAATTGACCAACCCAAGTCAACTTGAGTCAACCAGGGTCAACTATAGTCAACCTTAATCAAGTTTGGCCAAAATACCTGATCTTGAACAAAAAATGATAAAAATTATAAAAATTAATCAAATAATTAATTTTAAATCATTTTGATTAATTACTTGATTAATAAAATAATATTTGAAATTTAAATTAATTTTTGAATTAATTAAAATAAAAATATAATTAAAAGGTTTAAAATGTGATAAATTTTTAACCTTTAACCTACAAATGACAAATATTAATCAAATAATTGATCCCAAATCATTTTTGATTAATTAATGATTAATAAAATGAATGTTTAAAATTTTAATTAATTTTTAATTAATTAAAATAAGAAGGTTTAAAGACATGAAAAATTTAAACCTTTAACTTAAAGAAGACATAAAAAATTAATCAAATAATTAATTAAAATTTATTTTAATTAATAAATTGATTAATGAAATAATTTCCAACAATTTTAATTAATGACATAATTAATTCAAATGGAAATTAAAATAAAAAAAGAAGAAGACATAAAATGACATTTTGACATATGACATCATATGTGACATAAGAACCCCATAATTTATTTTAAAAATCAAAATTAAATTATGGAGAAACACTAATGAGTCACTCATGACTCATTGAGACCCATTATGACATAAATTAACCATGTGACAAATCAATTAACCATCATGGTTAACCTTAGGTTAAGAGTCATCATTACACAAAAATGAGGTGTCATTCTCCCCCCATTTTAAAGTTTGACTCATCATATCCTTGAAGATGAGGTGGTCGGCCACCTTGAGGATGATTTTTCATGCCTTATGAACCATCCAATAGGAAGAATTGAGCTTATGTCATCACTACATCATGACATGAGATCATTATTACCAAATTTTGGAAAATTTGAGAAAAGGGGATTTATGTGTCATGCTCCTATTAAATCACAAATGATATGTTGGATGAAGGATGGGTTGCTCTCTTTGAGTCATCACAAACCTTTCCTCCATCCAATAGACAAATAACATCTCAATTATACCAAAGGATGAGCCCATCATGAACATTTGAAAGCCATCATGACTAAATCATGAAAAGGATGATAAGGCAAGCTTATGTGTCACTTCCCCATTTAATGTATGGAATAATCATGTGGGGGAGGCTAAACCACAGCCTTGAGACCAATCCATACACCTCCTAATCAAACCAATAGGAGAAATCCATATGAAAACCAAGGTGAAATCATCCTCCTTCACCATGGTTAAATTCATGACACCTAGGCTTGGAAATTAAAAAATTCCTTTATCTACAACTAAAATATTATCCCCATGCATTAAATGGGAAGTTAGCAACTCCCCTAAATGATTCCAAGCTAGCCCAAGCTTATCCTAGCCATTCTCATGGCTATAAATAAGCCATACCCGAAACTATGTAAAGGGAGGAAAGAGGAGAAAAGTGGCATAAGCTCTACCCAATTCCCCTAACTCCCAACAACAAACTTGCTCCCTAGGACCTTAGGAGTGAATTCCAATCAAAATCCAGCCATTATCTAGCCTCAAAACTCCATGAAAGCAGCTTAAGTAGGCTAACCCGAGAGCTTAAAACTAGGTGAGGAAGAGGAAATTCTAAATCCCCATATAATGCTCAAATCTAGAAACTTTCAACATCAAAGTTTCTCTTTAGGACCTAAGCAACTGAATCCCATCAAAATTAGATCCTAAAACCCACTCAATCCTTCCAATTTGGCCCTACACCAAGCCAAGCTGTTTCTTTTACATTCATGCCACCTTCTATTGGATCTTCAACTTGGACACAATTTAAACACAAATTGAGTTGAGATCAACCTTAAGGAGGCTCAGGTGAAGCATATCAAGCATTCAATTCGACTCCAAATGAATTAAGGCAAAGGTATGGAAGCAATTATCAAGATAATTGTGTTTAATACATATTCTGAAATCTGTACCATTTACCCTCTAAAAATCCATTCATCACCGGATGGATGATTCGGGTCGAGACGATCATTTTAAAAAAAAAAAATTCACTCAATTCCGTTGAGAATCGAGTGAGATATTGATCTTTGAAAATCGACGAGATATATGAAGAGAGAGGTAATTCGGATAATTTCGGAATTTAATTCCGGATTATCCTTAAAAACTTCAAAATTGCATAACTTTGTGTAGACAAATCACAAAAATAAAATAAAAATACCTCTGGAAAGAGGAGAAAGAGGAGAATACTGTCAAAGTAAAATTTTGAATTTTTGAATTATCTTTTATTTTTAATTAATTAATTACTCTCTGGAGTAATTTAATTATTAAAAATTAATTATAATTCCAAAAATTATGAAATTTTCACAGAATTATCCTTCTGTTATGACACATATCTCCTAATTTTTCTAAGGACAAAAAAGTTATTTAGGATATTTTTCTTTAATTTCTAAGCTACTTTGTAATTATTTATAAAAATAATTATAAAAATTAGAAATTAAGGAAAATAAATTTGAAAATGGCTATAAATTTTAGGGTGACACATGAAGACTCTAATTACAATGATTTTTAAGCCATTCAGCAATTTTAAATGACATTTCAAAATTTATGATTTAAAATTTCATTATTAATTAATAAATTTAAAATCCTAAAAATCACTCTTTCACCCTTCTTAGCCCATTCCACAATGGGTTGAGTCAAAATTAAGTCTAACTCCAAATAGACTTAAAGCAAGTCTAATGACATCGGAATAGACTTAAATCAAATTTTAATTAAACTTAAAAGACATAATTAAGTTTATTTAATTCTTATTAAACCTTAAAGACATTAGGTTTAATATAAAATCAATTTTTTTAATTAAACTTAAAAGACATAATCAAGTTTAATTAATTCTTATTAAACTGTAAAGACATTAGGTTTAATATAAAATCAAAGTTTAATTAAACTTAAAAGACATAATTAAGTTTAATTAGTCATAATTAAACCTTAAAAGACATTAGGTTTAATAAACAAACATTAATTAGATTTAAAAACATCCTTAAACTTAATTAATTATAATTAAACCTTAAAGACATTAGGTTTAATAATAAACAAACCCTAATTAGGTTTAATCCACATTAAACCTAGTTTACTTACATTAGATTTAAGTAACCCTTAAACCCTAATTAGGTTTAACCCCTATTAAACCTAATTAATAAACTTAAACCTTACTTACATTAGGTTTAAGTAACCCTTAAACCCTAATTAGGTTTAACCCACATTAAACTTAGTTAATCAACTTAAACCTTACTTACATTAGGTTTAAGTAAACCTTAAATCCTAATTGGGTTTAACCCACATTAAACCTAGTTAATCAACTTAAACCTTACTTACATTAGGTTTAAGTAACCCATAAATCCTAATTAGGTTTAACCCACATTAAACCTAGTTAATCAACTTAAACCTTACTTACATTAGGTTTAAGTAACCCTTAAACCCTAATTAGGTTTAACCCCTATTAAACCTAATTAATAAACTTAAACCTTACTTACATTAGGATTAAGTAACCTCTAAACGCTAATTAGGTCTAACCTATTAGACCTAATTAAACCATTAAGACTTAACTAAATTAGACTTAATCAAACCTAAACCCTAATTAAGTCTAACCCATTAGACCTAATTAAACCATTAAGTCTTAACTAAATTGGACTTAATCAGACCTAAACCCTAATTAGGTCTAACCCATTAGACCTAATTAAACCATTAATTCTTAACTAAATTAGACTTAATCAAACCTAAACCCTAATTAGTTCTAACCCATTAGACCTAATTGAACCATTAAGTCTTAACTAAATTAGACTTAATCAAATCTAAACCATAATTAAGTCTAACCTAATCAGACTTAATTAATCCTTAAGCCTTACTTACATTAGGCTTAAATAATCCTTAAACCATAATAAAGTCTAACCTAATCAGACTTAATTAATCCTTAAGCCTTACTTACATTAGGCTTAAATAATCCTTAAACCATAATAAAGTCTAACCTAATCAGACTTAATTAATCCTTAAGCCTTACTTACATTAGGCTTAAATAATCCTTAAACCATAATTAAGTCTAACCTAATCAGACTTAATTAATCCTTAAGCCTTACTTACATTAGGCTTAAATAATCTTTAAACCATAATTAAGTCTAACCTAATCAGACTTAATTAATCCTTAAGTCTTACTTACATTAGGCTTAAATAATCCTTAAACCATAATTAAGTCTAACCTAATCAGACTTAATTAATCCTTAAGCCTTACTTACATTAGGCTTAAATAATCCTTAAACCATAATTAAGTCTAACCTAATCAGACTTAATTAATCCTTAAGCCTTACTTACATTAGGCTTAAATAATCCTTAAACCATAATTATGTCTAACCTAATCAGACTTAATTAATCCTTGAGCCTTACTTATATTAGGCTTAAATAATCTTTAAACCATAATTAAGTCTAACTTAACTAGACTTAATTAATCCTTGAGCCTGACTTACATTAGGCTTAAATAATCTTTAAACCATAGTTAAGTCTAACCTAATTAGATTTAATTAACCCTTAAGCCTTACTTGTATAAGGCTTAAAGAACCTTTAAACCTTAAATTAAGTCTAACCTTATTAGACTTAATTATCTCTTAAGTCTTACTTACCTTAGACTTAAGTAGCTTATAAACCCAAGTAAGCCTAACTCTAATATGACTTTTAAACATATAACTTAGGTTCAATCTAACTTGAATCCAAGTTAATCCAACCTTAGGTTCAACTCATACTGAACCTAAACCAACTTATAACATAGGTTCAAATAGACATGAACCCAAGTTAACTTAACCATAGGTTCAAATCATATTGAAACTAAACTAAATTTCTAACTTAAGTTCAAACAGACATGAACTCAAGTTAACTCAACTTTAGATTCAACCCACATTGAATCTAAACCAGATTTCTAACTTAGGATAAAACATACATGAACTCAAGTTAACTAAACCTTAGATTCAACCCACATTGTATCTAAACCAAACTTCTAACTTAGAATAAAACATATATGAACTCAAGTTAACTTAAACCTTTTAGGTTCAACCTGACATGAACCTAAGTCTAACCTAAACCAACTTAAGTCTAGCCCATATTAGACTTAAGTCAAACCATACTTAGGTTCAACCTGACATGAACCTAAGTCTAACTTAAACCCATATTAGACTTAAGTCTAACCCATATTAGACTTAAGTCAAACCATACTTAGGTTCAACCTGACATGAACCTAAGTCTAACCTAAACCAACTTAAGTCTAGCCCATATTAGACTTAAGTCAAACCATACTTAGGTTCAACCTGACATGAACCTAAGTCTAACTTAAACCTAACTTAAGTCTAACCCATATTAGACTTAAGTCAAACCATACTTAGGTTCAACCTGACATGAACCTAAGTCTAACCTAAACCAAACTTAAGTCTAACCCATATTAGACTTAAGTCAAACCATACTTAAGTTCAACTCGACATGAACCTAAGTCTAACTTAAACCTAACTTAAGTCTAACCCATATTAGACTTAAGTCAAACCATACTTAGGTTCAACCTGACATGAACCTAAGTCTAACATAAACACAAATTAATTCTATCCCATATTAGACTTAAGTCAAACCATACTTAGGTTCAACCTGACATGAACCTAAGTCTAACCTAAACACAAATTAATTTTATCCCATATTAGACTTAAGTCAAACCATACATAGGTTCAACCTGACATGAACCTAAGTTTAACACAAACCTAACTTAAGTCTAACCCATATTAGACTTAAGTCAAATCATACTTAGGTTTAACATGACATGAACCTAAGTCTAACCTAAATCTAACTTAAGTTCAAACATATTGAAACCTTAGGTTCAACTGACAGTGAACCTAACTCAACTTAGCTTGACATAAACCTTAGGTTCAACATACATGAACCTAATCTTAACCTAACTTAAGTTCAACCTCCATCGAACTTAAGTCCAAACCTAAACCTTAGGTTCAACTCAACTTGAATCTAAACCAAAACCTAACTTATGTTCAACCTACATTGAACTTAAATCCAAATCTAAACCTTAGGTTCAACTAACAATGAACCTAACTCTACTCAACTGAACATAAACTATAGGTTCAACCCAAATTGAACCTAAATCAACATAAACTTTAGTTTCAACCCAAATTGAATCTAAATCGACATAAACTATAGGTTCAACCCAAATTGAACCTAAATCAACATAAACTTTAGGTTCAACCCAAATTGAATCTAAATCGACATAAACCTTAGGTTCAACCCAAATTGAACATAAATCGACACAAATCTTAGGTTCAACTCAAATTGAACCTAAATCGACAAAATTGAATCTAAATCAACATAAGCCTTAGAAAGGACAAAATTGAACTCAAATCAACATAATTCTGACATTTCAGACATAAATCGACATAACCGACATAAATTCGACATTCCAAACAAAACTCAACAAATTCGACATAAATCCAACATTCCAAATAAAACTCAACAAATTCGACATAAATTCGATATTTCAAACCAAACTCAACATAATTCGACATTAATCAACATTCCAAACATAATCAAACATAATTTGACATTAACCGACATTTTAAATCAAATTCAACAAACACTGCCATTAACCGACGTTAATTAACATTTCAAACAAAATTCGACAAACACCGACATTAACCGACTTTAATCGACATTTTAAACCAAATTTAATAAACACCGACATTAAATGACATTAATCAACATTTCAAACCAAACTCAATATATATCGACATAAAACGACATAATTCTTAAAGTTCGACCCACATTGAACTTAACTCGACATAAAATTAAAAATCAACAATCCAACCCAAATCAATATTCAAGACAAATAAAAATTTAAACATAAATTGACATAAACATAAATTTACATTTCAACCAAACTCGGACATCCAACAACTCTGGATCAACAGACACTTTGACCAGGTGAGCTAAATATTTCAATATGACATTATTTCTAACTTTGTTTTCCTTGCAGGATGAAGACATGAAGTTTCGTTTAGATTTTCTTTGCATGTTATAGGGTGTGCTAACTCTCGTTTTGCAGGACGTCGACAACGGAACATTGACAACAAAACCAAGACTTTTAGGATAGCCATAAAACCTAAACTTTCTATAAACAACAAAACACAAATGACATGACAACAAAGACAACTGAACTTTTAGGTTAGCCACGAAATCTGAAATAAAATGATAAAATCATTAACATTGACATCGACATGACATCAACATACAACGACATTTCTATACCACAACAAAATGATGACATGACACTAAACCAAAACAAATACATGACAAAATAAAATTGAGATGACCACAAAACCAAAACTTAAAACAAAAGAAAATCATAAACAAAATAACAAAAATAAATAAATAATGATATCTTCTTGACATCATAGAAGATATCTCATGACATAATAACGACATCTTCTTATAGGAGATAAAATATCACATGACAAATCGAGATATTAATCATGAAATCTTATGATATTATGACACCACATTAAGACATGACATATGACATTACAACATCACATTATGAGATGACACGACATACAAACAATGACATCCCGACATAACACATGACATGATATAAAAAACTGACACTTGACATAACACAACAAAATCATTGACATTGACATCGACATGATATTTAACATAGAACCGACACTTCCAAAATAAATGACAAATCAAAATAACAACAGCCAGACAAAACAATGATAAATCAAATGGAATGACAATAAAACATAACGACGACAAAATGACCTTAACAAACACAAAACAATGATGAGATTAAAACAAACAAAACAAACATAAAACCAAACGACACGACAAGATAATATCATCATGACAATATAATAGCTTGACAAAATGACACCACGACATCATGACATAACAAAACAATATTACAACAATAAAAATGACATTACGACATGACATAAAACAACATGACGTACAAACTATGACATTCTGTCATGACCTATGACATGACATACAAAATGACAAAATGACATTACAACAACAAAGCAAAACAAAGCAACGACATACACCCAACATAAACAAAACTTTATGGTAGTATCGATTCTTCAGAATTGCACTTCCACGATAACACTTACACTTTTTCGAGGATAAATGTTAACCTTAATCGGGAGTTTTCCTAGCAGGCTTTAATCGTCAGGATGTAATTAACTATAGGAGCTTGCTCCTATAGGAGATTAAAGAACTCATGATAGGTATTTCACCTAGCAGATCTCTTTAGTTACCCAAGATCTTCATATGATTTTCTTAAATGAAAAACATCAGTAATTACCCAATCTGAAGACTTGTTCTATGAGATTATCATTTGATTTCCTTTTCTCTCAATCTCTATCATGATTAATCATTCTTCAAATTATCCAAAGATCTTTGACTATAAATCTAGGAAGGATAAGAATTAGGGCGATGGATAGAGAAAGAGAGTGGCGACTCCTTGAAATGGACATGATACAGGAATTGACAGCGACGACATGTGATCCATATATTTCATCGCCATCAGGCGGACTAGCTACAAAGCTTTTCCCACTCTACGAACGCCTCGATCTTATAGGACGGACTAGCTACAAAGCTTTTCCCGTCCTCTAAGATCGAACTCAACTAATCCCTTCAAAGGAGATTAGGAGCGCCAAAACTGTGGGAAATTGGGATTCCGACCCAGCAGGATTAAGATCTAAAGCTTACAACAGGGAATCACTAGGTGGTTCGAATAGGAATTGGCCAATGCACAGGATTCCTAACTTACGGCTCACTCTAGGTAAATCAACGATCCATCACATAGGCGGTTTGACCGGTCGACACATGTCGTCCGGCACCTCCACCCCACGTGGGCGATCGAACCCACATGCTTAGACCTGACTAAGCTTATGGCCGACTAAGGGATCAGAAAATCTCAGCACCGTGACGGTTGAAGACCCGTTCTCTTTATACTGAAGGAGAGCCCAAGTTTCCGGCGAACTGCCGGTGTTCGGTTCACTTTCCGGCGAATCTCGCAACAACAAACATGGAAAGTGGAATCGAGTGAGGCAAGAGGTGCACTTCTCGGGAGATCTCACAATGAAACATGAGGAAGGCAAATGAGTGAGGTATACGAAGTTCCAAAAATAAATAAATAATTTTGGCATATAAAATTGCAACCAAATGGTACCTTCGAGAAGGGATTGGATCAAAGTCTTGCTCGGATTTGTCTCACAAGCATAGTCATAGAGAAATGTTGGAGAACTCGATGCAACGAGGTTATCTCTACTGCTTCCTAAAATTTTTAAATTAATATCCCCGCATTTAAAAGATTTAAAGCTGGATTTTACCCATATTTGAGCTAATTCCCTCTACATCCAAGATCCTGAGTAGGAGCATGAAAGGTAGTTCGCGGCAAGGATGCACGGCGAGGAGTGTCGGCGGTCGAAGTCAAGAAGCGAAAGGGCTCAACAGAGGTAGTCAAAGGAGGGGAGGAATAATCCTAACGGAAAGAGGCAGCAAAGTCGGGGTACCACAAACCCGTCATCCCAAGCAATATGACCCTAAGTCTACCCGAACGTGAAGGTAGTCGACCGAACACGTCCTGAGATCCCCGTCAGCAATCTGAGAATTCCATTATCTACGGGGGACCTCAGTAGCCCTAAGGTCAGATGAACGAAATTCTATCATATGACTATAAGCTGGAGCTTCAAGAGGTGGGACTCACACCTGCGAAAGTGGCAAGGATGCCTCAGGAAAGAAGAGAAAGAGAGGTTCAGCTACAAAGCTGGAAACGCTCCAAACAAAAGGACTTACACCCCATCTGGGACGGGAAGCCTTCTAACACCCTAAGCACACTAGACAACCACCTATAAAGGTATGCTGGGCCAGTCAGGTTAGAGAAGCACGGGGACTCCTCGGGACATGCAAATATGAATGCAGCTATCTAGAGTGGTTCTTAAATAATGTGGAGGCCCTATTAGTATGACTTGGGCGATATCCATGCAATGCAAACCATTTAAAATCCTGCCCGAAGGCCATGCAAGAAAGTAAAAGTGCATATTTTAAAATCTTGAATATTTTAATCCTAAAATTTATTTATCTTGAATATTTTATTAGGATTTTTAAAGTATAAAGTTTACAATTTTAGGGTCCTTAAAGAGCCTAAATGGTATGGTGAAGTCCGAGATCACATAAAGAAACAAGGAAAACACATGCAGACATGCAAATATGCAATAAAAGCAAGAAAGAAAGCACTCAATAAAATAAAAGAGGCCAAAATGTCGCTGGACCAGCAACATATCCCAGAAAAGCAGTAAAAGCGGTCGGACTCCGCATATACATGCCCGGTCCTAATTCTATACATCAGTATGAAAATGCAGAATTAAGATACGGGGCACGAGCATCAGCTCCTGGTTCCCTCCACGTGGTTCCCGCATCAAAGTACCTCAGAACCCGTGCTCGTATCTTATTTCTGCTACAGGACTCTCCTAGACTCTAAAAGTACATAGGAAAAGAAAAGACTCAATCCTGCATGAAAATAAGTATTAGCGGGAACGCTCACATGCATATGACATATAATGAGCCATGCCTTATAAGTGGGGGAGCTAAACATCACCTGCAAGCAAATTATCAGAAATCATTACTTGCTTCCCCCATAGAGGTTCATGTAGGCACATAGAGGCATGGCTCCCTGCAGAAAAGCGCCCTAACATACTACCATACATATGCAGAGATGCAATCACATCACAAACACAAGTGTAGAAGAAGGATACCCGGCTTGTGGCAACCAATCCCTCAAAGAACAATAGCCGAGGCATCAAAAAGACTACCTAGCATCCTAATCCTACCTAGCACACCATCTAACGAAGAGTGCACCAACCTAGTGCCTAAGTGCGTGGTAAGTCTGGGTATAGTATGACTTTGACGGGGTCGCCGCACCGGCCCCGACCTAAAGATCCGAAGGATCTAAAGGGCGTCACGAAGAAGGGTGACACGAGTTAGATCCATTGGATCCTTAGCACAGTCATATTCATGTCAATCCCAATGACTTAACTCGCATTGCTCATTAGGATCAAGCCAGCAAGCAATGCTCGTTAAGGCATCGCGACCCACACGGTCACTCTTCTAACGAGTAGGACAAGCCATCGAGGAATGGATAAGCAAACAGTCATGGAAGAAGCCCACATTATGACTGCTCGACCGAAGTACGAAGCAATCACAATGGGCACCTAAAAGGATGAACACACATCATGCAAAGGAATGCAATGATGCTACATGCAAAGCGGATGCACCAAAGTGGTGAGGGTGAGTATACCGTGAAGGTCGTGACTCAGAAAGAGTGGGCATGCCGTGAAAGCAGCAGCCCAAAGGATGGGTATGTCGAGGAGGCAGTGACCCGAATGTGGGCATGCCATAGCGGCAGCGACCCGGAGGCGGGCTTGCCGTAGCAGCAATGACCCAAGCAAATGTGCAACACGAACAAGTGATAGTTCTTATTCAGGTAAACATACACAGGATATGATGCGACATGCAAGCATACCAACATGCACATGCATACAAACATATAAAGTGATGTAATAAGTGGTCACATGCAAAAGAATGCAACAAGGTGGACCATGCACATGCAACACAAACCCAACGCTCGACGGCATGTCGAACTCGTCCTAACGACCTCACATAGGAACCTAAGGTTGACACTCTTGGATGTGCGGCATCGCCGCCTCCAATTTTGGCGTGGCTATGTGGAGGGCTTCCCCTCCGATTTCTCGTAAGGGAAACTCTCCATCGTTCGTAGTGCAGAGTAGCTACAAAGCTTTTCCCGCTCTACGAACGTCTCGATCTTATAGGACGGACAAACTACAAAGCTTTTCCCACTCTACGAACGCCTCGATCTTATAGGACAGACTAGCTACAAACCTTTTCCCGACCTCTAAGATCGAACTCAACTAATCCCTCCAAGGGAGATTAGGAGCGCCAAAACTGTGGGAAATTGGGATTCTGACCAAACAGGATTAAGATCTAAAGCTCACAACAGGGAATCACTAGACTACGAATAGGAATTGGCCAACACACAGGATTCCTAACTTACGGTTCACTCTAGGTAAATCAACAATCCATCACATAGGCGGTTCCACTGGTCGATATATATCGTCCGGCACCTCCACCCCACGTGGGCGATCGAACCCACGTGCCTAGACCGGACTAAGTCTATGGTCGACTAAGGGATCAGAAAATCTCACCACCGTGAAGGTTGAAGACGTGTTCTTTTTATGTTTAAGGAGAGCCCACGTTTCCTGCGAACCGCCGGTGTTCGGTTCACTTTCCGGTGAATCTCGCAACAACAAACATGGAAAGCGGAATCGAGTGAGGCAAGAGGTGCACTTCTCGGGAGATCTCGCAATGAAATATGAGGACGGCAAATGAGTGAGGTATACGAAGTTCCAAAAATAAATAAATAATTTTGGCATATAAAATTGCAACCAAATGGTACCTTCGAGAAGGGATTGGATCAAAGTCTTGCTCGGATTTGTCTCGCAAGCATGGTCATAGAGAAATGTTGGAGAACTCGATGCAACGAGGTTATCTCTACTGCTTCCTAAAATTTTTAAATTAATATCCCCGCATTTAAAAGATTTAAAGCTGGATTTTACCCATATATGAGCTAATTCCCTCTACATCCATGATCCCGAGTAGGAGCATGAAAGGTAGTTCGCAGCAAGGATGCACGGTGAGGGGAAGTTTGCCGATGAGGAGTGTCGGCGGTACGTCAACGACGAGGCTGGAGGACTAAGCTCAGCCAACCGAAAGAAAAGAAGAAGAAGGCAAGAAGGTCGGCCGGAGGTGCTTGCCAGTAAGGAGCAGCGGTGAGAGGAGGCGTGACGAGGCTTCTTCTCACGATGCAGGAGGGTGCAGTTGTTCAGCTCGAAGAGGAGGAAGCTGCAGGCGCTGCCGTTCGCAAGGCCAACGTTGGCGGCGAGGCTAGCCTTTGGTCGCCGGAAAGAGAGAGGGTCGCCAGTGAGATCGACGGCGAAGAGGAAGCTTCGGCGAGGAGTGCTGGAGAGGAGCTCGGGCTTCTGTACGCGAGAGAGGAGAAAAAAATTGAGTTCTCTGCTCAATGAGAGACTAAAAAGGTGATAACGTGATGAGGAGTTAAATGTGATAGCACCTCTTTTTTATTTGGATCAGGCGCATGCTTAGAATTTAATAGGATGAGATGGGATTTTTTTTTCTTTTTTTTATTTGGAGAGAGAGAGGCATGATAGAGGAGAGAGGGTAAGGATAAGCCTTACATTTTCTTTGCCAGCTCCATGCGTGAGTTCTTTTTTTTTTATTTTTAAATTTTTTTTAAATTTTTTAAGTATTTATTAGATAAGATAGTTATATTTTATTACAACAATAGTGATATTATCTCAAATTTTTTAGGCTGCATGCGTGATCTTCTCTTCAATGACATAATATAATATAATAGTAAAAATAATAATATAATTATTATGATTATGATTATTATTATTATTCTACCCGTCTTTTTCACTGGATACATCCTCGCAGTGAAATGAACATCTCCCCGAGGTAAAATAGACGTTCTGGACTCACTCGGGTGGTTCATTTCGTCATTCGGAGTCGTTTGAGACTGTTTGAGCCACTTTTTGAGCAATTGGATCAAAATTAACCCCTTATGCGCATTGCACGATAAATAAAATTTATCATTCCCATCAAAGTCGTCCTAGGTGTGAAATACCGACCGGCCTTCGCCTAAACGAAAGCCAAAGCCTAGCAGAATGAACCTGGCTACGTGCCCCTAAACACGCGCAGAAATGTCTCAAATGAATTTCTTGCGCTATAGAGGCCAACACATGCATCAAGCAAGGTTCTCAAGCGCTCGAGCAAACATTCTACACTCGTGACATCAAAAATTGATGCCAACAAAGGACCCCCAACAAGTGTGCTGTGTCATTGAGGCATAATGCACTTGTTGTAAGGTGCTCAATTTTTTATCATGCCTTAGTTAGTGATGAGGCTACGCAACCTACGCGACCAAAAAGAGCCAATTACCTTAGGAAGGAAAAGCCACGAGAGCCATGTCCACTTCTAGAGGGATGGGGAGGAATGCACACGGGACTTATATCCACCCCGACAATGGGTTCAGAGGCCGTAGAGGCATGACCCAGAAAAGTGATTCAGAGTCCGAAGAGGCATGACCATGCCCGGTACGTTCAGTGGCCGTAGAGGCATGACATACAAATGAGTTCAGGAGCCCAGAGGCATGACTCAACAATGTGGTTTAGGGATCGTAGAGGCATAACCACAAAAATACTGAGGGGTTAGACCCTCGAATGCCTACATTTCATCAATGAGGACTGTCGGGCTACACGTCGCTCATGTATAGAAGGCAAGTTGGCTATGAAGCCGCCCGTCACTTTAATGAGGATTGCCATGGGCACTTATATCGCTCACTAAGCGGTAACAGGTTGACTAGATCGAGAAGGAATGCCGTAAAGTTTGCATCTGAGGACTAGTCCGCGTTGATCAGTTAGAAAGGAGAGCCATAGGACTCTGATCCCTCCTGCGAACTGATCGAGGTGCGTACCTCAACACCCGCACTCCATCAATGAGGACTGTCGTATAGATTTTACGACGCTCATGAGAGGAAGAAAGGTTGGCTAGAAAGCCGCATGTCACTTTAATGAGGAATGTCATGGGGCCTCACATCGCTCACTAAGCGGTAACAGGTTGACTAGATCGAGAGGAGAATGCCAGCAGTCTTCAATTCACCTCTGATAACTAGTCCTCATTGATCAGTTAGGAAGGAGAGCCATGAGACTTCGATCCCTCCTGTGAACTAATCGAGGTGCGTACCTCAACACCCGCGCTCCATCAATGAGGACTGTTGTATATATTTTATGTCGCTCATGAGAGGAAGGAAGGTTGGCCAGAAAGTCGCCCGTCACTTTAATGAGGAATGTCATGAGGCCTCACATCACTCACTAAGCGGTAACAGATTGACTAGATCGAGAGAGGAATGCCAGTGGACATCACTACCCCTCTGAGTACTAGTCCGCATTGATCAGTTAGGAAGGAAAGTCAAGTGACTATGATCCCTCCTGTGAACTAATTGAGGTGCGTACCTAAACACCCGCACTACATTTGTGATGAATACTAAGAGTTTTACATCATCACATGAGAGGTAGTGAAGGTTGGCTAGGAAGGCGAGCAACAAAGCTAAGTTGTCAAATGACGAGATGTTCTCATAAAAGGACTGACTAGAGCGTTGTGTGGTCCGAGAAGCACCAAAGTTGGATGGCTGAGAAGCCAAAACCAGAGACATCGTTCATGAGGAATGCACTTGAGACTTATATCCTCTCTGAACAGCGGGTCCAGAGGCCATAGAGGCGTGACCACAAAAGAATAGGTCCAGAGGCCATAGAGGCATGACCAAGGGGTGGATGAAGCATAATGCTTCAAATACCTGCAACAATAAGGAGGATTGCCAGGGGACTTATATCCTTCATTAAGGGGTATGCGAGGTAAGAAGGCTGAGTTATCTCATGTAACCCGAGTCATCTGATATGTCTCCTCGTAAGAAACCGACCAAGAATCTTCTGTGGTTCCCTTCAAGTGAAACTCCCATAATTCAGTCAGAAAGCTAAAAAGCCTAGTGAATTCTAACTAGAACCGCGACTAGTTCAGTGACTGAACAGTATAACTAGTCGAGAAGGTCTGGTCATCTCGTGTGACTCAGGTCATCTATCTAAAAACAGAGGATGAATGTCGAAAAGACTCATATCCAACTCTAATGTTGTAGGAAGTGATCGTATCAGGAGGGGAACTGCTAGGATTAACAGTAGATCCTAAGATCCAACTGAGATATAACACCTCAAATACATGCTGCGATAAGGTGAAATGTCGATGGACTTACATTCTACCTTAAGAGATTCACAAGGTGAGAAGGCTGTGTTATCTCGTGCAACCCGAGTCATCTATCATGCTTTCATAGAGGGACTGACTAGAACGTCGTGTGGTCCAAGAGCAATGAAACAGGTGGCAGTAAAGCCGAAAATGTCAAAGACTAGATACCCTCATAATAGAGCAGACTCTAAGTTCGTATGGCTCGAGGCACGCCAAAGTATATGGCTATGGAGCCAATAGTGCTCTCATGAAAGAACCGACTAGAACGTCGTATGGTTTGAGAGGATTCAAATGCTAGCTGGACAGAGCAGCCTAGCAATCCAGGACGGGTCGGTAAGGCCGAGTGAAGCGGTATTTACCATACGCAACGTCATGGTATCATCAGATATCAAAATATCGTGATCAAACACGGATCAGTTGACCAACTGAAGTAGTTCCAACCAATGCATCATGTCTCTTAACAAGGTGATGGAAATCGACCAAGTCAAACAGGGTGTCGAAGGGGGTCGGATAAATAAATCGATCCAACTTCATAGCACCTTACGGGTCTGAGCAGGGTAACTCTTGTTGGAGAGTTCTGCAAGTGTGAGAATACCAGGCTTAAGCATGGACTAATTGGGCTAACATAGACCTCAGATTAGTTCGACATGCAACCTGACATGGTGAGTAGAATCAACCAAGTCAAACATCAAATAGGACATAGGTGTCTTGCCTATGCGTGTAAAATAGTAGAGGAGATATGTATCCTGACCTTGCATTAAGTGAGCAAGCATACAACAGAATAGCCTGAGGTAACATGCTCAGAATAATCGGACATCAAAGTGTCTCGACGAAACATGGACCGGTGACAAGGCAGATACGACATGTTACCCAATGTGGCAGACAGAGCCAACCAAAATGATCGAGATAAAGACACGGTTACATGACCGGGATGGTATAACCATAAGAGAGCTTCTACGAGCACTAGCAAAGCAACTTTTGTGGGAGATCCATGGATCGGCCGTTAAGCTAATACAACATGGTACTCGAGGTGGCGGACAGAACCAACCAAAGAGATCGAGGATAATAACGGGTTATATGACCTAGAACGGTCTAACCACTAAGGGGCATCAGAAGTACTAAAGATATGACTCTGGCTGGGGAGTTTTACATGTGAGAATACCTGGCTTAAGCTTGGGCTGATCGAGCTAGCATGGAACTCGGATTAATGCGACATGCAACTTGACATGGTGAGTAAGATCAACCAAGTCGAAGGGATCGCTAAAGAGGCGATCTCGAAATGTACCCACTGGAAGACTCACGTTAGGAATACCTTAAAGGTTCTGCCAATGCTTCGTGGGGATTTGAACATCTCATTTTGATGTAGTGAACAAGCTCAAACTAATCATAAGACGCATCAAAAGGTGTTGGATGCATAGAATAGTCTGGCCTCGTAACACTTTTGCATGATTTTGACAAAGTGACCCACAGTGGGGATTTCAGGTGATCCCTCTATAAGAATTCCATATGAGCCTTACAGGGGATTCTTTCATGCGAGCATAAAGATACCCGTCTTATGCATGGACTAATTGAGACTAAATAGTACTCGAATTAGTGTGACATGCATTTCGAGATGGCGAGCAAAGTCAACCAAATCGGTCAAAATACCGTAGAGGTATCGAGGGTTGGATGCATAGATGTCTAACCTTGGGGTGCTTTTAATAAGCCAAGACTAAGAGTATACCCCACTTAGAATTTTCTCATGAATGAGCAAAGTAGTCTTTGTCGAGGAAAGCTTTACAATCTGATCGGGCATTGAAGATCCCGAATAGGCACATATCCATCACGTGAGTGAATGTTATGGCTAATACGACATGCCTACTGTCAAAACAGTAGATTATTTAAATAATTGGACTGAGTGGTCCGACCCGCATAGGATATCTTGTTCAGGAGTCCATTAAGCAAGACTTTCACTGGGGATTCCTCAAAATTGATAGGCCAATTCCTATCAGAAGAGTACTACAAGGTGATCGGACCCAGTAAATGGATGAACACAACGGCTCATCTCAGAAGAGCGTCCCCAACGGGGATTCCTTAAAGGCTTATAGAGTGGCTCTTACATAAGGGGAACAAAGGCAGCACAACCTACAAAAGGGGCTCTTATCAAAACACCTGATGAGGTGACCTAACTTGGGGATTTTAATGCGGGTAAACAAGTACTCTGCTTAGGCACAGATCGACCAGGTAATTTGAATGTTGTAGCCAATGCAACATGTCTTTTCCCGACAAAGCAATAAGAACTGCTCACACTGTGGGAATGTACAACGTGGGGTTAGATTATGACGATGATCTACCCATGAGAATGTATATCCCTTAAGCTAAACCATATCTATAGAAGAATCTCAACCGCATGTGTTCAAAGTGAGTGGGACAATCACGTGTGCACATTCATGAGGATGAATGGGACGTGTATATCAACTAAACCCATGTGGGGCGGGAGTAGTAGTCTTCAGACCCTGCATAGAGTGGATCAACGAAAGATAATGTAAGAGAAAAGAGAGGCTTCTCTTATAGAGATTGGTGGCCGCACCAGGTATAAGCCGCTCGTAAGACTTCCACTTTGCCCGAAATGAGAGCCGACAATCAAAGTAAGAGAAATACAAGGTTTCTCCCACATGAAACTTTTGTAACCTTTTAGTGATCTTTTGACGGACGCAGGGTGATCACCATAAACAGTTCACATAATGAAGAGATTGCGAAAATGCACATCCTTTATTTCTCCAAAAACTGGATTACAAAGTTCTTGTGCTTTGAAAAGTGAATTTCCTTATAAAGTCCAATGAGTACATGGAAAAGAGGCTAAGAGAGAGATCTCTTCAAGCGTTTCCCATTGATAGGGGCATTGGATAAGATCCATTTGCATCAATCAACAAGAATGGTAGCTCAATCTTCAGATGAAGGGCTACTGGACCCTCGGGGTCAACGCGTAGAGCGTAAATGGCAGTGGGTGAAGAGCCCACGAGATGGTCAGCCTTTCTTCCAAAGGAAGGGCCGCCGGACCCAGAGAGTCGATGCATACAACGTGAAAACACGTAAGTGAAGAGTCCACGTACAAAGAGGCAAGTTAACTTCCGAGGAAGGATTGTCAGACCCAGTGGTCAACACATAGAGTGTAAAGTGGTGGGCGAAGAGTCCACGCACAAAAAGGCAAGTCAACTTCCGAGGAAAGACTGCGGACCCAGAGGGTCGACGCGTACAGCGTGAAAACACGTGGGTGAAGAGTCCACGTACAAAGAGGCAAGTCAACTTTCGAGGAAGGACTGTCAGACTTAGGGGTTCGACGCGTATAGTGTGAAAACACGTGGATGAAGAGTCCACGTACAAAGAGGCAAGTAAACTTTTAAGGAAGGACTGCCAGACCCAGAGGGTGATGCATAGAGCGTGAAAAGGTAGTTGGTGAAGAGGCCACGAGAAGGCAAGCCATTCTTCCAAAATAAGGGCTGTCAGACCCAGAGGGTCGATGCATAAAGCATGAAAAGGTAGTGGGTGAAGAGCCCACAAAGCTTCTAGGAGCCTTTCATGCCATACATATATTTTTTTATTGGCATATATATTTTTTATAGAGCTTATCTGAATCTCTTTTTTTTCATCTTGGGCTAAGACACTATCAGGAATGATTTGGCATGACATACTAAATTGATCTGGTACGAAGAGCTCTCATAAAGGCATCCTAGAATGATGACCAGATATACCATGCAAAATATGAGATTTTACAAAATTCAGGCCCAGGTAGGATTTTCCTTAAGTACTTTTCCCTAGCCACTGTCCTTTAATTATTTTCACCCTTAGCCCGAGTAGGCCTCGTCATTCGTATCCGGGTGTAAAGAAAATATTTTCATTTTGGAGATGTCTTTAAATCCATTACTAATTTATCAGTCTTCTCAATGTCACTTAAGTAATTCTCTAAGCATAATATCCTAAGGATCTTAATCAGGAGAATTTTGAAATCAACAAACTCTTTATATTGAAATTTCTGATTTTTCCACTCCCCTCAAGCTTCTTCTCAGGAGTGTTAATCATTTTTTATCTTATTTTTTTTATTTTGAAGCATTTCACACTTTTTGTTTTCCTGAGAATGGCTATATCCGGTGAGCTTCATTTTGTTATAAAGTAATTTCTACTGAAAAAATCTCCCAAATAAAAATTCTTAGGATTTTATGACTCATTACTTGTCAAGCTTCCATCAGTTTAACTGAATGAAAAAGTAAGAGATCTAAATAGTCTCTGAAACTACTCACATCTCAATGACACCCATCTAGTCACTCTGAGGCGTTCTCAAGACTCAGGTGAAAGTTCTTTAAAGTAAGGGATTCAGTTATCAAGACCTAGTTCAAATCCTTCAAACCATAGGAATTTGCAAATTTTAAGAAACACATGGTCTGGCTTAAACCCATCCTCGGGATCTATCCGAGATCTAGCCTTAAGAATCATAGAAGGCAAATCCAAGAAAAGATCAACAAAGGGGTGTGGTTCCTTTCAGAACCATCTCAACGGCCTCCATAAATAAAGTCGGAACATCAAGAGGTACAAGCATAAGAAGCCGCTACCTCTTGGTCAAGGTATATCTCGATTAGATAAGTAGAGAGGTCTAATCGGTTGTTGGATATCAAGGTATCCCGACGAGTCATGGACTGATTTATCATGACAAAGTGCTCTGATCAGTTCAACATGACTATTGACAAGGTGATAAGAATCAACCAAGTCAAATAAAATATCCACGAGGTTGGATATAGGAGATGAATCCATCTCACAATAATGCTTTCTCACCAAGAATAGACTAAGAAGTCAATAAGATTCTAGATAGGTGAGTCACCAAATCCTAGTCAGGTTCAAAGTAGACTGACTAAATCAAATTCTAGACAAATAAGGTGGTCTTAGCAACGAAATGCTCTCATCAAGAGCCTAGCCAAAAGGCAAATTGGTTCAAATCGAATAAGGCACTCTCAAATAGTCGAGGGGATGTGTATCCCAGCTAAAACATGGATCAACTGAGGCTAGCAAAGTGGTCTAATCGATACAATATGTCGTCAACAAGAGATTTTGGGGGCGTTCCCCCAATCAGAGTATAAAACATTCATTATAGCCTTGCTTAATAGGTGAAAAGTGGTAGGATAAAGCACTCTTCAAAGCAAAGGTAAGTAAACCCCTCACCGTCAAATGTAGAAAGTCATTCTATATGCAGCGACAGGATATCAAGAGATGTGGTGGCAAGAATTTGCCTAATCCACTGGGCATTCGCCAAAGTAGGGTGATCAACTTCTGTCCTAAACAAGGTGAGAATCAATGGGGGTGTACTCGAGACCACCCTTTATCAACGTAGGACAAATTTGTCTAGTGCGATGAAGAGGAAGCCACAACATTTTCCTTATGACTTGTGAAAAGAGCGTGCACATAAAATGTGGGCAAAACCACTACAACTGGATCATCAATGATACCTAGGAGAACATTTAGTGCAGTGTCTCTAAGTACCACACCAAGGGTTCCATGCAACACCTAACGAGTCTCATGGCCTGCGCAACAGAAAATAAATATCCTTGCCTCGTAATGGACCGACAGGCGAACCTCAGTTTCCTACTACGAGGGCCTATATGATAACAAAAATAAAGAAGTTCTTGGACATCTAGAGGATCGAGGTAAGAAATTTCTTTCAAGGAAGAGGACCCAGTCCTCATAGATGAAAACTGCTCTCATATTCTTCTTGGTAAGGAGATCTGTAGTGGAGTCATCAATATAGACAGCAGATTTAGAGCAATTTGCATCTAAAGGAGGGAGAGCCCTTACAACTATCATGATCGAGGTATAATGCACACAACCAGACAATACAACAGAGTGATTCTCAGCCAAGGGAACATAAAATATCCCATCAACTGAAACCACAACAGGTAAAGAGATCTGTGGCTGAGTTAACTGCTACAATTGCAGTAATATGTTCCTATTCCTCTAGACTCCCTTGCCCAATGTAAGAACAGGCGAGACCTCAGAGAAACCCGGAACAATGGAGGCTGAGACGGTCTTCATACTAGTAAAAACATTTCCTCTTAAAGAGAAAGCTGCAGCTACTATCTTCCAAGTTAGAGAACTCGTGGTAGCAGCAACAGTACGGACTGCAATGTGAGAATGACTTGCATCCTGAGGGGGAGCGAACCTCCAAGCAAATCTAGCTGGAGTGAAGTCCACGCAACCAGACAGAAGATAGAAATGATTCTTAGTTGACGGGATATTAGCATTATCCCATGCTAAGACTGAAATAAGTCATGGTGGGGACATACCACACCTCCAGAGGAAGATACCGTAAAGGGTAACTCTAGCACTCTTAGGTAGTGCAACATCTGCGATGATGGAAATTCTCGAAATACGGAAGGACTACAAGAGAGATGAGAATGAGAAAGTACGTTGTAGCGCATCACCATCTAGTACTAGCCTCTTCCTTGAGGGAAAAATAGCACTGATACGAGCTACTACAACGAAAGAAGTGTTAAATGCACAAGTCCTCCCTTTCAAGGAGGGCATGTAGCAAACATCTGTAGGGGACGTGGTCCACAAATCTGGGACAGAAACAAAAATGACTAAAAACGGGGGCCGAAGGAACCTCCTAATTAGGAGTCAGAATAGGTATATAATCCTGATGCAGGACATGCTGCTAAATTTGTAGTAATCTATTCCTAGTCGCCGGCAAACATCCCCTCGCCGTGCATCCTTGCCGCTAAATACCTTTCATGCTCCTACTCGAGATCATGGATGTAGAGGGAATTAGCTCAAATATGGGTAAAATCCAACTTTAAATCTTTTAAATGTGGGGATATTAATTTAAAAATTTTAGAAAGCAGTAGAGATAACCTCGTTTCATCGAGTTGTCCAACATTTCTCTATGACTATGCTTGCGAGACAAATATGAGTAAGACTTTGATCCAATTCCTTCTCGAAGGTACCATTTGGTTGCAATTTTATATGCCAAAATTATTTATTTATTTTTTGAACTTTGTATACCTTACTCATTTGTCTTCCTCATGTTTCATTGCGAGATCTGCCAAGAAGTGCACCTCTTGCCTCACTCGATTCCGCTTTCCATGTTTGTTGTTGCGAGATTCGCCGGAAAGTGAACCGAACACCGGCGGTTCGCCGAAAACGTGTTGGGTCGACTACCTTCACGTTCCGATAAACTTAGGGTCATATTTCTTGGGATGACGGGTCTGTGGTACCCCGACTTTGCTACCTCTTCCCGTTAGGATTATTCCTCCCCTCCTTTGACTACCTCTGTTGAGCCCTTTCGCTTCTTGACTTCGTTGATATCATTTCGACGGCCTGAAACAGATGAGCTGCCGCCCGTTTAGGATACGACGATTTGTCCTCTGCCCTTATGGCCCTGATGTGCTTTGACGTATTGGGATATCCCCATCAAGATGATTTAGGTTATTCTGTGGGTCTCGTATGTTGATGAGTCTGTTACCCATTCGGGGACCGTGAAAGACTCACTCTATTCCCCGTAGTCTAGCGGGAGCTTTGAAAGCGTCGTAGCGTTTCCACACAGAATAAACTTCCTTTGAGTACCTATTTCCCCTGGTTCATGATACTATAAGCGAAACTCCTTTTATCGAGAGTATTCTTGGGTACCCCCCAAGATGTAATTAACCAAGTGGGATACGTCCCCTTGAGAGTGCTCTTAACCCTGCGAACAGGCACCTACGCCTGACTCTCTAGTTATGGGTAGCCTACGTAGGCATTCTTTCGCGGATATAGGCTCAAGGTGCCTCAACCCGATTTTGTTTGGGCGGACATGCTTGGTCTATCCTTGTGAGGTTTACCACACATAGGCTCTCCACGTTTTGCGTTTTCTCTTATTTGTCGTTTTGTTGCGTGTCCCTTCTTATTCGGTTCCTTTCCTCCTCGAATCACTTATTTGATTTGGGAGGGAGATTTATTCGAATGTGGGAAGTATACGATGATCGACAGACTAGCGACTCCTTCTAAAATAAAAGAGAGAAAAATGAACGAAAACAATCATCTTAGTGACGTGACCAGAAAGAGGGCTACACTGAACTGATGCATTCAGCAGTATAAGCTGATCATTATTAGATCTCTAATATATCAGATTATTAACAGTTCTTCTAGAGCCGCCACTAATGCAGGTTTGGGATTCCCTTCCGTAATCTTTTCTTTATTTGAGCTATTTGGTGTTAAATATGATAGTTGGGAGGAGATTCTTCAACCTCTGAAGCCCATTACAAGTGTGAATATGAAGAATTATTCTGAACATTCAATTTTTGGCTAAAGAGGAGGATTTTATAGAAGTTTTAGTGCTTTTACATCAAATGCTTCTATATCTAGAGCTTCTACATCTCGTGGTAGATCCAGTCCTAAATCACAATCTAAAATGCTGTAGACTATGATGGATAATATGGATTATACTTTGGATAAGGTTTCAAATTATGAAAAATATGTTGATCATATTGATTCATATTTAGGAAGGCATAGTGAAAATGAGGAGAAGTACAACACGTCTTTGGAGAGACTTATTAGAGGAGATCAGAGTGTGGTATTTCCTCCCTATCCACGGTATACTCAGTTTGATTCAGCTAGTTTTTGGAAGGATGATGATGGAGATAAGGATGAGTAAGGATTGAGTTATGTTATGCTTTATTTGAACTTTTATGTTATTTGTGTTAATGTATGGACTACTTTATGTGTTACTACTTTTGGTGGTAGTGAACATTATTGTTTTGTTTGTTGTAATGTGTATTTATGTGATGTTAATGTGGTAGTATGTGTTTGAAATCTTTTATTTTAAATGTGTTTTGTTGGTTTGTTGAACATATTCCTGCTGCTTTATAAAGTTTAAATAGAGCTAACCTTCATTTAAAATTTAATGTTTAAATTTCAATTTACTACCATGAATTTGTTGTTGTGGTTGTGATACTTATTAGTTTGTGTGATTTACTTTTACTTTAACCTCCACTACATAGAAGTCTTTTAATCTCTTAATTGCTAAAATCAAAATGAATTGTGATCATTTTTGCTCCTATTTTAAATTTTTTGTACCTGCATAATTAGGATATGAAAATTCCTGTTAGTATAAGTGTTAATTTTTCATTCATGTCTTTTCATATATTATGCTAAAATGTTAAATTTTTATAAAAATCTAAGTTTTGTGGAGGGGATGAAAAATCAATTTTCAAAACTTAAAATTTATTTGTTCTCAAGTATGCTACAAATAAATTTGTTTTTTGATTTGAAAAATGATTTTGTTTATAAAGTTATATTAGGGTAATAAAATTTTGAATGTAGAAATGTGTAAGAAAATTTAGTTAAAATTTTATAATGATGAAGACAAATTTCAAGTTAAAAATTTTCTTAGTAAAGAGATGATAAATATGATGTAATTATCTTTAGTAAGATATATTGTACTTTTGAAAAATATAAAAGGATTATACTTTTATTTTCAATACTTAAATTTCTTTTATTAAAAATAGTTTTCAGAACTATTATTATACTTTTAAGTGAAGGATATATCAGACCTTTGCTTTAGGAAAGGAAGAGTGAAATTCAATATCATTAAAGGCCTATCCAGATATAGTAATCCTTGCCATAAAAGAAAAAGAAAAATAGAAAGAAAAGAAAAGAAAAGAAAAAAAGTAAAGAATAGTATGGGGGGAGAAGCTTGAGATTTAGTGTCTAATAAAAAATTAGTTCCACATCTGATATTTTTAAATGCATAAGATTAGAGAAACTCCTAAGCTTATGGATATAATATAGTGAGTATAATTATTTTCAATGAAATTCTTTAATTAGATAAGATAGAATGCCTAAACTCTATATTTGAAAATATTACAAGTACTTGTGAATAAGATAAATGCTCATTTTTTCATACTTTTTCACTTTAGAAAATTTCTAAACTTTAAATTGATCTTATTCACTGAAGTTTTTCCTAAATTGGAATAATACATTTCTAGAAAAAAAATTTTAGAATCTCCTAAAGAAACTCATTCACATAATTTTCTTATGTTGGTTTTGAAAGATTAAAGTATCACTTGAGGACAAGTAACATTTCAAATCTGGAAGAATTTTATATACCTAAAATACATAATATTTTTATGCACATTTTTAAACCCATTTTTGATGATTTTGCACATTAATGGAATGTATTTGTGTGTTTTTCTTTCAGGTACACTTAAATGGATCAAATATGTTAAAAGGACTGAAAAAAGATCAAATTTGGACAAAAAATGAAGAAGATGTTTAAATGAACTGGGGCGCCTAACTGCCCAGATCTGGCGCCTAAGCTCCAGCAGACAGAGAGGACCACGCCTAAGAGCCTGAGAACCTACGCTTAAGCGCTAGACAGTTACTTTGCAATTTTAAATAATTTTTGGTGAATTTTGAAGAGGTGATGAGGCATCCTTTGGAACAAACGTGGGTAACTAATCATAGGCGTCAAAAGACATTCAAATTTCACTTGAAATGATGCATATCTTGGGAAGATTCATTGAATATAGACACATTTTGAAGAGACACCAAGGCACCTTTTGAAGAAAATATAAAAGAGGGACTTGAAGAGAAGTGAAGGGGGTGTGTTGAATTCTTTTAGAGAGAGAAAAATTAGAGTTTGTAGAGAGTAGTTTAAGTAATAAGTAGTAGGATTCTTACTTAAAGTTTCTTCACTTTTCTCCTTCTTAGTGAAAGAGAGGATGAGTAAAGATTTCTAAGTAAAAATATATTGTGTAGAGAGATTTAAACCCTCTTGGGTTGGACGACTAATCCAAGGGAGGGTTGTAAGAGAAAAAAAGAGATTCAAAGGAACTTCAAGACTTTGGTGGTGAGGAACTTGAGATAGTTTTTTATCTTTGTACTTCATTTGATTTTAATTATAACTTCTTTTGTTTTCTACATGGTTTCTACTTTTAAAACTATTTATGGTCGTGTTTTCTCTATGGATTCTGAGTAGTCTTCTTTATCTTTTTTCTTAAAATGAAAAGTAATTAAGTGATGGATGAAAGTTGTGGAAGTATTGATTTTTAATGTTGGAAGAAGTTGTGTTGATTCAATCATTGCACTTCACTTACTTCTTGATTTGGACAATCATGATGTTAACATTTGTTGTAAGAACATGTAGGATCCTAGTAGGTATTGTCTCAATGAACAATAGGTAGTAATCACATGGGATTGTTTGGATGAGAAAGTAATTCATATAATCTTGTGCACATAAATAGAGAAATATACTTTGATGGGAGTAGAATTAGAGACTTTAGGGTGACCGACTAAAGCCTATAATTTGGTTTATTGTATTAGGTCTTGATGCGAGCCTCCAGGTGGAGGGAAAGGAGAGCTAGTATCTTTCCTACCTAACCCGTCTTGAGAACTATTCAAACTTTAAATTAGCCAATGTTCTTTATAGCATCTCTAGTAAGGATAAAGAATAAAATTGCTCATATTTGGCACAACACATTTTGATTACTTCCACAACAAAATTCCTTTACTTATTATTAATTCATGATAATGAAAAAGATATTTTCATTTATACTTCTTTAAATCTTTCAAAATTTTTGCTATAGTTAAATAATTGTTTACTTTATTTTATAATTTATGAAAATAACAAAAAGAATCGAATTTTAAAAGTTTTATGATATTGATGGCGATGAAATATATGGATCGCATGTCGTCGCCGTCAATTCCTGTATCATGTCAATGTCAAGGAGTCACCACTCTCTTTCTCTATCTATCACCCTAATTCTTATCCTTCCTAGATTTATTGTCAGAAGTCTTTGGAGAATTTGAAGAAATATTAATCATGATAGAGATTGAGAGAAAAGGAGATCAAATGATAATCTCATAGAACAAGTCTTCAGAATGGGTAATTATTGAAGTTTTTTTAATATAAGAAAATCATATGAAGATCTTGGGTAACCAGAGAGGTCTTGTAGGTGAAATACATATCCTGAGTTCTTTAATCTCCAATAGGAGCAAGCTCCTATAGTTAATTTCATCCTGAGCAATTAATACTGCCTAGGAAAACTCCTGATTAAGGTTAACATTTATCCTCGAAAAAGTATAAGTGTTGTCATGGAAGTGCATTTCTGAAGAATCGATACTACTAGAAAGTTTTGTTTATATTGGGTGTATGTCGTTGCTTTGTTGTGTTTTGTTTTGTTGTTGTAATGTCATTTTATCATTTTGTATGTCATGTCATATGTCATGATGGGATGTCGTAGTTTGTATGTCATGTCATGTCATAATGTGATGTCGTAATGTCATAAGATGTCGTGATTAATATCTCGATTTGTCATGAGATAGTTTATCTCCTATAAGAAGATGACGTTATTATATCATGAGATACCTTGTTATTTTGTTTATGATTCCCTTTTGTTCTAAATTTTAGTTTTGTGGTGTCATGTCATTTTGTTATGTCTTAATATGAATCATAATATCATGTCATTTTATGTCATGTCTTAATGTGATGTCGTAATGTCATAAGATGTCGTGATTAATATCTCGATTTGTCATTAGATATTTTATCTCCTATAAGAAGATGTCGTTATTATATCATGAGATAACTTCTATGAGGTCAAGAATATATCATTATTTATTTATTTTTGTTATTTTGTTTGTGATTTCCTTTTGTTTTAAGTTTTCGTTTTGTCATGTCATTTTGTTATGTATTTGTTTTGGTTTAGTGTCATGTCATCATTTTATTGTGGTATAGAAATGTCATTGTATATTTTTGTTAATGTTGATGTTATGTCGATGTCAATGTTAATGATTTTGTCGTTTTATTTCAGATTTCGTGACTATCCTAAAAGTCCAGTTATCTTTATTGTCATTTCATTTTTATTTTTTTGTTTGTAGAAAGTTTAAGTTTTGTGGCTATCTTAAAAGTCATGGTTTTGTTGTCAATGTTCCGTCGTCAACGTCCTGCAAAACAGAGTTAGCACACCCTATAACATGCAAAGAAAATCTAAACTAAACTTCATGTCTTCATCCTGCAAGGAAAAAAAAGTTAGAAACAATGTCATATCAAGATATTTAGATTACCTGGTCAAAGTGTCTGTTGATCCAGAGTTGTCGGATGTCCGAGTTTGGTTGAAATGTTGATTTAGGTTTTATGTCAGTTTATGTTTAAATTTTTATTTGTCTTGAATATTGATTTGGGTTGGATTGTCAATTTTTAATTTTATGTCGAGTTAAGCTCAATGTGGGTCGAACTTTAAGTATTATGTCCTTTTATGTCAAAATATATTGAGTTTGGTTTGAAATGTCGATTAATGTCATTTAATGTCAGTGTTTATTAAATTTGGTTTAAAATGTCGATTAAAGTCGGTTAATGTCGGTGTTTGTCGAATTTCGTTTGAAATGTCAATTAACGTCGGTTAATGTCAGTGTTTGTTGAATTTGATTTAAAATGTCGATTAATGTTTAATTATGTTTGAAATGTTAATTAATGTCAAATTATGTATGATTATGTTTGGAATGTTGATTAATATCTAATTATGTTGAGTTTCGTTCGAAATATCGGATTTATGTCGAATTTATTGAGTTTTATTTGTAATGTTGGATTTATGTCGAATTTGTTGAGTTTCGTTTGGAATGTCGAATTTATGTCGGTTATGTCAATTTATGTTTGAAATGTCAGAATTATGTTGATTTGAGTTCAATTTTGTCCATCCTAAGGCTTATGTTGATTTAGATTCAATTTTGTCGATTTAGGTTCAATTTGAGTTGAATCTAAGGTTTATGTCGATTTAGGTTCAATTTGGGTTGAACCTAAGTTTTATGTCGATTTAGGTTCAATTTGGGTTGAACCTAAAGTTTATGTCGATTTTGGTTTAATTTGGGTTGATCCTAAGGTTTAGATTTTTACATAAGTTTAATATGAGTTGAACTTAAGTTAGGTTTTGGTTTAGATTCAAGTTAGGTTGAACCTAAGGTTTAGGTTAGACTTAGGTTCATGTCATGTTAAACCTAAGTATGGTTTTATTTAAGTCTAATATGGGTTAGACTTAAGTTAGGTTTTTGGGTTAGGTTCATGTCAGGTTGAACCTAAGTATGGTTTGACTTAAGTCTAATATGGGTTAGACTTAAGTTAGGTTTTTGGGTTAGGTTCATGTCAAGTTGAACCTAAGTATGGTTTGACTTAAGTCTAATATGGGTTAGGCTTAAGTTAAGTTTGTGTTAAAGTTAGGTTCATGTCAGGTTGAACCTAAGTATGGTTTAAGTCTAATATGGGTTAGACTTAAGTTAGGTTTATGTTAACTTATGTCTAACTTAGTTAAAACTTAATGGTTTAATTAGGTCTAATGGGTTAGACCTAATTAAGGTTTAGGTTTGATTAAGTCTAATTTAATTAAGACTTAATGGTTTAATTAGGTTTAATGGGTTAGACCTAATTAGGGTTTTGATTTGATTAAGTCAAATTTAGTTAAGACTTAATGATTTAATTAGATATAATGGGTTAGACCTAATTAGGGTTTAGATTTGATTAAGTCTAATTTAGTTAAGACTTAATGGTTTAATTAGGTCTAATGGGTTAGACCTAATTACGGTTTAGGTTTGATTAAGTCTAATATAGTTAAGACTTAATGGTTTAATTAATTCTAATGGTTTAGACCAAGCTAGGGTTTAGGTTTGATTAAGTCTAATTTAGTTAAGACTTAATGGTTTAATTAAGTCTAATGGGTTAGACCTAATTAGGGTTTTGATTTGATTAAGTCCATTTTAGTTAAGACTTAATGGTTTAATTAGGTCTAATGGGTTAGACCTAATTAGGGTTTTGGTTTGATTAAGTCCAATTTAGTTAAGACTTAATGGTTTAATTAGGTCTAATGGGTTAGACGTAATTAGGGTTTTGGTTTGATTAAGTCTAATTTAGTTAAGACTTAAAGATTTAATTAGCTCTAATGGTTTATACCTAATTAGCATTTAGGTTTGATTAAGTTTAATTTAGTTAAGACTTAATGGTTTAATTAGGTCTAATGGGTTAGACCTAACTAAGGTTTAGATTTGACTAAGTTTAATTTAGTTAAGACTTAATGGTTTAATTAGGTCTAATGGGTTAGACCTAACTAAGGTTTAGGTTTGATTAAGTCTAATTTAGTTAAGACTTCATGGTTTAATTAGGTCTAATGGGTTAAACCTAGTTAAGGTTTAGGTTTGATTAAGTCTAATTTAGTTAAGACTTAATGGTTTAATTAGGTCTAATGGGTTAGACCTAATTAAGGTTCAGAGTTTACTTAATCCTAACGTAAGCAAGGTTTAATTTTATTAATTAGGTTTAATAGGGGTTAAACCTAATTAGGGTTTAAGGGTTACTTAAACCTAATGTAAGTAAGGTTTAAGTTGATTAACTAGGTTTAATGTGGGTTAAACCTAATTAGAATTTATGGGTTACTTAAACATAATGTAAGTAAAGTTTAAGTTTATTAATTAGGTTTAATAGGGGTTAAACCTAATTAGGGTTTAAGGGTTACTTAAACCTAATGTAAGTAAGGTTTAAGTTGATTAACTAAGTTTAATGTGGGTTAAACCTAATTAGGATTTATGGGTTACTTATACCTAATGTAAGTAAGATTTAAGTTTATTAACTAGGTTTGATGTGGGTTAACCTAATTAGGGTTTAAGGGTTACTTAAACCTAATGTAAGTAAGGTTTAAGTTGATTAACTAGGTTTAATGTGGATTAAACCTAATTAGGGTTTGTTTATTATTAAACCTAATGTCTTTAATTTTTAATTATAATTAATTAAGTTTAACGATTTTTTTAAACCTAATTAATGTTTGTTTATTAAACCTAATGTCTTTTAAGGCTTAATTATAATTAATTAAGTTTAAAGATGTTTTAAACCTAATTAATATTTATTTATTAAACCTAATGTCTTTTAAGGTTTAATTATGATTAATTAGGTTTAAAGATGTTTTAAACCTAATTAATATTTGTTTATTAGACTTAATTATATTTTAGACTTAATTTGCTTCTGTCTTAAGTCTAATATGATTAAAGTCTAAGTGTATAACTAAGTCTAAGATTATTAGACCTAATTAAGTTTTAAAAGATTCTTTATAGGGTTAATTAAATATAAATTTATATTTATTCTCCCTTAGAATTTTAAAATGACATTTTAAATTTTCAAGTGATTCAAAATTTGTTATTTAGGGTTTAACCTTTATTCCCTGAGTTTTTTAATCAACTTTGAATTCAATCTTTGTTTACTTTCTTAATTTGTGATTTTTAGAATTATTATTAAAAATAATTGCTAAATCTCTTGAAAATTAGAAGATGTCATCTTAAAATAGTTTTCTGTCTCTGGAAAAATCAGTGATTGTTTCTAATGACTTAGAAATTAATCCCTTAAAATTTCCAGAGAGTATTTAATTAATTAAAAATTAATTAATGAGAATAAAATTATGATTTTAGTCTCATAATTTTCTTCTCTTCAGGAGCTTTTCAGATGTATTTTTATTTTATTTTTCTGACCTATGGATTAAAAGATATCAATTTTTGAAGTTTTTAAGGTTTTCTGGAATTTATTAATTCCAGAAAATCTGGCCAGCGAAGCGTGTCCTCGTACTCATCGAAGAAGCGGGAGGATCCCGTGCGCGGTGCAAAACAGCGGACACGGGGGGAGTCAATCCGCGCCGTCCGTTCCAAAACAAGGGAAAGGATGGCGGAGATAATTCGAGGGAAAATTCAAATTATTTCCGACCGTTAAACTTCAAACATTAATATCTCACTCATTTCTCAAAACAATTGAGTAATTTTCTAATCTATAGAATCATCTGGACGTATAGATTGTATATATGCGGTGATGATACGTTTCTGGGCTAGTAAAACCTATGATATTTCAAAAACATGAATTATTTTGTGGAAAATAATTCCATACCTTGGCCACAAGTGTATCAAGCTTGATCAGACCTTATGGCTGGCTTCTAGGACTCCCAAGGAAGATCTTTGCTGCTCCAATTTGGTTTTATGGCTAGCCTTGGAGGAGAATTTTAAGAAAGTGGCTAATTTGGGCTGATTTTGGATTTTGATCAAATTGGCTTTATTGGGCTAACCCTATGGCTTGGGTTTGGTTGGGATAAATTGCTAAGGTTCCTAGGAAGAATTTTTGTGTTGGGGACCAAATGGTTTGAGCAACCTATGGGTCTCTACCTAATTTTACCATGGTTAATGTTTAATCCATGCTAACCTCCTTTCTCATTGGATGCTTAGAGTAGTGATCAAAATTATTTTTAAAGTGGCTAGCCACCTCATCTTAGAGAGAGGTGACTTATTCTTTGAAATGAAGGGGAGATGACACCTCATTTCATTTATCATGATTTTTTCATGATGGCCTTTAACCATGTTTAAATGTGAGTGATTTATGAATTGATTTTTCTTTAATGGATCATGTGTGATGTCATAAAAGAGTTTTAAAATTTTTAGAAAACCATATGTCTAGGTTTTAAAAATTCCATTTAATGCCCTCATCATTTTCATTTCCATATTTAATTAAATATGTCTTTAATTAAATATTGAAAATTAATTTATTAATCAATAATTAATTGAAAATAAATCCAAATTAATTATTTGATTAATATCCATGTCATTAAAATTGATTTTTGTCTCTTTTCATGACTTTTCAATTTAATTTTCATTTTAATTAATTATGTCATTAATTAAAATATGAAAATTAAATTATTGATCAATTAATTAATTAAAAATAATTTTGGAATCAATTATTTGATTAATTCCATTATTTTTAATCAATTTGTGGATTTGTGATTTTATGGCTTTTGAATTTAATTTTTCATTTTAATTAATTAGGTCATTAATTAAAATTTTAAAATTAATTCATTAGCCAATTAATTAATCAAAATAATTTTGAAATCAATTATTTGATCAATTTTATCATTTTATGACTTTTAATTTAATTTTCATTTTAATTAATCATGTCATTTGATTAATTAAAATATTGAAAATCCAATTATTAGTCAATTTAATTAATCAAAATAAATTTTTTTGAAATTAATTTGATTAATTTCTGTCGTTGTGGAGTTTTAAACATGTCATTGGTTGTTGATCAAAAATTGATCATTTTAACCAAAATTGACTTTTTAGGTCATGTGTTGACCCATTGGGTCAATAAGGTTGGTGATTGGATATGGATTGGTTATTTTGACAAAAATTATCATTTTAGGTCAAAAGGTTAACCTATGGGGTCAACAGGGTTAGTCATTGATCAAAGAAAAATATAATGATAATTTAGTATTGATTTTACATTAAAATGACTGATATTGCATTTTAAAGGAAGGTATTTCATTTGTTTTGTTGCAGGAATGAAAAATTATCGAAAAAATACAAAAAGGAACGAATTTAGAGCAAAAATGGAAAAAAGGGAAGAAATTTGAACTATCCCGCCGACGGCGAGATTTTCCAGAGAATTCAACCAATATTATATAGAAGCCTGCAGATGGTGAGAACGAGCACGCCGACGGCGAGACAGTTAAGAATGCCCTACTTCTAGAAGCCCGCCGACGTCGAGATCGAGCCCGCCGATGGCGAGACAGTTAATTCTTCATAGATTCATCGAATCAGGACACATTTTGAAGAGAAGCCAAGGCAACCTTTGGAGAACTTCCTACATCTATAAATAGAGACGAAAAAGGGAGAGAAAAAAAGTCAAAGAGAGTCCACTAGAAGTCATTAGAGAGTCTATTGAGTGTTATAGTAGAGTTTTATAGTGAGTTTAGAGTTTTTAAGTGTAAAAATTGAGTGTGAATTGTATGAAAAGGAAGAGACAAAGGAACTTCAAGGAGTCTGCTAGGGGAGAAACTCGAGATAAGTTGTGTTTTTGTATTATTTTATATATGAAATTCAAGTGTTATTGTGTTCTTCCCATGCATTCTGAGTAGTTTTATTTTCTTTCTCCTTGTTATGAAATTATGTGAAATGGAAAATTAAAATTAATGTGCCTATAAAATTAAATAAATTGTGATAATCTTTAACTTAGATCTTAATTTACTATCAATTTGGCCGATTGAAATGTTAAAATCTGTTGTTTGCAACAAAAAGTAAAGATTACATCCGAGATTTGGGGAGGTCAAAGTCCTTGAAAGGAGGATGCAAATAAATAGGGAAATATTATTTATCGGGCATAGAATTGGAGATTTTAGAGTGACAGGCTAAAATCCTCAATTTGATCCTATCATTTGGGTGTTGAAGTGTAGATGTTAGCCCTCAAGTGAGGGGAACGTGGGAGCTCCAAAGTGACAGCTGATATCCTCCCAGCCTAACCGCAGATTCAGTAAACAAATATAGGATTAGTCAATGTTCTTTATGCCTGGACCAAAGGGTAAAGAATAGGTATGCTCCTATTTGGCACAATACAATTAAATTAATTTGATTTATCCATTCACTTAATTCTCTTAACAAGGGGAAAGATACTTTCTTATATTACATTTTCATAATCAATAGTAGTAGTACTAGTAGTTGATAAATTTTAGTAAGATTCCAATTAATTTACGTATATTCGATAGAAATTAGTTGGTTCGTAATCTCAACTTCCCTGTGGGATCGATAACCAGGACTCCACTAGAGCCCTGTATTACTTGCACGATACGTATACTTGCGTTGATAAAGGGTAGCTTAAATTATATTTATTTGTGCATATATTGAGAACTTAATTGCACCTACACTAAAACTTCTTATTAAGCTAACCACTGCCAGTCATAGGGTATGGATTGACCATTTTAACCAATATTGTCATTTTGGGCTAAAAGGTTGACCTGTGGGGTCAACAGGGTTGGTCATTGGGTCAGGATTGACCAGTTTGACCAAAATTGTCATTTTGGGTCAAAAGGTTGACCTGTGGGGTCAACAGGGTTGGTCATTGGGTCAGGATTCACCATTTTGACCAAAATTGTCATTTTGGGTCAAAATGTTGACCTGTGGGGTCAACAGGGTTGAGCATTGGGTCAAGATTGACCATTTTGACTAAGATTGTCATTTTGCGTCAAAAAGTTGACTTATGGGGTCAACATGGTTGGTCATTGGGTCAGGATTGACCATTTTGACCAAAATTGTCATTTTGGATAAAAAGGTTGACCTGTGGGGTCAACAAAAGGGCCCCCAATATGTGTAGAATACTGCAGAAGTATTCAGCACATATTGGCGTTGACGAAGTGATCTGATGAAATGTCTCATAATAATCAAGAAAGGAGTAGGTGTCATGACGTTCTTAGAGAATGTCAGATGTCTCATATGTTGGTTCTGAGAAGGAACGTCCTTCTCGTGTCTTAAAAGGAATTTACTAAGAGAGAAAATGAATGTCATATTCCATTTCTCGAAATGTCAATGTCGATTTTAGTTAGAGGAAAGCCATAATTTTCGTGTTAGAAAAGGACTTACATCTAATAACCGAAGGGAGAAAATGGATGTCATTTTCCATTTCTCAAAATGTTAATGTTGATATTTAGTTAAAGGAATGTCGTGATTTCCGTGTCAGGAAAAGGACTTATATCCAATAACCAAGGAGAGGATGAGTGTCAAATGTTGCAATGTCGATATGTCAGAAGTCGATAATAATTATTGATATATCAAAGGTCGAAATATAGATGTGTCAAATGTTGATAACGATTGTTGATATGTTAAATGTCGAAAGATCGATATCTCAAATGTCGATAACAATTGTCGATATGTCAAATGTCGAGATGTTGATATGTCAAATGTCGAGATTTTGATATGTCAAATGTCGAAAGATCGATATCTCAAATGTTGATAAAAATTATCGATATGTCAAAGGTCGAAAGGTCGATATGTTACATGTTGAAATTTCTGTCAAATGTCGAGATGTTAAATTATGGGAATGTCATAATTTTCATGGCAGTAAAAGGACTTTCATCCGCAAGTTATAAAGAGAAAATGGATGTCGTATTCCATTTCTCAAAAATGTCAAATGTCAATATCAAGTTATAGAAATGCCATAACTTCCGTGTCAGGAAAGGACTTACATCCGATAACTGGGAAAAGAAAATGGATGTCATATTCCATTTCTCGGGAACGTCAAATGTCGGTGTCAAGTCAGAGGAATGTCATATTCCGTGTCAGGAAAGGACTTATATCTAATAACTAGAAAATATTAGCAAACTCAAGACGAAGAGTGTATCCGCTGGGGATTTGACCATTACAGGTCGAAAGATATTAATCATCACAAGTTGTTTGTCATTTTTAATTCAAAATTCTTGTTTTGTCATTTTTGGAACTGTCGATGTATTGTAGATAATTGAGGAAAGAGAACAAATGTCATATTCAATTTTCTCTAAAAAAGTGTCAATGTCCAAACGTCGATTTTGGAATAGGAATGCGTATGAGACTTATATCTTATCCAAAGAAAGATTGCTAAAGGAAAGCCAACGTCATGATGGTTTACGTCTAATAGCGAGAAAGAGAATAGATGTCATTTTCCATTTAAGGAGGTCTTACACTATCTCTTAGAAATGTCAATGCCAAAATGTCGATTTTGGAATAGGAATGCATATGAGACTTATATTCTATCCAATGAAAGATTTCTAAAGGAAAGACAATGTCATGATGGTCTTACATCCAATAGCGAGAAAGAGAGTAGATGTCGTCTTCCATTTAAGGAGGTCTTACACTACCTCTTAGAAATGTCAATGTCAAAATGTCAATTTTGGAATAGGAATGCGTATGAGACTTATATCCTATCCAAAGAAAGGTTGCTAAAGGAAAGCCAATTTCATGATGGTCTTACATCCGATAGCGAGAAAGAGAATAGATGTATCTTCCATTTAAGGAGGTCTTACACTATTTATTAGAAATGTCAATATCAAAATGTCGATTTTGGAATAGAAATGCGTATGAGACTTATATCCTATCCAAAGAAAGGTTGCTAAAGGAAAGTCAATTTCATGATAGACTTACATCCAATAGCGAGAAAGAGAATAGATAACATCTTCCATTTAAGGAGGTCTTACACTATTTCTTAGAAATGTCAATGTCAAAATGTCAATTTTGGAATAGGAATGCGTATGAGACTTATATCATATCCAATGAAAGATTTCTAAAGGAAAGCCAATGTCATGATGGTCTTACATCCAATAGAGAAAAATAGAGTAGATGTCGTCTTCCATTCAAGGAGGTCTTACACTACCTCTTAGAAATGTCGATTTTTTTTTCTTTTGTCTTGGTTGTTTGTTTCCTAATTTACAAAACAAGTCATTCATTTTTGTTTATGTCGCATCTTTTTCAAATACTTCCCATTGATTGGGTGCATCATGTCTTCTTGATAGTCTACCAACTGACAGGATTTCCCCAAATGTGTCTTCTTAACAAGCTTATGGGCCCTCCCATGAGGATAGGTGTTTGAAGTACTAAATCCAAATCCTTGATCTAAGTGTCCTAGGGTAAACCAATTTATCATGGGCCCGTACAATGCTTGTCAGTCATGTAGGTTCTTAAAGCTTCCATTAATCACCAATTCTATAAAGATCATTCAGATTGTCCTTCAAAAATCACTTTAACATTTCCAAATTGGGATTGGGGATGGATCTTTGGAAAATTATGACTTCAGAGTATAATTTCCATTAATCTCCAATAACAAAGCCATTTACCTTAGTTTTTTCTTTCTGGGTCTTAGGAATTTTTCGAAAATGTGATCAAAATATATTTTATCTTCTAAAGATATGTCTGAACCAATTAATAGTCAACCAAAAGACGAGATCACTTAATTCTTTCCTAAATATAATATCGAAAGAAATTTCTTAAGACTTTTTTCAAGATTTATCAATTAGGGGAGAATTTGGACACCAATTTTTAATTTTATGCTCAACTCAAGCTTCTTCTCAGAGAATTACTATATCTGGTGGAGCATGTTAAAGATTTTGAATGTTTAAATTGAGGCACCAATTTTTGATTTTGTGCCCACCTCAATCTTCTTTTTAGAAACCTTCTTTCTTTTTTTTTTTTTTTCTTTTTTTTTTGTAGGGCAATCTTTAATGATTTTGAATGCCTGAACTCAAACACCAATTTTTGATTTGCTACTCACCTCAAGCTTCTTCTCAGAGAATTACTATATCTAGTGGAGCATATTTTAAGGATTTTGAATGTTCAAACTCCCCTAATTAATAATTCTTAAATATTTCTTAAGATGAATTTTGGGATATTATAACTCATTCAGAAGTCAGGACCCAATCACATGGCAGAAGATTAAGAGGCTCGTGACATCTTTAGTCAATTACTTGCATTTTGATCACAATATTTTATTTTTCATTTAGGACCCGATCCGAAGATTTAAGATAAAGGGCCCGAGTTATTGGGCATTAATTTCATTTTCCCATTGAAATCATAATATTCTTGTCAAAATGTCAGAATTTTGGTCTTAAATTCTTCCCTTCCAGATTATCTTTTTGTTGTCAGAAATATTAAATCCAAAGATTTCAAATTCCATCCCTCATCACAGATCAATTTGGATTTTATTTCCAAAGATATTAAATCCAAAGGTTTTAAATTTCATCCCTCGTCACAGATCAATTCTCATTTCTACATGGGGGACAAGTTAGTTGACTAGTCCTTGAACTAGACTCAACATTCAACACATATCTGATTTTCATTCTAATTGATTTCTTTGATGGAATTCAATATAATTTCATCCAAAAGCAATCGTCTTCCAAAATTTAATTAATGATTTTGAAGTAGACTATTTGGTAGACTGACAAATCAGAACCTTAAGGACAGGGAAAAAGATGAACTTTGGGGAATCTAGAGGAGTGGTTCAGAGGCTGCAAAAGCATAACCACGAAGAATATGTTTATAGGCCATAAAGGCATATCCTAGGGGATTGGTTCAGAGGCTGTAAAAAGCTTAACCACGAGGAATAGGTTTAAAGAACATAAGGGCATAACCTATAGGAGTGGTTCAGAGGCTGTAAAAAGCATAACCATGAAGAATAGGTTCAGAGGCCATAAGGGCATAACCTATGGAGGTGGTTCAGAGGCTGTAAAAGCATAACCACCAAGAATAGGTTCAGAGGCCATAAGGGCATAACCTAAGGGAGTGGTTCAGAGGCTGTAAAAAGCATAACCACGAAGCCAGATAAACTGAACATGTTTGGCTGAGAAAGTATTTGCCTGAACTTATTCAAAATGGCAATATCGATCTGTCTGACAACAGAATCGATGAAAACTCCGTACCTGACCATATTAGAAATAGTATGTGAGGACTTATAATGTAAACTGGGTGGGAAGGGAGGGAATACATGTCATTTTGTATGTATTTTATGTCATTTTGGTCTGTCGATTATGGAAATGCGAGATTCTAGGATTTATTCATCGTGAACAAATCTTTGAATCGAAGAGGTATTAGTTTTATTTACTAGAGATTGAGTAAGATATAGAACTAAAGAAAGGATTATTTAGTCTTTCAAAAGACAAATTGTCATAGTCATGAGGAAAAATTGATTAACCAAAGATGGGGAGAGAGAATGTTCCCAGCGAAGTCACCACTCTTTGATCGTGATGAAATATAAGGATCGCATGTCGTCGCCATCAATTCCTGTATCATGTCAATGTCAAGGAGTCACCACTCTCTTTCTCTATCTATCGCCCTAATTCTTATCCTTCCTAGATTTATTGTTAGAAGTCTTTGGAGAATTTGAAGAAAGATTAATCATGATAGAGATTGAGAGAAAAGGAGATCAAATGATAATCTCATAAAACAAGTCTTCAGATTGGGTAATTACTGAAGTTCTTTTTATATAAGAAAATCATATGAAGATCTTGGGTAACCAGAGAGGTCTTGTAGGTGAAATATCTATCCTGAGTTCATTAATATCCTATAGGAGCAAGCTCCTATAGTTAATTACATCCTGAGCAATTAATACTGCCTAGGAAAACTCCCGATTAAGGTTAACATTTATCCTCGGAAAAGTTTAAGTGTTGTCGTGGAAGTGTGTTTCTGAAGAATCGATACTACTAGAAAGTTTTGTTTATGTTGGGTGTATGTCGTTGCTTTGTTGTGTTTTGTTTAGTTATTGTAATGTCATTTTGTTATTTTGTCATTTTGTATGTCATGTCATATGTCATGACGGGATGTCGTAGTTTGTATCTCATGTCATGTCATAATGTGATGTCGTTGTCAAAAGACGTCGTGATTAATATCTCGATTTGTCATGAGATAGTTTATCTCCTATAAGAAGATGTCGTTATTATATCATGAGATACCTTCTATGATGTCAAGAAGATATCATTATTTATTTATTTTTGTTATTTTGTTTATGATTCCCTTTTGTTCTAAATTTTAGTTTTGTGGTGTCATGTCATTTTGTCATGTCTTAATATGAATCATAATATCATATCATTTTATGTCATGTCTTAATGTGATGTCGTAATGTCATAAGATATCATGATTAATATCTCGATTTGTCATGAGATATTTTATCTCCTATAAGAAGATGTCGTTATTATATCATGAGATAACTTCTATGAGGTCAAGAAGATATCACTATTTATTTATTTTTGTTTTTTGTTTTTTTTGTTTGTGATTTCCTTTTGTTTTAAGTTTTGTTTTGTCATGTCATTTTGTTATGTATTTGTTTTGGTTTAGTGTCATGTCATCATTTTATTGTGGTATAGAAATGTCATCGTATGTTTTTGTTAATGTTGATGTTATGTCGATGTCAATGTTAATGATTTTGTCGTTTTATTTCAGATTTCGTGACTATCCTAAAAGTCCAGTTATCTTTATTGTCATTTCATTTTTATTTTGTTGTTTGTAGAAAGTTTAAGTTTTGTGGCTATCTTAAAAGTCATGGTTTTGTTGTCAATGTTCCGTCGTCGACGTCCTGCAAAACAGAGTTAGCACACCCTATAACATGCAAAGAAAATCTAAACTAAACTTCATGTCTTCATCCTGCAAGGAAAATAAAGTTAGAAACAATGTCATATCAAGATATTTAGATTACCTGGTCAAAGTGTCTGTTGATCCAGAGTTTTCGGATGTCCGAGTTTGGTTGAAATGTCGATTTAGGTTTTATGTCAGTTTATGTTTAAATTTTTATTTGTCTTTAATATTGATTTGGGTTGGATTGTCGATTTTAAATTTTATGTCGAGTTAAGCTCAATGTGGGTCGAACTTTAAGTATTATGTCCTTTTATGTCAAAATATATTGAGTTTGGTTTGAAATGTTGATTAATGTCATTTAATGCCGATGTTTATTAAATTTGGTTTAAAATGTCGATTAAAGTTGGTTAATGTCGGTGTTTGTCGAATTTCATTTGAAATGTCAATTAACGTCGGTTAATGTCAGTGTTTGTTGAATTTGATTTAAAATGTTGGTTAATGTTTAATTATGTTTGAAATGTTAATTAATGTCAAATTATGTTTGATTATGTTTGGAATGTTGATTAATGTCTAATTATGTTGAGTTTCGTTCGAAATATCAGATTTATGTCAAATTTGTTGAGTTTTTTTTGGAATGTTGGATTTATGTCGAATTTGTTGAGTTTTGTTTGGAATGTCGAATTTATGTCAATTATGTCAATTTATGTTTGAAATGTCGGAATTATGTTGATTTGAGTTCAATTTTGTCCATCCTAAGGCTTATGTTGATTTAAATTCATTTTTGTCGATTTAGGTTCAATTTGAGTTGAATCTAAGGTTTATGTCGATTTAGGTTCAATTTGGGTTGAACCTAAGGTTTATGTCGATTTAGGTTCAATTTGGGTTGAACCTAAAGTTTATGTTGATTTAGGTTCAATTTGGGTTGAACCTAAGGTTTTGATTTTGACTTAAGTTTAATATGAGTTGAACTTAAGTTAGGTTTTGGTTTAGATTCAAGTTAGGTTGAACCTAAGGTTTAGGTTAGACTTAGGTTCATGTCATGTTAGACCTAAGTATAGTTTGACTTAAGTCTAATATAGGTTAGACTTAAGTTAGGTTTTTGGGTTAGGTTCATGTCAGGTTGAACCTAAGTATGGTTTGACTTTAGTCTAATATGGGTTAGACTTAAGTTAGGTTTTTGGGTTAGGTTCATGTCAAGTTGAACCTAAGTATTATTTGACTTAAGTCTAATATGGGTTAGGCTAAAGTTAAGTTTGTGTTAAACTTAGGTTCATGTCAGGTTGAACTTAAGTATGGTTTAAGTCTAATATGGGTTAGACTTAATTTAGGTTTGTCTTAAACTTTAGTCTAACTTAGTTAAGACTTAATGGTTTAACTAGGTATAATGGGTTAGACCTAATTAGGTTTGATTAAGTCTAATTTAATTAAGACTTAATGGTTTAATTAGGTTTAATGGGTTAGACCTAATTAGGGTTTTGATTTGATTGAGTCTAATTTAGTTAAGACTTAATGGTTTAATTAGATCTAATGGGTTAGACCTAATTAGGGTTTAGGTTTGATTAAGTCTAATTTAGTTAAGACTTAATGGTTTAATTAGGTATAATGGTTTAGACCTAATTAGGGATTATGCTTGATTAAGTCTAATTTAGTTAAGACTTAATGATTTAATTAGGTCTAATGGGTTAGATCTAATTAGGGTTTTGGTTTGATTAAGTCCAATTTAGTTAAGACTTAATGGTTTAATTAGGTCTAATGGGTTAGACCTAATTAGGGTTTTGGTTTGATTAAGTCCAATTTAGTTACGACTTAGTGGTTTAATTAGGTCTAATGGGTTAGACCTAATTATGGTTTTGGTTTGATTAAGTCTAATTTAGTTAAGACTTAATGGTTTAATTTGATCTAATGGGTTAGACCTAATTAGCGTTTAGGTTTGATTAAGTCTAATTTAGTTAAGACTTAATTGTTTAATTAGGTCTAATGGGTTAGACTTAATTAGGGTTTAGGTTTGATTAAGTCTTATTTAGTTAAGACTTAATGGTTTAATTAGGTCTAATGGGTTAGACCTAATTAAGGTTTAGGTTTGATTAAGTCTAATTTAGTTAAGACTTAATGGTTTAATTAGGTCTAATGGGTTAGACCTGGTTAAGGTTTAGGTTTGATTAAGTCTAATTTAGTTAAGACATAATGCTTTAAATAGGTCTAATAGGTTAGACCTAATTAAGGTTTAGAGGTTACTTAATCCTAATGTAAGTAAGGTTTAAGTTTATTAATTAGGTTTAATAGGGGTTAAACCAAATTAGGGTTTAAAGGTTACTTAAACCTAATGTAAGTAAGGTTTAAGTTGATTAACTAGGTTTAATGTGGGTTAAACCTAATTAGGATTTATGGGTTACTTAAACCTAATGTATGTAAGGTTTAAGTTTATTAATTAGGTTTAGTAGGGGTTAAGCCTAATTAGGGTTTGATCACTGAAAATTTTATTAAGAAATTCATACCTATTTTTGATGAAATTGCACTTTAAAGAAAGGTATTTTCTTTATTTTGTTGCAGGAATGTAGAATTTAGGTGATAAAAGCAAAAATCATAAAAAGAAGCGGATTTCGAGCAAAAAGGAAGAAAATAACGCAACTTGTGCTGAGTCGCCGACGGCGAGATCGAGCCCGCCGACGATGAGGGTACGAGGATGAAAATTTTGAAGGATTTATAACTGTCTCGTTGACAGCGAGCCCGAGCCCGCTGACAGTGAGATAGCGCGGTTCGAAGACCTTCTAGAAGCCTCGCCGACAGCGAGGTAGTTCATCGCCGACGGCGAGCTAGTTCAAATGGCGCAGATACATTGAACCTGGACACTTTTTGAAAGGATGCTTACACACCTCTGGGTCCTTTGCTCACCTCTATATATAGAGGCCGAAATTCAGCTTATAAGTGTTCTAAGTGAGTTATTTGTGTTATGTGTGAGCAGTCTTTAGAGTCTTAATTAGCGTAATTAGTGAGTCTTTAGTGAGTTAGTGAGTTTTTAGTGAGTCTTGCTGTACTGGAAGGAAGAGTCAAAGGAACTGCGAGGAGTCTGCTTGGGAATAAATCGAGATAAGTATTTATATTTATTGTTTTTAACTTTAAATGAAATCCATGCTTAGTTTAGTTCTCATGCATTCTGAGTAGTTTATTAGTCTTTCTCCTCGTTATGAAATTAAGTGACTTGATGAACTTAAAATAGAAGTACTTTTAAATATTAATAAATTGTGATAATTTTTACTTAAAACTTAATTTACTTTCAACCGGCCATTTGATTTGTTAAAATATGTTGAATATCAACTATAGTAAAAATTACATCGGATATTCGGAGAATTCAAAAGCCTTGGAAGGAAGGTGCAAACAAATAGGGAAATAATATCATTGGGCGTAGAATTGAGCATTTTAGTGTGACAGACTAAAATATTCAATTCGATCATATTGTTTGAGAGCTGAAGTGTAGATGTTAGCCCTCGAGCGAGGGGAACGTGAGAGCTCGAAGTGGCAGTCGGTATCCTCCCGCATAGCCGCAGATTCAGTAATTAAACATAGGATTAGTCAATATTCTTTACACCTGGACCAAAGGGTAAAGAATAGGAATGCTCCTATTTGTCACAATACCTTAAAATTATCTATTTAAATTCATCAATCACTTAAATTTCTAAACAAGGGGAAAGATACTTTTTCGAATAGTTAAGACTTATTTAGCAATTAGTTTAATTTCCTGCACTTTCAATACGTATTAATTTTCTACTTAGTTAAGTTACCTAATTAAAATACTTAGTTTACTTTATTGCGCTTAAATTTAGAATTTCAAATTTTCGTATATTATTTTAAAATTATTATTATTATTTTAAAATTAGTTGTTATTTAATTTTCTATTTCCTTGTGGGATCGATAACCAGGACTCCACTAGAGCCATGTATTACTTGATACGATACGTATACTTGCGTAGCATCCACAACATAAACAATTAAAATTCTATACATATAATATAGCGGGGTCAAGTTTTTGGCGTCGTTGCAATTAAATTAAAAATATCATAATATAAAATTGTGGGTCAAGTTTTTGGCGCATTGCTTGGGAAAGTAAGAAAAATTTACTTAGAGTAACTGGATCTATTTTAAAATAATCATAATAAATAAATTAATATCTATTCTAAAATTATATGCGCAAATTTGGAAACGAAAATTTAATACCTTACGATTCGAATTAGAGCGTACAATTAAAAGAATTAGAAAACAAAAGAAACAAATTATAAATTTAACACAAATGGCGAATATTCCCGAAATTCAAAATATGAACCAACAAAGACCATTAAGAGATTATGCCAACCCTACATCAGATGAAATTCATTTAACTATTCAAAACCCTGATGTAGCTGCTAATTCATTTGAACTTAAACCTGCAATTATCAAAATGGTACAAAACAATCAATTTATTTGTTCACCTACTGAAGATCCTAACTTACATCTTGCTAGTTTTCTAGAACTTTGTGCTACTTTTAAATATCAAAGAGTATCTGACGATGCTATAAGACTTAGGCTTTTTCCTTTTTCATTAAGGGATAAGGCTAAAATGTGGTTGAATTTGTTAGCACCTGGATCTATTAAAACTTGGGGAGAATTATCACAAAAATTTCTATCCAAATATTTTCCACCATCTAAAACTGCTAAGTTTAGAAATGATATAACTTCTTATTGTCAGTTAGATGGAGAATTAATATATGAAGCTTGGGAGAGACTTAAGGAACTTCTTAGGAAATGCCCACATCATGCGCTACCAGATTAGCTAATTATTCAAAACTTTTATAATGGATTAATAGGATCTTAAAGATCAATCATCGATGCTGCTACTGGAGGTTCATTAATGTCTAAACCATTTGATGAAGCTTATGCACTAATCGAAGAAATGGCAACAAATAATTTCCAATGGCCTGCTGATAGAGTAAATCCGAAAAGATATCCAGACATTCATGAAAACGATGCAATATCTATGTTAGCTTCTCAAATTGCTGCTATATCTAAGAAATTATATCATTTTGGAATGAACTACTCTCCTACTTTAGAAGAAAACTCATCTGGACAAATCATAGAATCTCAATCTAATTATGAAACTTTAAATACTATTAATAATAGAACTAATAACTCTTATTCAAACTATTATAATCCTGGTTGGAAAACTCATCCAAATTTTAATTGGAATAACACATCTAATCAACAATGGATGAATCAACCTAATCAAGCAAATCCAAACTATAAACCTAATTACCCACCTGGATTTAATAACAATAACTCTCAATTCAAAGATAAGAAATTATCTATGGATGAATTAATTTTGAATATGGGTCATCAACTACAAAATCAAGGAAATCAACTACAAATTCAAGGAAATCAATTACAAATTCAAGTAACATCTATTAAAAATATCGAAACTCAACTTGGACATATTACTATCTGCGCTACATAATAGAATACCCGGAACTTTTCCTAGTAATGTGGAAATAAATCCTAAAGATCAAGGAAAAGAACAAATTAAAGCAATACAACTAAGGAGTGGAAAAGAATTAGAACCTCAAATTCAAAAAGAACTTGAAAGCCAAAAAGAGGAAGTGGAAATTGAAAAGGAAACACTTCAACAAGATTCAAACTTAGAACATCCTTTAATACCTATGAAAATTTCTGTTGAAAAACCTTCACCATCATTTCCTCAACGACTAGTTTAACATAAAAAAGATAAACAATTTGCTAAATTCCTTGAAATATTAAAGAAATTAACAATCAATATACCTTTTGTCGAAGCTTTAGATCAGATGCCAAATTATGTAAAATTTATGAAAGATATTCTAAATAAGAAAAGAAAATTCACCGATAATGAAACAGATCACACTTAGTGAAGAGTGTAGTGTTACTATTCAGAAGAAGCTTCCTGAAAAATTGAAAGATCCTGGTAGTTTCACTATACCCTGCACTATAGGAGAAAAATTTTATGGAAAAGCTTTGTGTGACTTAGGAGCAAGCATCAATCTAATGCCTCTATCGATTTTTAAGAGATTAGGATTAGGAAAAATTACACCTACTTCAGTAACCCTTTAATTAGCTGATCGTTCGGTTACCTATCCTAAGGGAGTTATTGAAGATGTGTTAGTAAAAGTGGATAAATTTATCTTCCCAAGTAGATTTTATTGTTTTAGATATGGAGGAAGATAAAGAAATTCCTATCATTTTAGGAAGACCATTTTTAGCTACTTGGAAAAGCTATGATTGATGTTCGGAAAGGAGAATTAACTATGAGAGTAAATGACCAAAAGTTACATTTAATATTGCAAAATCAATGAAATATCCTGCGTTAGAAAAAGATGATGAATGTTTTCGGATGGAAATACTTGAACATTTACAACAAGAACATTTTAAGGAATATTACGAAGATAAATTAGAAAAAGAAAACACTCGAATTAATTGAAGATAATAATGAAGAACTAGATTATATTCAGGAAAGATTTGAATTTTTGGATAATACCGAAAACACCGACAAGAATATAGTTCCATCAATTATTAAACCTCCCGAACTTGAGCTAAAAATATTACCCGATCATTTGAAATATGCTTATTTAGGTAATTCTTCAACTTTACCAGTTATTATTTCATCTCGCATTAAACGAATCTCGTAACAAAAACTTTTAGAAACTTTAAAAAAATATAAGAAAACTTTTGGTTGGACTTTAGCGAGATATTAAAGGAATTAGTCCTTCAATCCGTATGCATAGAATTATTTTAGATGATGAACATAAACCTAAAGCAAATCCCCAAAGGAGATTAAACCCGATAATAAAAGAAGTAGTTAAGAAAGAAATTTTAAAATGGTTAGACAATGGTATTATATATTCTATTTCTGACAGTGCTTGGGTAAGCCCAATTCATCGTGTTCTTAAGAAGGAGGAGTGACCGTCACCGCCAATGAAAATAACGATCTTATTCCTATAAGACAAGTTACTGGTTTGCGTATATGTATTGATTATAGGAAATTAAATACCGCCACCAGGAAAGATCACTTCCCTTTACCATTTCTAGACCAGATGTTAGATAGATTAGCCGGACATAAGTATTTTTGTTTTCTAGATGGATACACCGGTTATCATCAAATACAAATTGCTCCTGAGGATCAAGAGAAAACTACATTTACTAGTCCTTATGGAACTTTCGCTTTTTGAAGAATGCCTTTTGGATTATGTAATGCACCAGCAACATTCCAGAGATGTATGATGTCTATATTTAGTAAGTTAATTGACAATGGAATAGAAGTATTTATGGATGATTTCTCTGTATTTGGAACATCATTTGACACATGCTTAACTCATCTTGAAAAAGTATTAGAAGTATGTGAGAAAACAAATTTAGTTCTAAATTGGGAGAAATGTCAATTTATGGTTGCGGGAGGCATTGTATTAGGGCATAAAATTTCGGAAAAAGGCATGGAAGTGGACCCTGCAAAAATTTAAGTTATAGCTAAATTACCACATCCAACTACGGTAAAAGGGGTAAGAAGTTTTCTTGGACATGCTGGATTCTACATACGCTATATAAAAGATTTTTCAAAAATTACTAAACCTCTATGCCAACTTCTCGAAAAGGACAAGAAATTTGAATTTACAATCGAATGCCCGAATGCTTTTGAACGCTTAAAAGAAAAATTAATTACAAGACCTATAATAGTTTCACCTAACCTGGGAGAAACCATTTGAGCTTATGTGTGATGCTAGTGATTATGTTGTAGGAGTAGTTCTTGGCAAAGATATGAAAAGATTTTTAAACTTATATACTTATGCTTAAGTAAAACTTTAAATGATCGTTGAAATAAATTATACGATTACTGAAAGAGAATTATTAGCGGTAGTATATGGTTTTAATAAATTTAGACCTTATCTGATTGGAATAAAATGTATCGTGCATACTGATCATTCTGCTATCAAATATTTAATGCAAAAGAAAGATTCAAATCAAGATTAATTAGATAGATGCTATTAATGCAAGAATTCGATTTTGAGATCGTTAATAAGAAAGGAACTGATAATCAAATTGTGGATCATTTATCAAGATTAGAAAATCATGAATTATCTGATATTAAAAATGAAATTATTGACAGTTTTCCTGATGAACAACTATATAATATCAATGAGTGGAAAATATCATGGTATGCTGATATAGTAAACTATATTGTTAGTAATATTTTACACCTATGCTAACCTTGCAACAACAGAAAAAATTCATCCATGATATGAAAACCTATTTTTGGGATGAACCATATTTATATAAGCAATGTAAGGATTTAATTATTAGAAGATGTGTACCTTATGAAGAAACTGAACCAATTATTCAAAAATGTCATGATTCGATTTTGGAGGACATTTTAGGATCGATAAAACCGCTTATAAGATTCTACAATCTGGATTTTACCGGCCTACTCTATTTAGAGATGTATACGGATATATTAAAACTTGCGATAAATGTCAAAGAGTAAGAAATATATCTAGAAAAAACGAAATGCCTCTGAATTTTATATTAGAAGTTGAAATTTTTTATGTTTGGGGATTAGATTTTATGGGACCTTTTATTCCTTTGTTTGGAAACTCATATATATTAGTAGCTGTTGATTATGTTTCCAAATGGATTGAAGCACAAGCTTTACCTAGGTGTGATGCTAAGAGTGTTTCAAAATTTCGATGAAAAATATTTTTACTAGATTTGGAATGCCGAGAGTGATTATCACCGACGGTGGAACTCATTTTAGAAATAAATACATTCACAAACTAGTAGAAAAATACAATATTACTCATAAGATATACACTCGCTTATCATCCACGTACTACGGATTAGTCGAAGTATCTAATCGTGAGATTAAACTTATTTTAGAAAAATCCGTAAACCCAAATAGAGTTAGATTGGTCTATTAGATTAGATAATCGCATTATGGGCTTATAGGATCGCTTATAAAACTCGATTGGAATGACTCCTTACGAGCTTATATATGGAAAACATGCCACTTACCAGTAGATTTAGAACATAAAACATATTAGGTTATTAAAGAATTTAATTATAATATGAAGGAAGCTGGTGAGAAAAGATTGCTGCAATTAAATGAATTGGAAGAATTAAGAAATGAATCATATGATAATGATCTGATTTATAAAGAAAATATGAAATTATGGCATGATCGAAAGATTAATCAGAGAAATTTTGATCCAGGACAGGAAGTTTTACTATATAATACTAGATTGAAATTATTTCCTGGAAAATTGAAGTCTCGATGGTTAGGACCTTTCACCATAACTCAAATATTTTCATACGGAACTATAGAAATCGAAGATCCAAAACTGGACATAAATTTAAAGTTAATGGACATAGATTAAAACCATATTTCGAAGGTATAAGACCTAACTATAAAGAGGTTTTAATGCTTAGTCGACTTGATTAATAATTGAAATTAGGTCGGGCTGACGACGTTAAACCAAGCGCTTTATGGGAGGCAACCCATATTAGTTATCTATTTTTATTGTATCTTAATAATTAGTCTATATTATTGAAACTTTACTACTCAATTATTATTAAGAATCATCACATATTCGAACCATTATGATGAGAAAAGAAATTATTCGATTTAGAGCAAAATTGGACATTATTTTGGAATCTCGCCGACGGCGAGGTCGATACTCACCGACAGCGAGGTTCGCGCCTAATTTAAATTCGGCTTATTTATCGAGCTCGCCGACGGCGAGAAACGTCCCGCCGACAAGCCGAGAACATGGGAGGCGCTTTTATAACCGAGTCGTCGACGGCGAGAAACTTCTCGCCGACGACGAGGAAGTTATAAAGATGAGTTATTTATAATTTGAATGCAGATTTGGACGGTTTCAACCCCAATTCCTTAGTGAAAACCCATTCTTAAATCATTCTAGATCTGCCTTCTTCACTAGAATTTATTCCATTCACCATAATGGCCTCCAAATTCTTAGATTCCTCTAATTCTGGAGTATTTAACCGGAGGAAATTTGTGAGTGCGGAAGAGCAGCAGATCTTCAATAAGGTATTGGTAAAGAAAAGAGTTATCAAGGAACGGGGATTTGTCAATCGAGGATTAGAGAATTCCACTACGAAGATAGAAGAAACGATCGCGCAATGCAAGACTTGGGAGGTATTTTGTTACACTACGTCTCGCCGTTGTTATTCCAAGTTGTGAAAGAGTTCTACTCTAACTTACATGCGATCAACAATGGGAATGTCTAAGTCCGAGGAAGATGGGTGACATTTACTCCATCAAGAGTAAATGAATTATTCTCTATAGAAAACACCCCGGTATGTCACTATTCAAATTTTGTGCCTTCTCGATAAAATATGAATGAGATATTTCGATATCTGACTGATGAACTGGAAGATTGGGAAATGCGTGAAGACGGGTATGTTAGTTTCTCTGCATCACTTTTGAATCCTGTCTCAAAGCACTTACACTTTTTCATCTCATCTAAATTGTTACCTACTATGAGGGTAAACAAGGTTTCGAAGGAATGCGCTATATTGAATTATTGTATTCAAAATGGATTGCCTATCGATGTTGGATCAATAATTGTTAAGTCCGCACTGGGCTTAATCGTGCATGGGTCGGCTTCACGGACTAGGACACCCATCTACTATTTTTGCATTATGCGGTCAGTACTGGGTTTCTTATGAACCTCGGGAAAAGGTTCTCGTTACCTTGAAGCCGCTCGATCCTACGGATATGTTCCCTACTTTGGACAATAATGATGAAATTACATTTATCTCTCGATAGAGCTTCACGTGAATAATCCTATAGCAAGGCCTATTTCAGATAAAACGGAGTTACTTATGAAGAAAATTAAAGGAATGGAGAAAGAACTGCAGAAAGTGAGAGATTCAATCGATAATATATCTGATTTATTTGATCACATTGACTGGAGGATGAAGGAACACTTTGATCATTCTGGACACCTGGAAGCTAGCTTTCTTCATTTACTGAGACAAAAGGGTTGGATCACCGAAGAATCCGCCGGAGTTTCCCTTCGAGCCTTTCTATAACTTATTTGTGCATCATCGTCATATCGAAATATCGGAGAAGATGAAGATTATGACATCGAAGAGTAGTAGTAAAGATTTCCATAGTATGTTTCGTATTTATGTTATTTGATTTGATTTAGATTTTATTATGTGTGGAGTGATGATTCGAATATCTCAAACTTAGTTGAGATATGTGTCATAGTTTTGTATCGGCATTTAGTGTGTCGTGGATTGGTTTGCGATGCCGATTAGTAGTAAGGATTGGAGAATCGAAGTTCGATTATAGAGTTTAAAATTATGTTAGTTTGTACATCTCATGGATTTCAATATTAAAGTTAATTTGTTGTGTTGTGTGAATTTGTTTGTGTATAAGTAGCTAATCTTCATATTAAATTAATAAATGATGTGATCGGAAATATAATATAAGGCAAATCAAGGACGAAAATGAGTGACGAATTTCGAAAATTTAAATTTTTTGGAATCTCGCCGATGGCGAGCAAAATCTCGTCGATAGCGAGCTCGATCTCGCTGACAGCGAAGAATAGAGCAAAATTTCTCGCCGACAGCTGATTTTTCCTGAGAGTTTTTTGGTTCTGAAAAATATTAGCTCGCCGATGGCGAGAAAAATCTCGCTAACAGGGAGGTCGCGAAAAACATATATTTTGACCGGTCAAAAACACTATTCATCACCCCCAAACTCTCAATTTCAGAAAAAACTCCTCTAGGGCTTGCTAGATCTTACTTGTGGAGACGATTTCAGGACTCAAAAACACCGGATTTCAATTTCTCTTGGTAAGAGCTTAACTCCTATGCAAAAATTTTTTATTTTCACCATATATTTTCACCACATTTCAAATTTTGGGAAAAATCAAAATGTGGAAGAAATATTCGGTGGAAATCCATGGAATTTGATTTAAATTGCTTATAAATGTTGTAGGAAGCCTTCTTAGTATTATTTTTAAGTTTAGTGAAAATTTTAACGATTTTCACGGATCGATCGTATGGCTCCACGACAAAAACGTCGAGTAGAATTCGACGAAGACCGATTCATCAATGCACGAGCACGAAGCTAAATATTTTGAAAACATACAAGGAAGAAAGTGCATTGCGGATCGGGTTTTCAAAAATCCGGGAGGAGAAGTAGAGCGGATTATTAAGGAACGAGGTCGGGAGAATTTCGTTACATTCAATATAGAGCGATTGTAGAAGTGGTTAAAGAATTTTATGCCAATTGATCGCCGCCGAAGATGCACCAAGTAAAGGTACGAGGATTTTTCGTAGATTTCAATGCCGCAAGAATTAACTCGTTCTATGAAGTTCATGACTCGCACTTTAGCGAGTATGAAACTTTTGGAACGATGGAAGGACCACTGGAGGAAGTCATTAACTTTCTCACTGATGGGACCGGAGTTTGGAAAATTAAGTAGCAGGAAAGAATGAATTTTCCTCTTTCTAAATTAAATGCAGTCTCCAAAGCCTAGCGTTACTTTATTTGTTCTACTCTGTTACCCACATATCACCACAGTGAGGTAACACGAGATAGAGCAATTATGAATTTCTGTATTCAGAAAAACAGAAGCATCAACATTGGGAGAATTATTTATCAAAACATCCTGGCCACTCCTCGAAATGAGAGTGGAGCTGGATTGGGACACCCTGGATTAATTTTTGCACTCTACCAACTCTCTGGAGTTGAGGCTAGAGATGATGAAGAATGGGTGGAACCTATGAAACCACTCACAGCTGCCAATATCAATAAGTATGAATCTCATGAAGGGTGGAGATCAGGAGTGAGAAGTTATTTCACTCGCTCAGTAGCAGATATACCCTCTACTAGCCATGAACCTCCCGAGCCTACCACCCCTACCCTACAAGATCCGATGAATGAGCCGACCATGCATAGGAGGAGTTTTGAGCGAGTTGGAGAGACAATGGGGAGAAGATTTGATCATTTTGATCAAAGGATTGATAATCTGGAGAGGAGACATGATTATGATAGTGAGTACCTGCAGAGACATTCAGAGTACGAGATAGCGTATCATGAAGCTGAACGTCGCTACAGGAGTGGAGATTTAGATGTCATCTTTCCGCAGTGCCCGAGGTATACTCGGTATCATCCCGCTTCGGCCTTCTCAGCCTACGGATCAAGGAGGGGATGATAATATAGTTTGGGACTTTGATGCTCGAAGATTAGGACTTTATTTGTTTTGTTTGTTTGATGTTAAGTTATTTTGGAAACTTTTATATGTTTGTAATATTCGATACTTTATGTTGTGAGACATTGGATGTTTGTTAGATTATTTGCTTGAATTGTTATAGTAGTTTAGTTTTTGTTTTTGTGTTAGTTAATTGCATTTGTTTTTATTTTAAATAGGATGTTAGTTTTCTTTAGTATGTTTTTATTTTATTCTCGTAAGTTGTAAAATTGTTAATCCGTTAGTTCAATGTTTTTAATATGTTAGTAATTCATATGTGTAGTGTAGAGTTAATTTTAATTGTTGTATTTAATACTTATCTCAGATTTTATCCCTGCATTTTCTTTAAATTGTTATATATATATGGAGAATACTAACAGTACAGGTTCAATGAAAAATGAAAAAGCCTGCAAAAATTTCAAAGAAAAAAGAAATACATAAACTTCAAATGTATGATTTATTTACTTTCCCTTTTTCATTATTTAGAGTAGATATAAAAATTTAAGTTTGGGGGGGAGTAAAATACAAATTTAGTTATTAACTTGTTCTCAATTTCTATTTTCAAATTATTATAAAATGATTTTTATAGCAAATTTTTCAATTTAATTAATATGAATTATTTTATTTAATATTATAAAAGGTTAAATGAAATATTTCTAGTGCTTTAATTAATTAAAAAGAATAAAATATTTGGTTAAAGGGAATAAGAATATAGTAAACTATTTTAGTAAGGAAAACTATATTCTAAAATTAAAATTCTTAAGTATTCAAGTGAAAAAGAAAAGATTGAAAATCAATGAAGTATATATAAGCTAAGAAATATTTCTAAGTTTCAAATTTAGGAAGATGAAAATGAAGTTCAAAATTATTAACGAGCTCTCCAGGATACAGTAATCCTCATTAAGAAAAAGAAAAAGAAAAAGAAAAAGAAAAAGAAAAAGAAAAGTGAGGAGAAGCTTGAGGAGATGCCTTATCAAAAATTAGCTTCATTTGAATTAACCTAAAGAGAAAAACTTAGATATTTCCAAACTTATGTTTATGGATTAGAATTTTACCTAATAGTGTTTTCTTGAATTTCTTATCATATGAATATCTTAAGTAGTTATTCTTTTAAATATAGTCATTCTCGAAATGAATAGTAAGCTAGAAATCTTAGACCTGATAACTAAATAATTTATTTCTATAAGATTAATTAAATTATATGAATTATTTTTATTTAACTTTATTATGATATTAATTAATCTAATTCATAGTTTATTTGAATTGAAAAATCTTACTATAGAAATCATTATTTTTATGTAAGTACTAAAAATTACTTCGAGGACAAGTAATAAGTAAGTTTGTGGGATTTTGATCACTGAAAATTTTATTAAGAAATTCATACCTATTTTTGATGAAATTGCACTTTAAAGAAAGGTATTTTCTTAATTTTGTTGCAGGAATGTAGAATTTAGGTGATAAAAGCAAAAATCATAAAAAGGAGCGGATTTGGAGCAAAAAGGAAGAAAATAATGCAATTTGTGCTGAGTCGCCGACGGCGAGGGTACGAGGAAGAAAATTCTGAAGGATTTATAATTGTCTCGCTGACAGCGAGCCCGAGCCCACCGACAGCGAGATAGCGCGTTCAAAGACCTTCTAGAAGCCTCGCCGACAGCGAGGTAGTTCGTCGCCGACGGTGAGCTAGTTCAAATGGCGCAGATACATTGAACCTGGACACTTTTTGAAGGGATTCTTACACACCTCTTGGTCTTTTGCTCACCTCTATATATAGAGGCCGAAATTCAGCTTATAAGTGTTCTAAGTGTGTTATTTGTGTTATGTGTGAGCAGTCTTTAGAGTCTTAATTAGTGTAATTAGTGAGTCTTTAGTGAGTTAGTGAGTTTTTAGTGAGTCTTCATTGCATCGGAAGGAAGAGTCAAAGGAACTGCGAGGAGTCTGCTTGGGAATAAATAGAGATAAGTATTTATATTTATTGTTTTTAACTTTAAATGAAATCCATGCTTAGTTTAGTTCTCATGCATTCTGAGTAGTTTATTAGTCTTTCTCCCTGTTATGAAATTAAGTGACTTGATGAACTTAAAATAGAAGTACTTTTAAATATTAATAAATTGTGATAATTTTTACTTAAAACTTAATTTACTTTCAAACTGGCCATTTGATTTGTTAAAATATGTTGAATATCAACTATAGTAAAAATTACATCGGATATTCGGAGAATTCAAAAGCCTTGGAAGGAAGGTGCAAATAAATAGGGAAATAATATCATTGGGCGTAGAATTGAGCATTTTAGTGTGACAGACTAAAATATTCAATTCGGTCCTATTGTTTGAGAGCTGAAGTGTAGATGTTAGCCCTCGGGCGAGGGGAACGTAGGAGCTACGAAGTGGCGGTCGGTATCCTCCCAGCCTAGCCGCAGATTCAGTAATCAAACATAGGATTAGTAAATATTCTTTACACCTGGACCAAAGGGTAAAGAATAGGAATGCTCCTATTTGTCACAATACCTTAAAATTATCTATTTAAATTCATCAATCACTTAAATTTCTAAACAAGGGGAAAGATACTTTTTCTGAATAGTTAAGACTTATTTAGCAATTAGTTTAATTTCCGCACTTTCAATACGTATTAATTTTCTACTTAGTTAAGTTACCTAATTAAAATACTTAGTTTACTTTATTGCGCTTAAATTTAGAATTCCAAATTTTCGTATACTATTTTAAAATTATTATTATTATTTTAAAATTAGTTGTTATTTAATTTTCTATTTCCCGTGGGATCGATAACCGGGACTCCACTAGAGCCCTGTATTACTTGATACGATACGTATACTTGCGTAGCATCCACAACATAAACAATTACAATTCTATACATATAATATAGCGGGGTCAAGTTTTTGGCGTCGTTGCAATTAAATTAAAAATATCATAATATAAAATTGTGGGTCAGGGTTTAAGGGTTACTTAAACCTAATGTAAGTAAGGTTTAAGTTGATTAACTAGGTTTAATGTGGGTTAAACCTAATTAGGATTTATGGGTTACTTAAACCTAATGTAAGTAAGGTTTAAGTTGATTAACTAGGTTTAATGTGGGTTAAACCTAATTAGGGTTTAAGGGTTACTTAAACCTAATGTAAGTAAGGTTTAAGTTGATTGTTTAATGTGGATTAAACCTAGTTAGGGTATGTTTATTATTAAACCTAATGTCTTTAATGTTTAATTATAATTAATTAACTTTAACGATGTTTTTAAACCTTATTAATGTTTGTTTATTAAACCTAATGTCTTTTAAGGTTTAATTATGATTAATTAAGTTTAAAGATGTTTTAAACCTAATTAATATTTATTTATTAAACCTAATGACTTTTAAGGTTTAATTATGATTAATTAAGTTTAAAGATGTTTTAAACCTAATTAATATTTTTTTATTAGACTTAATTATATTTTAGACTTAATTTGCTCTGTCTTAAGTCTATTATGATTAAAGTCTAAGTGTATAACTAAGTCTAAGATTATTAGACATAATTAAGTTTTAAAAGATTCTTTATAGGGTTAATTAAATATAAATTTATATTTATTCTCCCTTAGAATTTTAAAATGTCATTTTAACTTTTCAAGTGATTCAAAATTTGTTATTTAGGGTTTAACCTTTATTTCCTGAGTTTTTTAATCAACTTTCAATTCAATCTTTGTTTACTTTCTTAATTTGTGATTTTTAGAATTATTATTAAAAATAATTGCTAAATCTCATGAAAATTAGAAAATGTCATCTTAAAATAGTTTTCTGTCTCTGGAAAAATCTATGATTGTTTCTAATGACTTTGAAATTAATTCCTTAAAATTTCACAATTTTTCGACTTATAAATAATTATTAATAATTAAAATACTCCCGAGAGTATTTAATTAATTAAAAATTAATTAATGAGAATAAAATTATAATTTTAGTCTCATAATTTTCTTCTCTTCGAGAGCTTTCCAGAGGTATTTTTATTTTATTTTTGTGACATCTGGATCAAAAGATATCAATTTTTAAAGTTTTTAAGGTTTTCTGGAATTTATTAATTCCAGAAAATTTGGCGGCGAAGCGTGTCCTCGTACGCGTCGAAGAAGCGGGAGCATCCCGTGCGCAGTGCAAAACAGCGGACATGGGGGGAGTCAATCTGCGCCGTCCGTTCCAAAACAAGGGAACAGACGGTGGAGATAATTCGAGGGAAAATTCGAATTATTTCCGATCTTTAAACTTCAAACATTAATATCTCACTCATTTCTCAACGAAATTTAGTGATTTTTGAATCTATGGAATCATCTGGACGTATAGATTGTATCTATACAGTGATGATACATTTCTCGGCTAGTAAAACCTATGATATTTCAAAAACATGAATTATTTTGTGGAAAATAATTCCATACCTTGGCCACAAGTGTATCAAGCTTGATCAGACCTTAGGGCTGGCTTCTAAGACTCCTAAGGAAGATCTTTGCTGCTCCAATTTGGTTTTATGGCTAGCCTTGAAGGAGAATTTTAAGAAAGTGGCTAATTTGGACTGATTTTGGATTTTGATCAAATTGGCTTGATTGGGCTAACCCTATGGCTTGGGTTTGGTTGGGATAAATTTCTAAGGTTCCTAGGAGGAATTTTTGTGTTGGGGACCAAATGGTTTTTGCAGCCTATGGGTCTCTAACAATTTTTTTCTTTTTTTCTATGGGTTCGGGAATGGGGTATATATAGTCATGGGGAGGCTTGGCTAAGCTTAAATCCATTTAAGGGAGGTGTTATCTGATGTCATGATTGCTGAGGATTGAATTTCAGCTGGAGGATAAGTTTAATTCACTTTCCCAAGGTTAACTCATATTGAGTTTAGCTATGGTGAGAGCTTAACTCTTTATTTGGCTTACTTCCATTGGCTCATCTATGAGGTGGAGGGAATTTCATATTTGGGTTGAATATTTGTTCATCCAAGTCATGCTTTAGATTTAGGGGAAAGGTGACACTCTTACTCACCTCATGCATGGTTTTGCCATGATTGCACTTAACCATGGGTTTAAATTTTGTCTCTCTCCCATTGGTTATGGAGAAGGTGAGTGATGACTCAAAGTATGAAAGCTCTTCTTCATTCACCATGTCACTTAGCATTTAATAGGAGCATGACAAATAAGCTCCATGACTCATTTCATGCATGATTTCATCATTACCCAATTTTACCATGGTTAATGTTTAATCCATGCTAACCTCCTTTCTCATTGGATGCTTAGGGTAGTGATCAAAATTATTTTTAAAGTGGCTAGCCACCTCATCTTAGAGAGAGGTGACTCATGCTTTGAAATGAAGGGGAGATGACACCTCATTTTATTTATCATGATTTTTTCATGATGGTCTTTAACCATGGTTAAATGTGAGTGATTTATGAATTGATTTTTCTTTAATGGATCATGCGTGATGTCATAAAAGAGTTTTAGAATTTTTAGAAAACCATATGTCATAGGTTTTAAAAATTCCATTTAATGCCCTCTTCTTTTAATTTCCATATTTAATTAATTATGTCATTAATTAAATATTGAAAATTATTTTATTAATCAATAATTAATTGGAAATAATTCCAAATTAATTATTTGATTAATATCCATGTCATTAAAATTGATTTTTATCTCTTTTCATGGCTTTTCAATTTAATTTTCATTTTAATTAATTATGTCATTAATTAAAATATAAAAATTAAATTATTGATCAATTAATTAATTAAAAATAATTTTGGAATCAATTATTTGATTAGATTCATTATTTTTAATCAATTTGTGGATTTTCTGATTTTATGGCTTTTGAATTTAATTTTTCATTTTAATTAATTAAGTCATTAATTAAAATTTTAAAATTAATTAATTAGCCAATTAATTAATTAAAATAATTTTGAAATAAATTACTTGATCAATTTTGTCATTTTATGACTTTTAATTTAATTTTCATTTTAATTAATAATGTCATTTGATTAATTTAAAGATTGAAAATCAACTTATTAGTCAATTTATTTAATCAAAATAATTTTTTTTGAAATTAATTTGATTAATTTTTGTCACTGTGGGGTTTTAAACATGTCATTGGTTGTTTGATCAAAAATTGATCATTTTAATCAAAATTGGCTTTTTAGATCATGTGTTGACCCATTGGGTCAATAAAGTTGGTGATTGGATGTGGATTGGTTATTTTGACCAAAATTGTCATTTTAGGTCAAAAGGTTAACCTGTGGGGTCAACAGGATTGGTCATAGGGTTTGGATTGACAATTTTGACCAAAATTGTCATTTTGGGCCAAAGGTTGACCTGTGGGGTCAACAAAGTTGGTCATTGGGTCAGGATTGACCATTTTGACCAAAATTGTCATTTTGGGTCAAAAGGTTGACCTGTGGGGTCAACAGGGTTGGTCATTGGGTCAGGATTTACCATTTTGACCAAATTGTCATTTTTGGTCAAAAGGTTGACCTGTGGGGTCAACGGGGTTGATCATTGGGTCAGGATTGACCGTTTTGACTAAGATTGTCATTTTGGGTCAAAAGGTTGACCTATGGGGTCAACAGGGTTGGTCATTGGGTCAGGATTGACCATTTTGACCAAAATTGTCATTTTGGGTAAAAAGGTTGACTTGTGGGGTCAACAAATATCTGAAACAATTTAAGTGACTTTTTCTAAATAGAATTTGTGTTCTAAAAACCCTTTTATCTTTAAGCATCCATAAATTTCCCCCGTGTGATCAATATTTCGGGGCTTAATAAAAAAGTCTTATATTACTTGATAACGATACATATACTTGAGTAGAATCCCCAAATTAAAATATCGCTGTTTTAATCTTATTTATATCAGAATTAAGTTTTTGGCGTTGTTGTAAAGAAGAATATTTTATATCAAAAATATAAGTTTAATTGGATTACCAAAAGCATAAATTTTATTAGTTTTCATCAGGAAGTTAAGAGAATCGGGATCAACTATCCTATTACGCAGCTAGTAAGAATAACACCCCTTAGTTTGGCAAGGCTCATTCATCCGACAATGATGAGTTTTGAGTTGCCGATTAAATTTTATTAATCTTCAGTCATCCGAACTTAGATCGGTCGGCTTGAGTCTATCGGTCGGCTGCTATGGCCGACTGTCAAGTATCAAGACCTAGGTGAGGAGCTTTTGTCGCTAGAACGATACTAGGTTATTGAACATAAAATGAATCACTATAATTCGACATGTAGCTCACCCCTTAACAAAAACTCATTCGAGGTGTTCATGGATTATATTATGGTAAAATCATCAGCTTCACAATGAAAAGTCTCGAAGGGACTTATGAGGTAGCTAGAAATGCTAAAGCCTCGTTGGGTTGAGGCCTTCTCTCGGCATGATGGATCTTGGTCATTGCCTCATACGTCCTGCGTCTTATCAGCTTTGAATCCTGATCAAAGGGATCTATACTTTTGTTAATCAAGTTCTTCGATCTTCTGATGATGGGACATATGATCTTTCTTCAGTGGGCCATCCTTGGCCACTTTCATTTCTTACTCTGTTGAATTTCCTTGAGATTCATTCCGACTCATTTCTAATACACCATAATTATAATTTTTGAAACTACGACTATATTATCAAGCTATGGGTTATGATGCCTGCATATCATTATCTAAATGGGAAATTTACAAACACACTGTACCACTCAACTATTATGAATTTTCATATCTAAAAAATAAAGTTTCATATTTACATTATAATTTATTTGTACTAGGAACATATGCATAAAAATGTGAATTTGTCTTTTAAAACTTTGTAAAAGTGATATTTTTCATATAATATTAAAGATTTATATATATATATATATATATATATATATATATATATATATATATATATATATATATATATATATATATATATATATATATGTAAATATTAAAGTTTAGCTATCTGTAAATACATAACAATTGCGGGCTATGCATGTAAATGATCTTTTAAATTTAGAGGGATTTACATACGCATCACATAATTTTTATGTAATTTTATATCTAACAACAAAAATTTGATATTTAATTGTTCGGAACTCAAACTTTTGACATTACATAAGAAAATTCAGTAATATTAATATTTTAAAAGTATTTTGATGTAATTATGGCATTAAAGTATTACATAATGACTATTAAATTTAAATTCTTGAAGTGTGAATACATAAGAATTGTATACTGTGTATATATAACCACCTTAAATTTAAACATGTCATACAATATACTTTTGATTAACAAAAACAAATTTGCTTTAGTAATATTTAGCTACGATGCATCATATTATTTTAAAGCTTAATTCTTACATAGAACCCGAAGCATTACTATTTATAAATCTAATACTCAATTTCATCTTTTTTTTTTATTCTCACTTAAATATCAAAATTCAAATTTATATACGTAATCGTTCTTAAATTTTATTATTATTTTAATTAAAATTTAACTATCATACTCAAGTAGAGTTTTATTTTGAATTTAAGAAATTTAATTATATGAATTTAAATTTGTGCATATTTATTTTATTTAATATTTACTTTTTAAAATGTAGTTATTAATTCAAAATTTTAATTAAACTATTTAGAACTTATTTATTTATTTGCTCCATCTTCACTTTTACTTGATTTATACAATATTATTATTATTATTATTATTTTACATACATAAATATGAAAAACAATATATTTTATTTTTAAGAACTTATATAAAAATTTATAATAGTGCTATTAAATTTTTGAATGATGTTTGTCAAACTATAGAATATTTGGTGTGCGATATATAAATACATAAGGGGCCAACAAACAATAATAAAAATTGAGGTAAAAAAAGTATTTTCACCAATATTTCTCCAAAAGTTAAAGAAACCATTGATAAAAAAATTAATTACATCATTCATTGACATATTACAAAAGTTAAAGAAATATTTGATTTACTAGAAATAAACTAAACATAAAGACAATTTGATTACTATTTATTCATGTTTTATCTTCGTTACTAATTTTATTTATAAAACACTTCGTTTTGGTAATTGTAAGAAGCCTCTGGGTTTGAAATTAAGAAACATCTTTACTAGATGTAATATATATACTCCTTATTGTAAGTCTGTTACTAATTTAATCCGTTGGAGAAAATCTTTGCATGACTTTCTTAAAATTAATATTGATGGGAGTTGAAATAATTTTTTTGCTGGAATTGGTGGGGTGTGTCGAAATTTTGAAGGAAAATGTATTTTACGGTTTTCTATCTGCTATTATGTTATGTCTACTATTTAGTCTTGTTCGAACTCGTTATAGTTACATTAACTTTAGTTGTTATTTGTGGTTTACATTTGATTGATATTGAGATGAACTCTTTGGAACTATTGTACTAAGAAAAAAACGTATCATTGGAGTCTTATTATTCAAATGAAAAAAATATTTGATCTCCTTAAGATTGTGCATGTTAATTGGCTATTTACCTATCGAGAAAGAAACCAATGCGCAAATTGGGTTGCTAAGCGTGTGTTGGAGAAATGAGACTTCATATTTTCGATTTGAATACCTCATGAGCTTTTTATTCTTATTCATGGTGATTGTTTAGAAACACCTTATTTGATGTGATAATTTTTTTTAGATTTTGTTACGTGAGTTGTACTTAGTGACTGACTGTTTATTAGATTTTTATTTCTTTGAGTGCAGAGTGGTTGGTTTGTAATGAAACTATTGATCACGGACGTTTTAAATTTTGTTTTTGTTGGAATAAAAATCTGTATGAGATTTTAATATATATATATATATATATATATATAGATAAAAATTATATGAAGGGTATGTAAATGTCCATTTCTATTATTGCCACCCTTCCCGTGTTAAATCATAATCATGCTGGTGAAATTTTAATAAAAATCAGCCGAACTTATTTATATTTGTGAAGTTATATTATCGTTTCGGTCGTTTTGACTTTCCGACGGCTGCAATTGATTACAGTGGACCAAAATTTTCAAACTCAAAATTTGAAGAATGCTTCCAAAATTAACTCTTACCAGGAAGATTATGTTTTTTTCAAATCTCGCTTCTGTCTCCATTTCTGCACCTCGAAGGTACCCGAGGCTACAAGAGTCCAGATCTATGATCTAGTCTTCGGTTTCTTCGCTCTAGGGCTTTGGTCAAGACACTCCACCCTGACGAGGATTTTTTTGGCTAGATCGGTTTCTGAATCCGACAGCATCAGCTCATTCTTCGTTGTGAGGTACTCTTTTGCTTGCTTTCTGGGGTGGCGTTCTCGCTGGTACTGTAATAGCAGTGCTTCCGATTCGTGCCGAAAGTTCCTCCGGAATTTTAATTATTTTCCACTCCTGGTTTTGATTTCCTCGAGTTTTCATATGTTTTTTGTTGTTCATGCATCCTTTAGAAAGCTGAAGCTTCTTTTGAGCATCTGAGTTAGTGAAAAAGAGAATTCTGTTCTGAGAATGGCTGAAACCATGGAAGGGAATCGTTGGGAGCAGATGTTGAAAAGAATTTTGCCACCGGGAACTCCAATTCCTGAGGCTCCAGTTAATCTAGACTACTCTATTGCCATCGAGTATGATGGTCCTGATGTTGACTATGATCTTCCTAGCGTTGATCCGGTCAGCCTGAGCTACAGGTCCATTCCTACAGCGGAGCCCATCTCTGGATCCCATGACCGGCCAGTGGAGAATGGAGGACTGCAGGTTGTGGAGCCAACTCCTCTGACTGTCTCCTCCTCGGGCCATGCCAGTTCCTCTCGCCGGAGCCCTAGGGGCTCTGGGAGCTCGGAGTCAGTTGTTTCTGTTTTACAGAATCAAGAGTTCTCAGGTCCGTCTAATTCTGAGTCTCCTCGTTCTGTCCATAGCCCTCCCTCTGCCCAAAGCTCTCCACGCAGACCAACATATCGAATGGCGAATGAGGTAAAGAGGGTACCTGTAGTTACGTTTGAAAGTATTGAGAAACCCAATAGTAAGGAATTATATGCTGGGGGATCTGCTTCGCCTCAATATGTTGGTGTTTCAAGGAAGGAGAAGATCAGTGTTTGCTATCGTTGTGGGAAAAGAAAGTGGGAGAGAAAAGAATCTTGTTTTGTTTGTGATGCAAGATACTGCAGTAATTGCGTACTTAGAGCCATGGGGTCGATGCCAGAGGGGCGCAAATGTGTACAGTGCATAGGGCAGCCAATTGATGAGTCAAAGCGTTCTAAGCTTGGTAAAACTTCTAGGATATTGTCCAGGTTGCTAAGTCCTTTGGAAGTAAGACAAATTTTGAAGGCAGAAAAGGAATGCCCAGCTAATCAACTAAGACCTGAGCAGCTCATAGTGAATGGATGTCCTCTGCGGCCAGAAGAGATGGCAGACCTGCTTGGTTGCCTTTTACCACCGGACAAGTTGAAGCCTGGAAGTTACTGGTATGACAAGGAATCCGGTCTTTGGGGAAAGGCACGTTATCCACTGTGTTATATGCTTGTTTACCTTGGAGAGTTTATTCTTTACTGACTTGTTGCTAATGTTTTATTTGGCTTATCATTTGGTAGGAGGGAGAGAAACCAGATCGAATGGTAAGTTCAAATTTGAATTTCACTGGAAAGCTTGCAAGCAATGCAAGCAAAGGAAATACTCAAGTTTATATAAATGGTAGAGAAATTACCAAGACAGAACTGAGGGTGCTAAAGGTATGTACTTCTACACTTAAGTGATTATCAGTGTTTTTGGGATAGCTATGGCTGTATGAAATCTCAATTCAAAAGTTACTGTGAAAAATCTACGATTTAAAAGTGTTCTAGAAATAGTTAAGCTGTTTGAAAACTCAGTTTTGAAAGTATTGTCCGTGAATAAATATTTGAAATACCCCTCTACTCATATTATATAAAACTCATAGTTTTATGGATATATGTAATTTATAGATTTAACTGTATTATATTAAACAAGTAGAGATTCAACAATAAACTGATAAAGTTAAATTGTAGAGTCAAGAGTTCAAGAGATAATGAGAAAAAGATATACATCATCGAGGACAAAGTGAATTGACCATCCAATGAACCTGTGCTAACTAGTTTAAACAAGAACCTGCTTATTTGTACCTACATGATAACATATAAACGAATACTTGTCATCTCCACTACAATAACCACAACAATTCCACAACCAAATGATCATATTGTCCTTCTCATGCAAAAGAGGAGTTTAGAGGAATAAGTCATGCAAATTGGTTGTCCATGAATGACAAACAAGCAAATTCTAACAAGTAAATTCTCCTTGTGAAATCACAAGTTCAAACCACTGTGAACTTTTTCACACAGAATACAAACAGTTCAACTAAAATTAAAACATTGAATATATCAATACAATAACACTTCAAGCATCACTCAGTTACATTATATAATACTTGCTCATACAAATAAACATATAATGCTAAATTAACCATTAGGTAAAACATTGGTAATTTACTTTCATAATTCTGTCATCTCATCTGCACATTTTCCCATCACATATGAAAGGGATGACAATATCATCATTAATATTCATCATTGATTGAACCAATCGATACTTAAATGCTTCAGAAGGCACTGATTCATTTCTATTTACTTATAAAGTCAACATTAAAATATGAATGATGACGCTGTATGTAATTATGTAGTGTCATTGTTGTAATGATAATTTTAATATATTTTTCGAAAGAATATGTAGGAATATCTCGTAGCATAACCTTTTTTTATACCAAACTCCAATAGTTCTCTCAATGACACCCAATAATGACGAGCAACAATCCTTAAACATCTTTTTTCTTCCCCGTACAATTTGGCTAGTCCTTTCGAAGTCAAGGATATGATATATTTTTTTGGAATAGTCAATCATTAGTTACTCTAGTAAAGTTAATATAAAGCTTACTTGAGAGTCAACCAATCTTGAGACGACAAGGGAAATTTATGCATATGGGATTGTATTACAAACTTAAAAATTTGATTATCATATCGCCTTCCCAACTAGTAATGAGAAAAGAAAAATATATAGTAAAGTCACATGCTGCCATTATATTCTAGACAAGTGTACCATTACATCCAATGTATGAAACCTTATTAACATTTGATACATGTATGGATGCGTGTCCCATCAATAACATAAATACAATCCTATGTCACACTGTAATCTGTTTAAATTTTAAAATTTGAATTTTTGAAAAAAAAAAATGATTGTAATATACCTTGAAATATGACATATATCGATGATCGCATGATATTCTCTAAGAATATTTCAGAATGTTAAATCTTTAAATATAATAACTTCAGAAGACATGCTTATCAAAATATTTAAAATAATTGAAAAATATCTACTTATGGTTTCATATCAGTGTTAAAATCCCTCACAAGCTACACTTATAGTCTCAATGTGCAATAAAATGTAAAGTATTATAACTAATATCTCTCTTGAAGTCATTCTGGTAGAGCCACAAATCTCATGACTAGTGTGTAGTTTTCAAACAACAACAACAACAACAACAACAACAACAAAGCCTTAATCCCACTAAGTGGGGTCGGCTACATGAATCCTTTTTCTCCATTGTGTCCGATTTAGTGTCAAATTTTCGTTCAATTCTAATAAATTAAGATCATTTTTTATGCAATAAGCCCAAGTTTTCCTAGGTCGCACTCTCGCCTTTCTTAACATAAGTTGTATTTAAAACATCTACTCTCCTAATCGGATCATCGAGTGGTCGACGTTTAATGTGACCAAACCATCTAAGGCGACTCTCTCTAATTTTATCCGTCATCGGTGCAACTCCAACCCTTTTACGGATATATTCATTTCGCATTTTGTCTCTAAGAGTAAAGCCACTCATCCACCTAATCATTCTCATCTCGGCAACACGTAACTTAACATTATGCTTCTCTTTTAAAGGCCAACATTCGAGCACCATAGAGCATTGAAGGTCTCACCACCATCTTGTAAAATTTTCCTTTCGAGTCTAAGTGGTACTTTCTTATCACACAATAGGCCGGACGCATTCCTCCACTTCAACCAACCAACTCTGAATTCTACTATTCACATCTCCATCTATATCACCATCGCTTTGAACAATGGACCCAAGATATCTAAATCGTTCACACCTTTTAATAATTTGATCACCCAAAGTTACTACTGCTTGTCACTAGACCTACTATTACTAAAATTACATTCCATGTATTCGGTTTTAGTTCTACTCAAACGAAGACCTTTAGACTCCAATGTAGACCTCCATAATTCAAGTTTTTCTCGGACTTTTTCTCTTGTCTTATCCACAAGGAGGATATCATCAGCAAAAAGCATACACCAAGGTACATCCTCTTGTAAATGCCCGAGTAAGACCATCCATAAATAAAGCAAAAAGATATGGGCTTAAAGCCGATCCTTGATGTAAACCAACGAAATAGTAAAATACTTGGTCAATCCTCCTTCGGTTCGAACACATGTAACGGCTCTAGCATACATATCTTTAATGACTTGAATATAAGTTATATCAACACCTTTCTTCTCGAGGACTCTCCAAAGAACATCTCTAGGAACCTTATCGTAAGCTTTTTCTAAATCAATAAAAATCAAATGTAGATCCTCCTTATTATCTCTATACTTCTCCATCAAACCTCTCAATAAATGTATAGCTTCCATGGTAGACACCTCGGCATAAATCCAAATTGATTATGAGAAATCTTCGTAATACGTCTTAACCTATGTTCAATTACCCTCTCCCATAATTTTAAAGTATGACACATCAATTTAATTCCTCTATAATTTGCACACTCTTGTGCATCTCCTTTATTCTTAAAAATGGGGACCAAAATGCTCTTTCTCCACTCCTCGGGCATCCTTTTAGTTTTTAAAATAATATTAAAAAGTTTAGTAAGCGCGAAACCCACAAATCACCTAAACATTTCCACACTTCAATTGGGATATCATCAGGTCCTACAGACTTGCCCCCCTTAGTTTTCAAAAAATTAATAAAAATTATTTGACTCATACGAACCATATTATGAAATCTCATAGGATGACCCCCCAAACAGTTTATTTATCCACACGTCCCCTGTAAATGTTGACCTTATCAATGGAGTTTGACAGATTATAAATCATAGCACTCAACTATCACACGTACAATGGTTACAATATATATATTTTGCAGCAATCTCTATGTTCTCTTTTATTAGGATTCTTTGCTGTAAAATTATAAATATTGTTATACAATAAATATTACACTTGATGTATTTGAGAATATAATATCACAAGTACTAATGTAGCATCACGTGATATCACAAGTATAAGATCCCAAAAAATTATATCACAAATAACATCACGACTCAATATATCACAAGTAGTAACATCTCAACACAATATATTACAAGTATAAATATCATAACAAAATGTATCATAAGTACTTATATCGCAATAAAAGATATTACAATTACAAACATCACATTATAAGGTATCATAATTACTAATATCATAACACAAAATATCATAAGTTCATCATAAGATATTACATGTAAAATAAAATACACTATTTTAAATGAGATGACACATTAGGAGTGCTAACAACAAAAGTAGTTGTTCTAGTAAAAGATATTATCAAAAGAACTAAAATCACGAGTAGTTGTTCTACTAAAATATTAGCATAAAAAATAATTTTTTTACAAAAATATAAAGTGTACTGCACTCAAAAAACATAAAATTAATATGAAGTAGTTGCGATTTTTCATAGAAGTGTTAAGTAATGAACTATCCTCTCAAATATCATGGATATGAAAAATTTTATCTTGTTAGGATCTTCAAGTAACTTCTTTGATTATAAATGTAAGGAATTATCTTCATAAGCTTTAGTTGTTTGTTCTAATATTTTTATTACACCATGTATAAATGAATATTGTTGCTTGCTAGCCTCAGAAAATAAGTTTGTGCATGTTGTAACTAATTATGATATTTGACTTCTTAGATGTGCATGACTAATTTTTTACTCCAACCTACCCTTACTTATAAGTAAGGCGGAGTCGTAGCATGACTTGATTCACTATTTTCATTTATGTCATGTGATGATCTTTGAATATGATCAATTGGGCTCTCGCTACATTTTTTGCAAACCTTGAGGAGTCCAAACATGTTCACCAGTCGCAACGCCACTAACATGAGATCAAGCTTCACTAACTCATGACTGATTCCACCAAATATAAATTTCTTAGCATTTGTCAAAGTTTGTCATTCATATAATTAATAGTAATAGTTATGTCAAATAATTCTGCATATAAATGAAATAGAAATATAAATGTCTTATAATTTATTTCACCTCTAATTTCTCTTTTGACCAATTTGTTGATGCATCTATGGTGTTTTTAATTGGATCACAATCATGTTCTGCAGATCCTCTTTTTGAATACTTTTCATATTTGCCAATTATTTTTTAACTGATCCTATTAATTCTTTAATTGAGTTCGTTCATATAATCTTCTGGTTCTTTTACGAAAGTTTTTGGTAATTTTCTGTCATTCTTCTTTGTTGAAATGTGTTTATGACCTATTTCTTAATTCAATCTCTTTCAAATAAATGTCAAAAAAAAAAAAAAAAAAATCTTTTTCCCATATAGTAGATGATGTGTTGTTTCTTGTGTTTCCCATGTGCTATTATATTTAACAAATTGATATATGATTTCAAATGTTTCAATTATATGATGATAATTATTTTTTTTTAAATTTTCAAGAATTAATAGAAATAATTAAACAAATCAAAGTTGCTTTCAACAATCTAACAAAAATGGGGAAAAGAGATCACAGGTATAAACATGAAAAATGAATAAAATATTTCAACATAATGATTATTGAACATTAAAAGGAAAGCAATGATTTTTTTTTATGAAACTTTACATACCTATCACACAATTCCTATGAATTTACAAATGTAACATTATTATATCATATATTTCATTTCTTGGATAAATAATAAACATCACAATTTTACGTATGAACGTACCACTTGCAAAATTCATTACTTTTCATTGACATCACAGTTGATACTTTTTTCTGAAGCTTTACACACATACCGCACAATTCCTATGATTTTACAAATCTAACATCTAATCTTCTTATGATTAGCAAAATTTAGCAACTAAAACTTCAATGAAACCACAAAACTATCACTCTGTTACCCATTATTACAATCTCCTTCAAATAAATGAACAAAAAAATCATCCTTGTTTTTTTTTTCTCATATAGTGGAGAAAGAGCATTTTGGTCCCCATTTTTAAGAATAAAGGAGATGCACAAGAGTGTGCAAATTATAGAGGAATTAAATTGATGTGTCATACTTTAAAATTATGGGAGAGGGTAATTGAACATAGGTTAAGACGTATTACGAAGATTTCTCATAATCAATTTGGTTTTATGCGGGCGAGTCTACCATGGAAGCTATATATTTATTGAGAGGTTTGATGGAGAAGTACGAGAGATAATAAGGAGGATCTACATTTGATTTTTATTGATTTAGAAAAAGCTTACGATAAGGTTCCTAGAGATGTTCTTTGGAGAGTCCTCGAGAAGAAGGTGTTGATATGACTTATATTCAAGTCATTAAAGATATGTATGCTAGAGTACATTACATGTGTTCGAGCCGAAGGAGGATTGACCAAGTATTTTACTATTTACGTTGGTTTACATCAAGGATCGGCTTTAAGCCCATATCTTTTTGCTTTATTTATGGATGGTCTTACTTGGGCATTTACAAGAGGATGTACCTTGGTGTATGCTTTTTGCTGATGATATCCTCCTTGTGGATAAGACAAGCGAAAAAGTCCGGGAAAAACTTGAATTATGGCGGTCTACATTGGAGTCTAAAGGTCTTCGTTTGAGTAGAACTAAAGCTGAATACATGGAATGTAATTTTAGTAATAGTAGGTCTAGTGACGACGGTGTAACTTTGGGTGATCAAATTATTAAAAGGTGTGAACGTTTTAGATATCTCGGGTCCATTGTTCAAAGCGATGGTGATATAGATGGGGATGTTAATAGTAGAATTCAGGTTGGTTGGTTGAAGTGGAGGAATGCGTACGGCTCTATTGTGTGATAGAAAAGTACCGCTTAGGTCGAAAGGAAAATTTTATAAGATGGTGGTGAGACCTTCAATGCTCTATGGTGCTCGAATGTTGGCCTTTAAAAGAGAAGCATAATGTTAAGTTAAGTGTTGCCGAGATGAGAATGATTAGGTGGATGAGTGGCTTTACACTTAGAGACAAAATGCGAAATGAATATATCCGTAAAAGGGTTGGAGTTGCACCGATGACGGATAAAATTAGAGAGAGTCGCCTTAGATGGTTTGGTCACATTAGACGTCGACCACTGATGATCCGATTAGGAGAGTAGATGTTTTAAATACAACTTATGTTAAGAAAGGCGAGAGCGGACCTAGGAAAACTTGGGCTTATTGCATAAAAAATGATCTTAATTTATTAGAATTAAACGAAAATTTGACATTAAATAGGACGCAATGGAGAAAAAGGATTCATGTAGCCGACCCCACTTAGTGGGATTAAGGCTTTGTTGTTGTTGTTGTTGTATAGTGGATGATGTGTTGTCTCTTGCATTGCCTGTATGCTATTGTCTCCAACAAATTAATATATGATTTCAAATGTTTTAATTATTTGAAAATAATTAATATTCTTCAAAAAATTCAAGAACAAATATAGATAATTGAACAAAATAAAGTTCCCTACATCAATTTAACAAAAAAATATGATAAAAATATCATATAAAACATAAAAGACATAAAATTTCATCATAATGAGTATCAAATATTAAAGAGAATGGGATGATTCCTTGCTTCAATTGTGTTATTTCTTTTTTGTAAATACAATCAAGTCAAAGTTGATAAGATCTAAAGTTCATGTTTTCGACAAGAGTTCATGTTTTGGACAATCAAAGTATATCACATTGATACATATAAATTACAACTTGCAAAATTTGTTGCTATTCTATGAGATCTATCTAGACTTGTTTTTTATGAAGGTTTACATAGATACCGCACAAGTCCTATGAATTTACATTTCTTCAAAATACATCCTCTTACATGAACCACTTTTCAATTGACCCACCCGTACAAAATTATAAACCCTAATTGGTGTCTCTCGTTTTCTTCTAGCAATTTTAATAGTTTAACTGGCAAGGAAAGTATAAATTCCTTCAATAAAAATATAACTGCTAGAAGCCACAAAGAAATCCAATTTGAAGTTATTTTTAACCTGAAGAGGGTTACAGATTTCTTAATGAGATTCAGAATGTAAATTGAGGGATGCCATATTATAAAGATTTCAAATCTGAGCAAATTTGGTTGTGAAACCAGGAACCATGTCTATTACAAGTGATGTGGATATGGGAGAACATGAGATCTTAGACGATAAAATATTGAATCGGCAAAATTTGAGATGGACATAAAGGTGTGATTCTTGGAGTCTGAGAGATCCGACAACAGGTGAGATTTGGCTCACCTATTTTGGTTCCTGTGCAAACTGAGGGAGATGAGGGGCTTTGCAAACAAAATAGAAAATAAGAATGATCGGAGACTTCGATTTTTGCAGTCTAAAGCTATGAATCGAAAGAGAAGTAAATGGGGAAGGCTACTTATTTCTACTTGCAAAAGGAGAGAGGCGGAGGAGGAAGATGAGACCATTCTTATATGGGGTTTCTCAGCAACGCGAGGATCATGCGGGGTTCTTAAGAGGAGGTGGATGCTAGAGCTAGGGCACGGCTGAAAACTGGTATGGGTAATCAGGGAAAACTAATGCGAAAGGACCACTAACACGACCTATACCCTGTGGTCGCGATTATAATCAAAATCACGCCTCGGTTTTGTTCGCGTTCGGTGGAACTCATTATTCAAACGTGAAAAATGAACTCAGCCCGAAAAGCTGAAAAATAAATGCCCCCTATTTGTTATCCTTTTTATATCTCCTAATGTGGTTGCCAGTGTTGCAATTGTAAATTAATTATTTATTTTTGTAACTTTATTTGCTTTCAAGTTCTTTTTTTGCTGAGGTGTGTAAGAGTCAAGTTCATTGATTGGTTTACATCATGCAATGTCATGATATGAAATTCTGTATTAGCTAATCGGCATGAAATTAGTGCTGTAGTCAGTCGCTAAAATAAGAAACTAGCATATTCATTAATCGAAGACTTTAATTTGATAGTTCTATATATGGGATCTTCCCATGCTATATTCTGGGCCACTATATTCTGGGCCACTATTAGAGGTTTGCTATATATGAAGGGAGCATTTTGATTCCTTGTTTTGATTTGGTGAAGCATTAGTAAATTATTATTCATCTCACTTATTTGATGTGTTGTGTTCTACTTGCAGGCTAGTTCATTAGTGCTACATTTTTTAATTTATGTTTGATTACATATTCCCTTCTGAGATTTAGGTTATTCTTCTTACATGGTTCCGCCCAAAATTTACAAATGCTTGTTTTCTTTCAGCTAGCAAATGTACAATGCCCAAGAGATACCCATTTCTGGGTCTATGAAGATGGCCGTTATGAAGAAGAAGGTCAAAATAACATCAAAGGAAAAATCTGGGAATCGGTAAATGCTTTTTAAAGTGTCTTTTTTTATAGCTTAAAAGCTTTGTGCATATAATCTTCTTTCTATGGGAATTTTTTTTATTTTCATTACTTCAAGCGCCATTTTTTTTATACTTGGCAGGCATTAACAAGGATAGCATGTTCTTTATTTTCATTGCCTGTTCCTCATACTACCTCACATAGAACAAAGAGTGAGGCTCCTTATTCAGCTAGAACAGTTCCTGAGTACTTGGAGCCAAAAAGGATCCAAAAACTCTTACTACTTGGATATCCAGGAGCAGGAACTAGCACCATCTTTAAACAGGTCGGCAATAAATTGTGTTTATGTCGACTTTGCATTCTTAATTATAGAATATTCCATCTCTTTACTTACTGTGTGTGCATCTTATGGTCTTCTTGTTCGTACATAGAGCTTTGACGCCTAGTGTGGAATGCTTATAATCAAATAATGTAGGGAAACTGTAGAAATATGACAGTCAAACATGTATTTGTAATATGGTTTCTATACAATTTCTTGCAATTTGGATATACTTTGTTGAGATCAATATCAGTTTTCAGGATCACAATTATAACAAACTGTACCTTGAGAACATAGCTCTTCACTGCCATTGCCCTCTCTGCCTCTTGGAAGAGGGGTTTTCTTGGACCATCTTTAAAATATATCCAGATCTGAACACACCACTTAACTCTTCCAAACAAAGCATTAAAAAAAAAAAGAAGACGCTTTCTTGTAAACTAAGCAAAAGAACATGGGTTTTATTAGGACTATATTGCATTGATTCGTCTTGCATTTTTATCTCTTCTTTCATGATTCATCTCTTCCAGCTACTCAATGATATTTAATTTCTGCGTATTAATGTAGAAATTGATGTAGATGCCATAAAAATTGCGAGTCAATCAATTATATTTGCATCGACTTGTACAATAATCCTATTTCTGTGTCAAGATTTCGTCTGGGATTGTACAAAAGTTTTGAAGTCGAATATGATTACTAGAGATATTGATTAAAGCTCCTAGTCTGTGTTGCTCGTCAGGTTTGATGTGTAAAGGGCTATCTCTTACATCAATATGAATTCATTATCTGGTGTGTGCAAATACCCACCTGTGTGAACAAAATCATTTTATAATTTGGTAAAATGATAAAACAATGAACTATCTGAGAACACGACACATATGGTGTTAAATTCAATCATCCAAAATGGGCAAAGTATGGCAAAGTAGGCATGGCATGGCCCATTTGACATGGTCCAACCAATTTGTAACTTGGAAAGAACATCAGGAGAGTGATAGACATTAAAAATGTAAATATATAAATATCTAGCATACCAAATTGGGCATTCTGCACATTGAATGTTATGACTTGTATGACAATACAATAGGGTTTGCTATTGTTGAATAACTATATCGTTCAGTGTCTATTATTACTTGTCGGGCATTTTGCATGTTGAACTTACTGTCTTGTATGATAGTGGCGTTCGGTTCAAATTTCTTTTCAAACCCTTAATTTGGTCCCATTCTTTTTCATCTAACTGTATAATTCTTTCTCTATGTTTGAGTTTAGTCATTAAATTAGTCAATTACCCTTTTAATATTTATTCCACCCAGCATGTTTCCTGTCACTCCAAAATGGGATGAGTAGTTTGAGGCTGTAATGGATTGACAAACCACGCTCCTCCCTATATTTATTACACACTCTTTCTCTCTCTCACTCTCACTCCATAGTTTTGGGTGTTTAAAGTGTTGGGCTCTTTTCCAACCGCCATGCATAGATGTGACTACCGCACTTGTTGTCGCCTAGCCCAAGTCAATCTGATTTATTTAGAGAACTTATGGCCACAAGTCAATCTGATTCTCTTGATTTAAAAGGCGGGGCTTACATCTTGAAGGAGGGCTTGTGTAAATTGAAAGCTAATGCATATGGCATAAGCTAGCTTCTTGATTGAGTTTGGTTGGAATTATTGGTAGGTAGCTAGTTCAAATAGAGAGCTTGGGCTTCAAGATCATGGTTTTAGCCTGAAATTATTTGTGACTTAGGGTGCATTTGCGGTGCCAATTTGGATGCTTATCATTTTGAAAACGTGATTTGGAGCGTTTGGCACGTGGTTCTCTGGTTTTTTTTCCGGCACCAGTCGTTCACAGAATGGCGAAAGCAGAAGTGAGAACAAGGGGGAGTAGGTCTGTTCCATAGCTTTGGCTTCGTTTCCAGTGCGAAACCTTGTCACTACCCCTTTGCAAATGTCGTAGTCCCCTCTTATGTCCCCGCAAATACCCCTCGATTCTCCTTCTACCCTCTCCGTTCTCTCTTCACTGCAAATTTAGGGCAAAAACTCGATCCCCTTCTCTCCATTCGTTCTTGCTGCCGTCACCTCTCGCCGCACCTCTTTGTATGTATAATTTTCTTCTCTCTGTTGTGGTAGTTTGATGGTTTGCTTTGTTACTTCTTTTCCCCTTGTACTTCTCGGTTTACCTATTGGCTGTTTGAGCTGGTTTCGATGCTTTAGTCATTTTGATGGTTTGGTTGTTTTGGTGAGAATGCTCTGATCTATTTATCACCAAACCAAGAAGAGAAACAAATTAAGTTAAGTTGTTTTCTCCCTTATTTTCTTGCCGCCCTTTAAACTTATCCAAGAAGTGAAACAATGCCGATTCACCTCGATCACATGAGAATTCTTTTAATGGTGACACATATGAGTTTGCTCCAAACAGTGATTAGGTTAGAAGAGATGTTGCTGTGGAGAGGAGATTACTCTGAAGACTTGATCGTCAAGACATGAAAACAAACGTCATTTTAGGCTTTCTTATTATTGTAGATATATGCATGAAATGACTGGTTACTTTTTATGTATTAGAGAATTTTGGACTCCACTGGTGTTTTTTGTGTGGCTGGATCTGTTTCTGCTATTCTGCAGTAATTATTTTGAAAATTATAGTTATTCTGATATATTATATATAAGGGCGAAGCCGTCTTTTTATCAGAATTAGCTGCAACACAGCATATTATTAAACATACTCTTGCTTTTTTAAGAGCAATTTTCTGACAGCTTCTGAGAAGCTGCTTCTCGAACTGCTTCTTAGAAAAACAACAGCCTCCCCTAAAGCACTCTTAGTAGAGTGGAAGCTAATTTGATTTTGATTGAAATGTTTTAAGGCATGCAGGATGGCCTAAGTTTAGATTATAAACTTATTTTATTAGCATGGGAGCTTACACATATTCAATGGACAAGCATGTTTGTATTTGATTTTCATTTTTCTTAGATCCTCTGGCCACTGTGAACCTACCAAACTTATCTTATATTTTTCTGGCTATTATTTATTTTCTATAATTTTTTAATTAAAATAATGCTCATAATCCTAAAAATTTAGGGCTTTTGATGCTAGTGATGCTCTCTGACCTTAGAAAAATCAGAGGACACTCCGAAGATCATTATGAATAAACCCTTAAAATTTCATTTAATTTGAATAATTATTTAATTAATTATGATTTAATTACTCTGTAAAGTATTTAATTAATTTAAAATAAAACACTTAATAAATATTTTTAATTTTTGGTTCAATAAATTCTCTCTGTTCACTAAGTAAAAATGTATTTTTATTTTATTTTTGTCTTTTTTCTATACCAAGATATGAAAATTTGAAGTTAAATATCATTTTATGTATTTATTTATTCGGAATATCCTATTTTCCTACTTATCCACGTCAGCACTGACTGGATCATCATATCCGTCGAAAAAACAAGCAACATTCTCCCATTTGTGACACTTACGCGTCAGCCGCTTCGTCAGCCTGCGGTTCGCGTATCTTTCGTCCATTCGGCTTGATCTCCGCCTTCCGTTCGATACAAGTCCGAATGAACGATATCCATTCATCATTCCCATCGCGCCCTAACCCAAGAACCGTCCAACTTCTAAACCTAAGATCTCGCGCGCTAATCAATTGAATTAAATGCAATTTGTTCCTACACCTTCACATAGTGAGACAAACGCATCTATATGGCTAGATACATATGAATGGTAAATTTCTTTCACAAAGGTCTAAATCGCGGTAAAAATTAGGGATTTTGAGTTATACCTGCCCAAGAGCTGATGCCTCGATTGGGTTTGCTCTTGTGCTTCGCCTTGGTCTCACGAACCTCCTTGAAGTGTTGATTTGCTCTGTGATGAGGCCTATGTATGATCTTGATTGGAGGGTAGCTCGGGTTTGATCTAGGTCTTGATTAGAGTGCTTGGGAGAGAGATTTTGATTGGAGAAGTGTTCTTTTGCTCTGGTGAAGCTTTTGAGCAAGTCAATCTGGAGTTTTGGTGGACTTTAGGTGTTGGTCGTGAAATGCCTGGTTTTGGAGCTCAAATTAAGGCAAAATAGTGGGGATGATAGGCTAAAAGTGATTGGAATGGGCTTATGAATGATGCAATTGAAGTTTGAAATGATTTTGGCAGAGTTTCCTCATCTTATTCTGAAATTTCTCAAAGTGCTCTTTTTCAACACACTATGTCATGATCCTTGCTCCCGGCTTTGGCACCGGCAGAGTTCCAATGACGACCATTGCCATGAACTCATAGTATGGAAGTGGTATAATACTCACCAGTATAATATTTTGATATTTTTGTAGAATAACTCCTAAATATTTACAAGAATAACATATCGGTTGCAAGAATTGATAGATAATATTTTCATTTTGGGGCACCACATTCCTTTCATAGGAGTTTTGGAAGTTTTATATTTTGGTCAAAAGAAAAATAAATGTAATGTAAATTACAATGCATTTGTAATTCATTCGCTTGTTCAATTTAATGTATTTGAAATTCATCAGATTTAAGCGAATTCTGAATACACAACTTTATGTAAAGTGTCGCTCGCCGATGTTACCTGTTGCAACCACTGCCTTTGCCCTCTCGTAGTTTTGCCCTCTCGTAGTTCATCCTTAGGCACACGTCAGACATCTTTTTTATTTGCAACTAGGAATAGAACGCATTGTTTCACTCACCTGCCTCCAGGTTTATTTAGCTATGTAAACCTATAACTTATATGTATTATTTGTCATTAATAGTGTCTTTCATAACAGAGAAATATTATTTGACAATGAGAATTTTGAAGATAAGAAGATGCTGCATAAGGATGCTCAGACTTATTCAATTGTAATTCATCCATAGGCACATGACAGTCGTCTTTTTTTCTATGCAATTAGGAATAAAACATAGTGTTTCCCTCACCCGCCTCCAGGTTTTCTTAGCTATGTAAACCTATAACTTATATGTATTATTTGTCGCTAATAGTGTTTTTCACAACAGAGAAATATTATTTGGCAATGGGAAGTTTGAAGATAAGAAGATGCTGCATAAGGATGCTCAAACTTATTCAATTGTAATTCATCGTTAGGCACATGACAATAGTCTTTTTTTCTATGCAACTAGGAATAGAACGTATCATTTCCCTCACGCGCCTCTAGGTTTGTTTAGCTATGTAAACCTATAACTTATATGTATTATTTGTCATCAATAATGTCTTTCATACCAGAGAAATATTTTTTGGCAATGGGAAGTTTGAAGATAAGAAGATGCTGCATAAGGATGCTCAGACTTATTCATTTATTATTCATCCGTCGTATTTTTTTCTATGCAACTAGGAATAGAACGCAGTGTTTCCCTCACCCGCCTTCAGATTTGTTTAGCTATGTAAATCTATAACTTATATGTATTATTTTTCATTAACAGCGTCTTTCAGAACATAAATATTATTTGGCAATGAGAAGTTTGAAGATAAGAAGATGCTGCATAAGGATGCTTAGCCTTATTTAATGGATTAAACCTTTGGTGAGCATAAGTCTGAGCATCCTGATGCAGCATCTTCTTATCTTCAAACTTACATTGTCAAATAATATTTCTCTGTTATGAAAAAGACATTATTAATGACAAATAATGCATATAATTTATAGGTTTACAGAGCTAAACAAACCTGTAGGCGGGTGAAGGAAATACTGCGTTCTATTCCAAGTTGCATAGAAGAAAAGACGACTGCCACCCCCTCACCCCTCTTTCTAAGGATGCCGTTAGTGCCAACTGCTTCTTGTTGTTGACCACCTCCACTGACGACCATATTTTATAATGTTTTCATTTTTCTTCAAATAATACAAAAAATGTAAGGTACTATATTTATTTTATATTTTTATACTTAATCAAATATATTTTAAGTATTCCAAATAATAAACATTACCTTTTATAGTGTATTAATTCTTAGCAAATCAAACAGTCCCTAAGAAAAAAATGAATCTATAAGAATGTATATTAATTATAAAAAAATGAACGAAGCAATAATTAAGATAAATTATTCATTACTAAGATTTAATAAATTGTTTCATCAATCAGAATGTTTTACTAAGTTTTCTAGGATTAATTTACGTTTAAATTATCATCAGGTAAAATTTAAGAGAAAGTATGGCTTCGTTAGTTTCACTTTTTCTTTTATAAATGTATGTTAAAAAATTGTTTTGAGAGAACTAGCGTTTTAAAGTTTGATAAGAATAACTTTAACACATCGCAAAACAAAGGGTTTTTTTTTTAAATGCATTTTTAAAGAAGCATAACAAACAAACATTTTATCAAATGAATAAATTACCTTTTCTAAAATGGAAAGCAATATGAATGTTTCTCAAACAAGGCCAAAATATAACAAATACAATTTTGAAAAAGATTTTGTCTTTTCGAATTTTTAATTGTCTTTCAGTTTAATAAATACTGTTATATTTTTTACGAATTTAATGTATCAAATTTGCAATATATATATATATATATATATATATATATGTGTGTGTGTGTGTGTGTGTATGGAGCTGTTCATGGTGGCGGTACGGGGCTCTGCTAGGGTTTGATGGCTGATCCTGGTGGCGGCTGGTGGGTCTGTGGAGCTCGGTAGGTGGTTAACTCGCCCTCTTTCTTCTTTTTGGTGGTTACCGGAAAGACTACTTTGGCCGATAGTAGTGTTTTCCATCTTCCCGGCTTTCTTGTTTCAAATTTTGCTCTCGTTCCGAGTAATTGTTGGTACCATCTTCTCCTTGGTTGGATCAGGGCATACTCACCCTCTCCCGTGGGAGAGTCCATTTGCTCGGTTGTCATGGCCGATGGAAGTTATGACGAGGCTCGGCGGTGGTGCCACATCCACTTATGCTTCAACATGTTAGTAAAGGCTTGTTAAACAATAACCATTTAATTTTTCCCCAACTGCTACATGATGCTGCTGCTGGTAAGTCAGATTGCCCCTATATCCGACCTCTTGGCTCTAAGGAAGGAAGACCTGCTGTCTGTTTTACCTCTCAGGAGATGAATTCTTTAGCGGATGCTATTAAATTCACCATCATTGGCCAGCTTCAGTTGGACATCCTAAGATGGATCTTGTAAGACAGCTTTTTGAAAATTTGCATTTTGTTGGTCGAGTGGAGATCGGGAATTATGGATGGCGTGCATCTACTAATTCGACTCGTCCGATGAAGAAGACTATGCCGAGCTTCGGACATGGAAACACTACAAATTGCCAAAGCTACTATGAAACTCATGAAGTGGTATCCGAGGATTTGATCCCTCCAAGGAACCCCCTGTTAAGCCTCTTTGGTTCACCTTACCTAACCTACCTCTACAATTGTATCACACTAATGCCATTTTCCAAATCAGTAGAGCAATTGGAACTCCTCTGAGGGTGGACTCCCCAACCTTTGAGATGGGTAACCCAACTGCTGCTAAAGTGTTGGTAGAAAGAGATGTTTCCCTCCCATAACCGGACAAGATATGGATAACAACATCCGATGATGGAGATGGCTTCGGCGAGGAGGTTATCCTCGAGCGTAAACCTATTTTCCGCCATCATTGCGTGAATGTTTGGTCATCTAAAGGAGAAATGTTATAAGTCGAAACCAAATTCAAAAAAACCATTTCATACTATAAGTGGGACTACTCGGGTAAGGATCCCTAGTGACTTACCTTCTCGAAAAAGTGCTGGCAATCCGAATGAAAATGGAAATCGCAACAAACCGAGGTGAATTCGTGGAAGATGTTAATCACGAGGCCGAACTCCGAGGCCACTCTCCGGAATGTCAATAATAACATTAATGGAAAGGAGCACACCCACCGAGATGCTTGCTCCGATGGAAGGAACTCGAGGAAGACAACATGCTAAAGGAGACCGCTCCATCTCTCGGACAAGATTAACACTATGCAGTAACTATATGGAAGGAGCCCAGCGGATACAAAAGACAAAAAAGAAAAGTAAATTAACCTCGTAACTACTCAAATTAACCCACAAACCTCCTCGGACCAATGAAAATCCCAATCCACCGGGTTCTCCCCGCTACCAGTAGGGGTAGGACAAGATCCCAATCCCACCTTTTGCACCCCCCCTCCTCCCAAAAATACCTTGATGTTTAATTTCCTTTGTTGGAACATAAGAGGGGCTTCTCACCCCCTCTCTTACAAAAGGCTACTTCATCTATATAAGAAACACCAACTGCGGTGTCTTGTTTTGCTTGAACCCATGGTTCAGAAAAACCATAAGAGTTGGTTATCCAGATTCCCTGGATGCACACTCTTTAGTAATATCTCTAACAAAATATGGGTCATTTGCAGGAAGGAAATCCAATGGAAGGTGAAGATTGATCACCCACAAACTCGGTTCATCTCCACCTCCAATTGAATGGTTTTGATTTAGCTGCCACTTTTGTTTATGCCTGGATGCACCAAGATTGCTAGACAGGAGTTGTGGGCTGAAATTCACGGAATCAGTCGTACTCGAGCTCTCCAAGTTGGATTATAGGAGGAGATTTCAACTGCATAGCTTCTACTGCTGAAAAAGTTGGGGGTAGGATACCTCTTCTCCCAAAACTTACTGAGTTTAACGACAACATTCAAAAAGCTGGATTATTCGACCTGGGTTTCCAAGGGAATAAGTTTACCTGGAGAAGAGGATCTATTTGGGAAAGACTCGGACGCATTCTTGGCTAACCACGACTGGCACCGTAACTTCCTCCATACTATTATCTCTCATTTAAACTTTGCTTGGATCCGACCACGGACCACTCCTAATTACCATCACTTGCTTCTCTCAAGATATCCCAACCATCTCCATTCGGATATCTCAACTTCCGGTCCAATCATCCCACATTCCTTGAGTTGGTGGCTAAACATTGGTCTCCCGACACTTCTAATAACCCCCTTACTCACCTCCAACAATTGCTCTTGCGGGTGAGTAGGAAGTTGAGGTCTTGGAGTTGGAATACCATTGGCAATGTGTTCCAAGAAATTGCCAAGGCCGAAAAGGAAGTTGCTAGTTTTGAAGCGGATGCTCTCGGGAATGATTGCTATGGCAACTTTGTGATCGCACGAGAGAAACTCCTTACTCTTATTGATCGGCAGGACCAACTACTTAGCAGGCAAATCAGCCATATGTAAATTCAAAGAGGGAGATAGGAACACCAAGTTCTATCATGCTTTCATTAATTACGGGAGGAAATGCAATGCAATTCATTCAATTATTAATGTCCATGGGAATCTCATCGGGGATGGAGAGGAAATTGCCTTGGATGTCGTCGGGTTCTACAAAAACCTTCTTACCCACAAGCCTCGCTAACGGACCTCACATTGATTCACAGAATTGTTCAGCAAGGATTACCATTACACCCAGTCCCTCCAGCTGGATGGGATTCCAACACAAGAAGAGATTTGGTTGGCCCTCAATACAATTGATAGTTATAAAGCAATTGGACACCGATGGGTTCACTCGCCGACTTTTTAAGAAGACATGGAACATATGCAAGGAAGAGGTCACCAAAGCTATTCGAGCTACTTCCAGGGAGTTGAGCTACCCCAATATTTTCATGCATCTACAATGATTCTAATCCCAAAGAATGCTACCTCTAAGGATCGGAATCGGTATAGGCCCATCGACCTAACTTCGCAATCGACAGAAATTATTAGTAAAATATTGGTGAGTAGGTTACAACCCCATTTGGATAAGCTCATCTCTCTTAACCAATCCGCATTTGTGAAAGGAAGATCGATATCCGATAATGTTCTTCTAGCCCAAGAGTTGCTCGTTGGATCCGGATAAGCCATGTAGGGGGCAATCCGATCTACAAGTTAGATATAAAGAAAGCATATGACACTCGTTGATCGGAATTTTGTTTTGGAGGTGCTACATGCCGAGGTTTCTCACGGAGCTTCGTAATCTTATCGGCGAGTGGTCGCACCCGTAATCATCACTCCATTCTCATCAATGGTAACTGTTGGGGTGGCTTTAAGGCCACCAGGGGTCTTAAACAAGGAGACCCACTTTCTCCTACTGTATTCATCTTATGCATGGACTACTTCTCTAGATTGTTGGAAGCCCAGGTCTCCCCTTATCCATATGCCAATTACCACCATAAATCTAACATTTCCATCTCTCATCTCATGTATGCAGATGATGTTATGTTGTTTTCTAGGGCTAACAAACCTGCAGTGAAAAGAGTGATCAATTGTGTACAACTATTCCAGCAAACTTCGGCTCTCGCGGTTCAATAATGCTAAAAGTGAGTTAATCTTCCCTCACCACCGACCGGCGAAATCTCTCACTGGATCTCTCAGACCACTGGCTTTTCTAAGGCTACTCTCCCATTCAAATATTTGGGGGTCCCCCTTATTAAAGGTAGATCCAAACAGGTTCATTTTGATGACATCATTGGTAAGATCCATACCAACCTCACCAAATTTGGGCTCACTCCTTCTTGTCTAATGGTGGGAGAATTACTATTCCGAATAGTATTCGACATCCTTCCCCTCCTACATACTTCAAACGACTCGTATGAAGAAGAGCACAAGAATTCAAATTGAAAGAATTTTTAATAGATTCCTACTAGGTCGGCAATAGGAAGCAAATACACTCGGGCAAGTTGGCAAAAGTTAGCTAAACCCTATGGTGTCGGTGGTTTGAACTTTAAAGGGTCGAAACAACTACAACGAGTAAACCTCTCGCAAACTTTGGATTCAATTCGAGCAACGGACATCCATCTCGGGCTAAATATATGAATGGCAAGTATCGTGAAGGGAAGCACCCGAGCTACAATACGAAGTCGGACACGGGGACTCCGAATCTGGAAACAAATGGTGAAGATTAGGGAGGCCGGTCGAGTCTATGTACATTTGGGAGCTGGGAAAAGGTGAAATCTCTTTTGGCGGGATCATCGGTGTCCCGATGATATGCCGTGTGGGCCGCCAAACCCGACCAAGACTCATTTTCCCGTTGCCGATTGTTGGTCCGATGACCAATGGGATCCCTCCGCTCTCCAGCCTACTCCTTCGAGACCATTCGCAAAGCAAGTGGTAAAGATCCCTTTTGATAGATCTCAGCTCGATAGGATCATATGGCAAAATGGGAAGCATCGAGCCTCACTAAAACACTTTATCTGAAAATTAACAACTGGAGCCCTACTAGCTGGGGGACTGCAATTTGGAATAAATTTCTCACCCCATCCATGTCTTTTCTGAACTGGAGGATCTTCCACCATCACTTACCCACTGATGATATCCTCAAACTTAAAGGGCTTAGAGGACCATCTAAGTGCCCTTTATGTGGCCGACAAGTCGAAACAATTCAACACCTTTTTTTCACTTGTTCCTTCTCCCAACAGGTTTGGACCATGCCGATTAACCTATTTAAGTTAAATACTATGAACTTAGACCGGTCGGACTTCTTCAGCTGTTGGCGGTCATGGCGAAGCTCAAACTTGGGGTGGTACCATTTATTGTGGCTCGGTTTGTTTGGATGCATAGGAATGGTGTGAAGTTTGATGAACTCCAAAGTAGTGTCCCTACCTGTAGTGGCTAATTGCCATTCATACATATCTAAACTTATCGAATTCGAAATTCCCCAACATCTTTAAAGATTCCTCTCAAGACCCACTCATAAAGTTCAGGATTCTAAAAGTTACATGGCAAGCCCCCGGTTCCCCATATATCAAAGTCAATATTGATGGAGCACTCTCTCGGAAATGATCGTTGGGTTTGGGGGGATCTTCGAGAATAATTATGGGAAATGTATTTGCTATTTCTACTCTCCTACTCATGTGGCCGACCCCCGGAGGCTAAACGCTGTCCGCTATCTATCGGGCGGTCTCCTTTGCTCGACTCAATAACCGGAATTACTTAATTGTGGAGGGAGATTCTAGGATGGTTTTGCAATATATGAATGATATTGTTCCCCCACCTTGGCACCACTTACTGTGGAAGAACGGAATCAAGGTGGTTACACAAAATCCGCATACTACATTCTCATTCTCTCTAAGGGAGGGCAACCGACCAGCCCACCGGTTAGCAAGGAGCTGTTGTCGGCTCTCAAAACATATTGGCTTCTACAAAGCCTCCTCCTCAATTATTTTTGCTGCTGGAAGCCGATATTTTCCGGGCTCCTCACTTCGGGATTATGGAGTAGTCCGGCTCGCATTCCTGCTCTAGCAGCCATTTTGCTTTGATTGAGGAACACTTGAAGATTGGGGTATACATGTAACTAGTGTCCAAGCATTCTGTTTATATATATATATATATATGGTGCAATTGCCCATTCATATTTATATATATATTAGCACACTTGTATCTTTGGTTTAGCTATTTTGGTTTGGGTGGAGTTTTGGTATCTTGGAATAGGAACCCTTATTTTTGTGGGGATCCTATTCCCCTCACTTTTGTACTCCCATTTGATATGAACATGTTAGGAGCCGAGTAGCTCTTTAAAAAAAAAAAAAAAAAAAAAAAAAAAAAAAAATATATATATATATATATATATATATATATATATATATATATATACACACATATATACATATATATATATATATATATATAGAGAGAGAGAGAGAGAGAGAGATCAATTTATGATTAAATTCATTGATGATATTTTACTATAATCTATAAGAATAATATTTGATCTATTGAGGAATGATTAGTTGCTTGTTAAATTTTCAAAATTTAAATTTTAGTTAAAAAGTTTTTAATAGTTTGGGCGCATAATAATTGATGAAGAAATCTCAAACAAATTCTCGAAAGATGGAATCAATATTTAGAATGGTCTATGCCAAAGAAGGTTACAAAACTGTATAATTTTTTAGGTTTATGTGGATAATATAGGAGATTTGTTATGTGATTATCACATATAACTCTATCGTTGCCGAAGCTAATGTGTAAAGATATTAAATATGAATTTTCAAAAGAATGTGAAAATAGTTTTATTGAATTGAAGAGACATCTAATAACTACACAATATTAACTGTGCTATCAGAGACAAAAGAATTTCAAATCTACAGCTATGTATTTTTAAAAGGATTGTTATATATTTTAATACATAATAGAAAAACAATTGGGCATACATCAACAACAACAAAAACAACAAAGCCTTAATCCCACTAGTGGGGTCGGCTACATGAATCCTTTTTCTCCATTGTGTCCTATTTAGTGTCAAATTTTCGTTTAATTCTAATAAATTAAGATCATTTTTTATGCAATAAGCCTAAGTTTTCCTAGGCCTATGTTTGCCTTTGTTAACATAAGCTGTATCTAAAACATCTACTCTCATAATCGGATTATCAGGTGGTCGACGTTTAATGTGACCAAACCATCTAAGGCGGCTCTCTCTAATTTTATCCGTCACTAGTGCAACACCAACCCTATTACGGATATATTCATTTGGCATTTTGACTCTAAGCGTAAAGCCACTCATTCACCTAGTCATTCTCATCTCGACAACACTTAACTTAGCATTATGCTTCTCTTTTAAAGGTCAACATTCAGCACCATATAGCATTGCAGGTCTCACCACCATCTTATAAAATTTTCCTTCTAGTCTAAGCGGTACTTTTCTATCACACAATAGGCCGGACGCATTCATCAAGACAACTAAAATTTCATTTCAGAAATTATTTAAATTATGATATGAATCTGGCAACTATAGTATTTTTATGAAGATTTAGAGACATTTGTATGCTGTGAAACATGAAATATTTACTAAGTATAGAATTCAAAATATACATTTACGCGGAAATAGTTAAATTTGATGCGAAGAAGATGGTTTGAGTAGATTAAAGATTGTAATTTAGATATGTAGTACTATTCTTGAAATACAAATATTTTGGCTGATGTTGAGTCAAAATTTTGTTAATTGTTGCAAGTTTGATGACTAGTCAAAATAAATTAAGAAAATTAACGATTTATTGGAAGAAGGGATTGGATGACGCAGGATCTTTGCATCAAATGTATGTGAAGAAAAATGTGGCGGTTAGAATTCAAGAGGCTTAGAAATTTAATATGTGAGCATAAAAAATTAGTTAACCGAGTTCCATCTTGAGAGAGATTACAATTGATAGAATTGTTAAAAAATCAGCTGTTGATAGATACCCAATGATTTAGCATTGAGTTGGAGATTTTTCAGGATGCTCATCACTCGGGTTATACCATTCACCTAGGAAATATAATGACGTATAAAAATTTGAAAATAGTATTTGTGTGGCTGTAAAGCCTATCAAATTGTTGAAATTAACCATAAAAAAAATGTAACTTTTGCGGGTCATACCTATTCTAGTGATGGGGGGGAAGAAATTATGATGTTTTTTGAAAATAGTATTTGGGTGGCTGTAAAGCATGTCAAATTGTTCTTGTTAACGATAAAAAATAATGAACTGTTGCAATCATACCTATTCTAGTGATGGTGGGAAAAAAATATGATGGATATTGTTAGTAGATTTTTGAAATCAAGACAGACAATGATGTTTGAGTGATTAATGAAAGGTTAACTAAATTTACTCAACTATTGCCTCTTAAGCAAACAAATTCAGTTAGAACATTGATATGTGTTATTGAAGCATTTTTCATTTATAAGGCGATAAGTGAGTCTTGAAGTGCACCGTTAAAATTATGTATAGCCAAAATAAAGGTAAAACTTAATATATTAGCATCACAATCTATAAATATATTCAAGAAATTCATATTAACATCCCAACATACTAAAGAGTATTCTGTTTATATCAATAACAAATTGTGTAAGTTGTAAAGTTTCATGTAATAATTGGATAAACTAAAAGCATAATGCAGACATTAACTATCAAACTAACACATAAGACATCAAATGAAAGTAAAATAAAATATTAGAATAAAGTCCTAATATGACCATAAATCATCTAAACCAATGAAACCAAGGAATGATGAAAAAAATCCTAAAAATTCAAAAGTCTATAAAATGGAAAATCTTGGAAGTTTCTTAAAAAGGCAGTTGGATTATAGTAGCATGTTTGAGATTTTTTTCTTTTTTAAATTCTCAGATGTTTTTCCAAAGATAATATTTTATATTTAGTAGAAAAAAATTGGTTATATGATATGCAACTTTAATGGTTATAAAATGGATATTCATAAATCAATATTTTATGAAAATCAGGTGATATCTTAATGTGCTATGTTAAGTATAATGGTTCTAGTGTAAAAGACAAATAAAGATATGGATGGGTATAAATTTAGTGCTATAGTCTGGAGAATAAAGTGAAAAAGCATCAAGAATATTATTTTAAAAATATCATCATAAAGATACAATTTTTTTGATAAAATGCAATTGGATGGTTAGGATATAAAGAAGTCAATAATAGTCCAATTGAGTGTCAGAAAAATAAGAGTATTAAGGTGAAATTAAATTAAAATTAGAAAATAGATTTAGAAATGGCTAAATTTCGGAGATGTTAGAATTATGTCGTGCTATACAACATACACAACAAAGAGTAGAAGATTATTGAAAGATTATTGGATAAAATTAATGTCATTGAATTACAAAAAAATGGGTTGACAATGTTGTGCAAAATAATTTCATGAAATAAAGCTAATACCGTATGTCACACTTAATAGAAATTAATGAAAATTAATGTGAGCAATAAATAATTGTAAAAATGCTACTTATGTTGATGATGATGACTTAACAATGAAATTATTTCATCATGATATATTGGCAAAATAGTGATGCGCACACTCTAGAAGCCAAATGTAGAAAGTTGGGATAAGAATTTAATGATGATGATGATTACTTGATTGAAGAATGTAAAATATATGGATTGCAATGGGTGGAAGTAATTAGAGTTATAAACGGGTGAACAATCATATTGGGTATCATTCCATTATTATAGAAGTGACAGCGCTTAATATTTAAATTTGAAAGTTAAGAACTGTGATTGCTCATAAGTGAGATACTTTTATAAGAATTGATTCTCCATAAGCTAAAGAAGGCAACAAACTATCTTTATGGCATCTTTAATTAGAGAGATGTCAGATGCTTTTATTTCATGTACTTTTTTGTCATCAAATCTAGCCTTTTGTCAAGTACTTTTAATGGTACTTTGAAAGTCACTTCCTTATATAATCCGAAAGAGATGTTCAATGCAAGCTGAATCTAGCGTGTTTAAATTTACATTGGTATAAAAAGTGAGAAAAGGTGCTACGCAAGTCATCTGTGATGAAAATAACACATTGGCTTAACGGTTGCTAGGTCTTTTAATTCCAGGGGAATCTTTTACTATTGGTTTTCATTGTTAGTAATATAGTACCTAAAATGCATGGTTTCCCCCTTGCAATGTAGTTGACAATCTGTTGATAACCTTGCCAGTTCTTGCTGTTTTAATTCTATTATATCTTTTTTTATATCCTTCTTAGATGTACAATAGTGTCTTGTGAGCTTTATATATAGTCTTCATGCTTGAATGTGATAATACATGTCTGTTGACAGGTGAAGTTTTTGTATGGAAGTAAATTTACAATGGAAGAACTAGAAAGCATCAAGTCAATGATTCAAAGCAACATGTACAAATATCTAAGCATTTTGCTTGAGGGAAGAGAATGCTTTGAGGAAGAGGCTTTATCTAAATTAAAAGAAAATGGCACAACCGATCAAACCCACATAGAAGGTAATGCTACTGATAGTTTTGGGCAGCAAAGTTCTACCCTTTTTGTGAGTTAAATTAAATTAAATTATAATTTTTTTTGTAATGAAATATTTGACTCCTTGTCTAATGTTTTATTGTTTCTGGATTGGTTTCTTCATAGTACTTCAATCGTCTTCAATCTTTGAAGGAAATTATATTGTGATGTTTCTGTGTTTTACATTCTTTAAGATGAAGCTCTATCATGGAATGCAATCTAAATATGCTCTGCATTACAGAAATGAGCTCCGATGGCTATAATGAATGCTCTTTGATAAGTGATCTTGAATATTAAACCATTGCTTAAGTATCAATAGCTGCGTCAGATTTTATGTTTTTGCATATGTACCAGATATCAATTCTCTACAGAAGATTTGATAAAAATATACTAAAGGAAATTTATTATATATATGAAATTGCTTATCCATTTTGATAAATAAATTAATCATATATTTGTCACTTAGGATACTTTCATTTGCTACTTGTAGCATGAGATTTTTTGGAATATTCTATTATTGTTTCTAATTTAAATGTCTGAACCATGGTGATGCTCGTGTTCTCATAAAATTTATCATTTTTTTTCGTTGACATGCAGTGCATTATGCCCTTTTTTGTGCGGATGTTGTGCGTTTATTTATGTGAGATGAATACAGATAAACTAGAACTTGTTGAAACTCACCACTGTTTATAAAATTGAAGTTACCCGTGTTTTAATTCAACTTTGACATGGTCATGATGTTTTAGTCTTGTTGCAATAAACATGTTTCTGGTAATTCATTTATTATGGTCAAAAAGTGTTCTGATCATCATAGGTGGAGGTAGAAGTGATGGCGGACCTGGCACAAATACTTATTCTGTAAATGGTAAATTGAAGCAGTTTTCTGACTGGCTTTTAGACATCATTGCAACGGGTGATCTAGATGCATTCTTTCCTGCTGCAACACGGGAGTATGCCCCATTGGTTGAGGAAATGTGGAGGGATCCTGCCATACAGGAAACATACAAGAGAAAGAATGAGCTTCATTTTCTCCCGGATGTTGCAGAATACTTCCTGAGTCGGGTAGTTTGACCTTTTCCCTTTACCTTCGACTAAACTTTTACTCCGCATTCATATTTGAAAAATGCTACTTTTCTTTTACTGTCTCCTTCAAATATGCGGATTATTAAATATTCCATTTTAAACAATTGTAAGTAGCTAGAGTTTATATGATAATCTTTTTCACCTTGCAGTGTCATTGTCTAAGCAGATTAGGCCATTTATGTTAGCATGACATTAGGGAAGCGCCAATATTTGCTTGAAAGTAAGTCTTCAAGTTTCCCTGCTCTTCAGAAAAAGCAAAAAAATCTGTGTATGAGGAGCACCTAAAATGTAGCCAAAATGTTATAATGTAGTAGGATGACTAGGAATTAATTTCCTGTAAATTTCTGTAACGATGTCCATTTGTATGGATAAATAATAGATAATTCAATATTCCTTGGACATTTTCAGATCTATCTATCAGTTCGCTTCTCTTCTTCATATCTTTCTGTAGATTTCATACTTTATGAATCCTATTTTATCCTTGTCTTTTTGCTATTCTTTTCTTAATAGTTTTTTATATTTGACATGATCTTTTTATCAAATAATCCCCATTTTTCCTCACGGTAAGGAATACTGTCACACCTTGCCCGCTGGGCCTAAAAGAAAATCACATGAACCCAGCTAGAGAGTGTGAGATGAAAGTTTAGAAATTATTTCAACTAGTAGAAATAGATGATTTCAATAGCATTTTTGTCCACCAACAAAATCATTAAGGCTTTTAAATTTAATACCTACTAATATCCACCAAATTGTAAATGAAATTTAATTGTCTTATTGAATCAATTAAATAATAAAAACCTTAAATACCCCCAGTAATATTATCGAATCACAATTGGTGACCCAAAAATTATAAAGAGGTGTGAGTTTGCAAGAAGCAGACTTTATTGATGAACCTTTAATGAATAAAATAATATGACTATGCAGAGGGTGTGTATGTTATCAATTAAAGAGGCCAGAATAACAATAAGATAATTAACTTATATTAGTTGTAAACATTGTGTGTAAGATGAAATTTTCAGATATGGTAATCATTTAATAAAATGAAGTTGTTAAAAATAATTATTTGTAAATTTTGAGTGCCCAAGAGGTGAGGCATTAATTGGGTGAGTTCAGAGCACCTCTTCCAAGTGTCAGTTTGAAATGTGCTTGCCTCCTTGTACGATCTTGATGAAATGACGGCTCGCTTTTGTCAAGAAATAGATATATATATATATATATATATATATATATATATATATATATATATATACATATGCCGCGTATGAAGGCGTCGGGAGCTCTAGGGTTTTGCCATGGCGATTGCCCGTGATTTCCTTTCTTAGGCTTCGTCGAATACGACGGGATCTTCCTGCACGACCGACTCCTCTTCGTCGTCTACCGACGTTTGCTTTGTCCAGCTCCCTGCTCGACCTCGCACCTTCCGGGAGCTCGTTTTCGCTTCCATCTCTTTCCTCGGCTTCTAGAACACGAAGAGACCCTCCACGATGACGAAGGTCGGCTTCCTCTTTGTCGTCTCTTCCTGAATAGGTCGTTTGCTTCGTCCTTCGTCTAGCTGCGCAGTTCGGCTCACTTCGACTGCTGCGCTTCTGCTGTTCTGACGTCGACTTATCCTTTCTGCTGCGAAGAAACCTGCTACTGCTGGAGTTCCTCTTGACTTCGTCGACATCTGTTTCTTCGGCGCGTCTGCTTCGCATCGGCTCGACAGCTGCGCCTGCTCTGTCTGCTGCTCTGCTCGACACCCCCTACTCGACACTGTCACAATTTGTTGATTGTGCGTGCAAGTTTCTTCTGTTTGCAGCGTAATTTGCTGACTGTAGGGGCCGCTCGATCTGCGACGTCTTTCTGTCTTCATGGCAACTAAAGCTTCTTATGCTGGAGCTGTGGGCAGCAATTCCCACAAAAATTTTGATCATCTCTTTTTTCAACAAGAATTTCGTGACACTGCGGCTGGAAAAAGACGGTGATTTTATCCGGCCGATAGGTGTTAAAGATGGGAAACCTGCTATTATCTTCACCACTCAGGAAATGTAGGTTCTCTCCGATGATATTAAATTTACTTTAGTTGGGAAATTCCAGTTTGGTCACCCCAAGATGGATTCAGTTAGAAAATTTTTTGAGAATCTGAAACTTATTGGAGCAGGGAAATTAGAAGTTTTGGATGGCAGACACTTATTCGAATACAAAAGGAAGAAGATTATGCTAGAATCTTTGCTCAACAATCTGTTTTGGTTGTTGACACCATATGAAGATTCATCGAATGGACTACGATTTTGACCCATCTAAGGAACCTCCTATCGTTCACTATGTGGTTCAAACTTCCGTGACTACACTTTCATTACGTGCTTTGTACTGATATAAGCCAAGCTCTCGGTACTCCTCTCAGAGTTGATTCACCTACTTTTGATAGGGTCTCGCCAGATGGTGCCAGGGTTCAAGTGGAGAGGGATTTTACTCTTCCAGATGTGGATTGTTTTTGGATCACTGATGATGCAGATGGATTTTGGCAGGAGGCTGTGGTGGAGAACAGGCCTTTCTTTTGCGAGCATTGCAAAATGTTCGGGCACATTAGGAACACTTGCTATAGACTATATCCTCCTTCAAGGAAAAGGGCTTCTAGGCCTTCTGCTGTTGGGACTTCCCAACATAAAGTCGACACTACCCTGGTTCAGGAGAATAGGGTAGCATCTGATGCTGATAATAGTTTAAACTTAGCTGAAATGACTGTCGGGAAGACTCCTCAGCCACTTATACAAATTGCCACTCCGGTGACTATAGTGTTTACTGAACAAGCTGGAAGTGTGGTACTTCCTCCTGTGGCGCAAGTCGTCCAGGGGGCTTCTTTAGCCGTCCACTCTAACAGATACATCCAAACTTTCAGCAGAAAAAGAAGAAATCCCCAACTAAATGCCGAACCCACCGGTATGAATCAGGAGGATCAGTCAACGGAAGAGGAAGAAGCAGAAGATGAAGAAGTAGAAGAAGAAGATGATGGAGAAGATTGACAGGTTTATCATTCTCGATGGAAGAAGAAGCCTAGGGATACACTTCTAGTTGATGATACATTGATGACTAAGGGCAATGGAGTAGCATTAAGGAGATTACTTTATGGATCACCAATAAACAAAGCGAGAGTATCACGTTTTCGCTCTTGATATTGTTTTGTGATCTTTTTCTGTTCTGATCTTTTGGTTCTTTTTGTTAGCGATTGTATCGTAGGGGTAGGGCTCAATGGACCTCTTCTCAAGCTTCAGTAATCGCTTTTATATCAATATAGGCCCTAGGGCTTTTCAAAAAAAAAAGTATACATACATATATATATATATATATATATATATATATATATATATATATAGTACTTGCTGGTCCAACTGTGCTGATACCCAAAAAGGATTAATATTAACTCTATGCATCATACACATCATATATCATATGAAACTTTTATCGCAATAAGTGTTGTTAACAAAGCTCAGAATATTGTCTAACTTTAGTCTATTATCAACATATTTCATGGTTAATTCATGCTTTTATTAGCAGTGAATAGTTCTCAATAGTATAAATATTGTACATATATATTTTTTTCTGAGAAATTGTGCAATACATAATATGGCGAAGCTAGCTAACACATACTATGAGAATAATCTTGTGAAATATTATAAATAAGTATGCAAATCATACAATTGATTATCAACAAGTAGCAATGGATATGCACCTAACGGACAAGGATATGTATCTCTAACTCAATAAGGAGTCATCCACTCAGTGCAATTCAATATGTTTATCTTTTGCTCACTAATGAGTCATCTACCCAATGCAATTCAATATATAGATTATAATATTAATTTTTCTTGATGTAATACAAGGTTCTCATAAGTCTTAGATTTAAAAAGAATTTAAATCAATCATACATTCAAGACATTGCATATTAAAACATTAAAATAGTTACATTGATTGATTACACAGATCCATAAAATCAATGATTCTACAATTGCCTAATTGGCACTTTATAATTAGTCTCAAGGTTTAAACATTAATTATTGCTCTCAATAAAAAATGTCTTTTATCATGACATAATTAGCCTTTAATAATTTTCTAAAAAATCTATTCTTATAAACACCTATTTAGATAATAACTATAAAATTTATACATATGCGAATAATTTTCTCAATAGATAAAATAACTTTTCTTGGATAATAAATGTGGACTCGTTGCCATAAACTGACCTTAATCATAACTATAACATTGCTATATATATATATATATATATATATATATATATATATATATATATATAAGAAAGTCGTATGACCAATTTCATTGAAATAAAAAGTGTAAAAACAAGTAGTATGAGAGGACCCAAAAAATTGAGTCTCTACTCATAAGAAACAAAAAATAAATAAAGCCTAAACTAAGCGATACAAAAGATAGAACAAAACAAACAAGCACTAAAGAGGACGAGGTTGTCGAGACTTCCCTCTACCGCCTAGTTCAGATAGTGCGTCCATAAATCACGACTCGAAGAGCTTCTCCATTACCAGGGAGACCAAAATATTATCCATTAAGTTTCCAGGGGATAAGTAACTCAGACTTTCTTCTTCACTACGGAGGTATACACTTTCCATTCTTCTTAAGTAGACTTGACAGTCTGATCCGAAGTGGGAAAGGATGTTGCTGCGATAGGTTCCAATACTTGAGAATCTCCTACCCATTGAGCGGGTAGAACAACCAAGCTACTGGTAGGCAGTAGTTCTTCCTTAGTAGTAGTAAGCACCTTTTCCATCATCATAATATGAGTGTTTGTTTCTTTCCTATCTTTAGACATGTTATGATGGGGAGTACGATCTCCATCATAGTAGTAGTGCACCGAGATGGTGAGTATACACGCACCAATAGAAGAAGGCGGAGAGATGACCTCATATCGTCATGCAACGATGGCAACTCACGATGCTCCTCGAGGGTGGATCCTTCTCGACCTATTCCGGAACAAGTTGTGGGTATCAACGACGGTGAGGAAGGCGGTATACGTCGCGAGAATGTGCGGTCCAGTAGTATTGACATGTGGAGGTTTGAGGTTCGGAAGCAAGTGGTAACATTGATGGGGAGAGTGGCCAAACATACTGCAGTGGGTACAGTAAAGAGATACATGTTCTAGTTCTGCTGGTTGCCAAAATCCCTGATGTTGTGTGCCAATCCATATATCTCTCGAAAAAGGTAGCGTGATGTCTCGTTCTATCATTATTCTAGCCTCAGAAGGTTGAGTCATATGCTCTGTAGGCGGGTTGGTTTGGAGTTGTGTGCCATAGATCTTTGCGAAGGTGAATATAAGCTCTTGATCGTAAAGGTGTACCTGCAGATCTGGGAAGCGCAACCAAACATGGATGATGGGAGGCTCAGTACGATGGTCAAAATCTACCGTCCATTTTAGCACCTTGATCACCCGATTGTCAATTCGAAGGAGTCTGCAGCAGAACACGCAGGTGTAATCTCCATCATCGGTTAATTGGATGAGAACGCTGCGCATCCGATCTACCGATCTTCCAACTTCAATTCAGATTCCATTCGCTTCAAATTCTTTCGGATCCGTTCGAGTTTAGGATTGCGGTATAAGAACTTACCTACTTAGAAACGATCGGCGGGGTGCGAATAGAGTGAAGATCTCTTCCTCTGTAAGAAAAATTGCGGGTTTTCCGTCTTTGCGGGAAGCCTTTTGAGAAACCCAGTTTCAATGCCTTGCGCGAAAACATCGTGGTATTTCTGCGGGAAAATGTTGGGACGGGAGGGGGCGCGAGAGGGGTTATTGCCGGCGAGGGCTTCGACGTAGGAACGACCCGAGGCCATTGCAAACCTGTCGTCAGATAGCTGCAGCTCGGGTCGCTAGCAGCCAGATAGGTCGCAGCGGGTGAGCTCAAGAAGACGAGGCGCAGCAGAACAGTGTGTCGTCGGGAGGAGAGGATCGTTCAGCTTGCAGTGAGACACCGGCGACGTTGACGCTAGCAGCCAGACAGGTCGGACTGCAGCATCAAAACAACAGGCAAGCTCAAGACGACGAGGCAATACGTCGTCGGGAGCTGCGAGCGAAGCCTTCTTCGTTGGGCGTGGATGACGACGAAGAAACAAGCCGTCGAGGTCGAGACGTCGTTCAGCTGAAGCACCGAAGCACGCAGACGAAACTCGACAACGAAGACGAAAAGGAAGAGATGACGCTAGGTTTTGTCATGAGGTGAAACCCTAGCAGAGCGGGGACAACGACGAGATATATATATATATATATATATATATATATATATATATATATATATATATTGAAAAGTTTGAGGGCTAATGTATTAAAATATAATAGATACAGATAGGTTGTATGAGAGGGCCCAATGAAGGCACCCTGCCCACACAGTACAACACACACAAAAGTCCCAAAAGTGAAAAGATATAGATAAACCAAAAAATAAATTAAAAATTGTAAAATCGCAGAAAATAAGTAGCTAAGAATGACCAAATTTATTCCACGCTTTGTCTGCAGTTACAGAAGGAGTCGATTAACGAATCGTTGAGTTTAGTGCACATTACCCAAGTAAGCTAATGTATCATCCATTAAGCTTCACGAGTTTGAGTAGGCCTCCATTCTTTTTCTTTCACCTGGATGTGTAAGCTTGTCATTCCTCGCCCGAAGACTAGCTCAACTGATCAGTGTGTTGGTGAACAGATTGTCAGACATGTATAAGTTGATGAGCCCCTTGCTCCTGAGTAACTGTAACAACTCGCTCATTCTCAAGAGATGGTAAAATTGTCTCCTTTGCACCTGATGCTTTTTGAGGATGAGGAGCTTCAAAGCCTTCCTGATTATCGAATCGAACATTGTCCTTTCTAGTTAAAGATCATTCAGTATAGTTTTCAACAAGGTTTGAAGCTGCAGGTTGCCCAGCTGAACCATCTGGCAACACATCAATCGCAAAAACAGAAACATTAGTGTCAGGGGGGTCTCCAGTAGCAAGAGGGAGGGCTGATAGCATTTCAACCAATGTTTCAACAACCGGTGGAGTGCACTCAGGAGTGGAGGGGGACAAGTATGAATTGGAGCAGATCCAGTAACATTTTTACTATGTGGTTTTAAATGATGGTGCAAATGATAACATTGAGAGTGAGAGTGTCCAAACATACGGCGGTGGGTGCAGTAAAGTGGGATCTGTTCGAGTTCCACCCGCTGCCATAAGCCCTGATGCTGTGAGCCAGTCTAGATCTCCCTCGAAAAAAGTAAAGTAATATCACGTTCAATCAAAACTCTGGCCTCAGAAGGCCGACTCAGATTAAGTGTAGGAATATTAGTTTTGAGGGGTTTACTGTATACCATAGCTAAGGAGAAGAGGATCTCTTGATTGAAGAGGTGGAACTTCAAACTCAGGAAGCGCAGTCATACTGAAATGGTAGGAGGTTCAGTTAGAGTTAAAATCGACCGTCCATTTAAAAACCTTTATCACACGGTTATCTATTCGAACGAGTCTTTTCGCAAACAAATGAACATAGTCTTTATCATCTGATAATTGTATGAGAATATGCCTACCATCCAATTTACCAATCTTTCATTCCTCTTTCAGCCTCATTTGCTCAAATCTTTTCAAATTAGCTCGAGTTTGAAATTTTCATAAATGAACTTACCAAATAAAACCAGCCGGTAGGATGAAGCTAGGGTGGAGATCTCGGCCTCAGAGAGAAAGATTGCAGGTTTACCATTTTTACGGGATGTTTTTTTTGAAAAACTCGGTGTAAACGCCCAAAGCTAAAGCATCGTGGTATCGCTGTGGGAAAATATTGGAAAAAGGAGCATGAGCGGGGTTATCACCGGCAAGGGCAGCGGCGTAGGAACGGATCCCCAAGTCTATCACCGCGACTTGGGCCTGCAAATAACACAAACCCCACGTACAAGGGACTGCATCAGAAAGTGGATGCGAGAAAGACTCAGCAGAAGCCCTTCGTCTTCGGGCGGAAGAGAAGATCGTGAGAGAAAGCCTAGCCAAAGTCCTTGTCGTCGAGCAGGATGGAGACAACTTGCGAGAAAAAACAAAGAGGGAAGTCGTCCATCGTCGGGTACAATGAAATCGACGACGTGGAACTCGTCGTCGTCGGAGACGACGATGCCAGTGGAGTGAAGCCGATGGAATTCAGTGTAGGGAAATGCCATCGGGCGAAACCCTAGCAGAGCAGCCCGCCGCCGTCGACGCCATCCTTTATATATATATGTGTGTGTGTGTGTGTGGATGCATAACTCTTACAATAATTCCAAACTTTTTAATCTCTTAAGGTCTATTTGGGGTAGCTACAGGTTATTAAAAAACTGTTGCGCAGAAGCTGATTTTCTGTTTGTTTTTTGTAGTTTTGAAATAGCTGTTCTGCAGCTGTTTCTGAACAAATTACTTTTCTGTCCTGTACCATAGTATTGTTTATAACAGAACTAATCCTGCTAGCACATTCAATACTTGAAAATAAATATTCCGGTTGAATGTTATAAAATAAAAGCAAACACCTCACAAAACAGTGAGTAACACAACAATCAAAATTAAAAAGAAAACTATTAAAATAAGAATTAGTAATATGATAATATTATTTTTATAATGTAATCAATGTCACAAGATTATCCGTTCTCTAATGAAACTCTCCACGCTTGATCACTATCGGTGCTAGAATCCTCAAAATGATCTGCCCACCTAAGGAAGCACAGATTCTATGTTCATTTAGTTGGACACTCAGTAAAGTTCGTCTCACATACGTATGTAGTTATCACAAGTAAGCAGAGAATATTAGTAGTTTACGATAGATGATCAATGCTCTGGAAGTCTTCAAGCTTTATTTTTTTTAAGGTTCAAAACCACAAAACACAAACACTTAGATGCAACATTAGTAATAAAAAATATTAAATGTAATCAATTCATGTTTTATGAAACTGTGAGATCTCAGAGAACATAAGTATAAACTAACAAATTATCACTACTGAGAAGACAATTTGAACTTATTGAAAAAAGGGTTATTTGTTGTCTTTAAACCACATAATACCCAGCTCATACATTTTTCAGATATGTATATCCCCACAAAAGTCATTCAGAAGAACCTTCAAAGCCATAACACTGTAAAGAGAGAAACTTGTTTGCCTTTATTGAGATTTCACATGTGTCAAAAATCAATAGGAACATATTTGCCATCCAGAAGAACCCATAAGGTTGAATAACATGGTTGCCTCACAGGCCATCCAAGTGGGAATCAATACATGCATAAAACTAGAAATAACATTGAGATTAAAAATGACCATCATTTGCATAAATCATCAATACAATATGCAATAAACTATTTGCACAACATATTGCAAATAAAGTAACAACAAAAAATATACAATCATTCCATTCAACCGCCAACGATAACTTCTGTAATTCGATCTCTCAACTCAATCATCTCCCCCACACCTTCCTCATCCTAAGTGCAAGTTTCAAGAATTGTACTAGGCATTATTCATATGTTTCAACAGGGATATGCGAATGATGGTCATCAACTCTATTGATATCAATGTCGTTGCGCGAATGATGCTGCCAAATACAGTTGTGCATAGCTATTATGGCGACCACAATCTGCACTTGCTTAGGGAACGGATATCTCGACATATTCCATAGTATGACCTATTTTGTCTTCCAAACTCTAAATGTTCTTTCAATGATATCGCGTAAAGATAAGTGTTTTGTTAAACATCCCTTTACTACCCTAAAGAAAATTGCTGATACTTGAAATCATAAATTTGATATTTAGTATCCATGGCTCTAGAAACCCTTTTTGTAATGAGTATCAAATATCGATCAAATAATATTTTTTCTAACATAAATACAATAATTAGTATTGTAGTGAAAACACTTTTTTATTATTCGAAACTCTAGCAAATTTTGGAGTGGCTTTAGAAAGCTGTATTTCTTGGTTCTTGTGATAAATTTGAATATGTGATTATCATGTGCACTACGTTCCCAACCGACTATAATCAAAGTGAAGCTTATGTTAAAGCCACATATAACCATGACATTTTGTGTTAGTGATCTGCATCGCCCAATGAATGTTATCTTTCTATTATTCAAAATACGTGTATCCATGTGTGTTCCATTAATCGCTACAATACAATTCTAAAACATTAAACAAGGGTATCTAAATTATTGTGTTCATTTGAATTCTGGAAAAAAATGAATAGAAATAATTATCATAAAATATAGTATATATCGCGAGTCCTGTGAAATCTCTATGGGGGTCTTTTCGAATGTTGGGTCATCATGTTTAATAAATTTTTTATGAGAAACTGATTAAAGCATTCAACTAATTGAAAAATATCTAATGATTGTTTCTGATGAGTGTTGTCATTCTGTGATGCAATATAGAGAGTTATTACTAACACCTCTTTGGAAGTCATCTTGGAGGAGTCGTAAGGTTCATGATTCTTGTGTAATTCTTTCAAGAGATCGATGAATACCGGCTGTGTCATACGAAACATATTGTTAAATCTTATTGAGTGTCTTACAAGCAACTTCTCAACCCACTTATCGCTAATGTATGAAGAGGTCATGCAAGGAGAGCAAATAATATATGAGTTGTAGTACTCATACATCAAACTCAACGCTGCTGCAATTTTACTTCAGCTTTTTTCTCTTTCCATGTTATTTACTGCCTCTATAGCTAATACATATAAGAATCGTTGAATTAGTTACTATCAGAACATGCTTTAAACAAACAACAATCATAAATAAACTTTGAAAAGTAAATAACGAATTATACGACCTAGTATATCTAGTGTATATCCAAAGTTGCATAGACAATGTCCCAATGAAGAACAAATATAAATTGTCCAATTAGAAAAAATGGAATTCAAGCGTCCATGTTATCATAAAAATAACATAAATAATTGACCCTACGGTCAAGAGTCATCATCATAAACAACTCTCCCGGGGTCAGGTCTTCAAACAATTTCATAGAGAAGTACAACAGTATGTACTCGTAAATTTTTGAAGTTGCTTCCAAAATTCACAATATTTGCTGAATAGAAATTGCTTGTGATGTGTCAGGGTCCTTGGTGCATGAAACAACTAACTGTGAAATTTGACTTCTAATGAAAATAATTTTTTTTGTCAACCCACGAATGCTTTGATCGATTAGTTGATTCAATTTCATTAAGATTGAAGTCGGAGCCTTCATTGGAACCTGAAGTTAGCTCGACATCCACATGCTCAGTTATGCCAGCAAGCCCTCTCTCGCTAGGAGTGCATGCAATTTCGCTCGTGGCAACGACTCCACTAAACATACGGTCCAACTTTTCTTTAAGTTCAGGTTCAATACCACTATAATCAAAACTTTTTAGATTTTAGAACAACCTACAAATTAATGGATTATTCATATGTTGATGTAATTGAAGAAATAAATAATTGATAATGGACTTCAAGTTTTATAAATTATCACCTTCAGTCTCTCAGTTTACAATCTTTAGAAGCATCAATGGTTCGCTTTATGGGGTCCCATCCCAAGCCTTTGGATCCACGCTTCAACTCTTTTCATATTTTCCAATTCTTTAATTGACCCTTGTTTTCAATTGCTTCATGTGCGTTCCTTGAACTTATTTATTATATTTTGTCACCCCTTCTTATTAAAATAGGTGGTTGACCTATTTCCTAATTCGACCTCCTTAAGATAAAGGTCCCCAAAATATTATTTTAACATCTTTATCCCGCATGGCAGATGAACCAATTTCTTTTGTCTTTACCATAACGATACTAGCATGAAAAAGAACCAAGCAACATAAATGTATAGTAGATTAAAAACAAAGTGTCATTTAAAATACCACAACTCGAAAAGGCAACTGAAAGGAAACATCTGAACAAACCACGAACACCAACGTTACCACTAACAGCGCCACTCTGAGCATTTACACACACCATCAACAACACCACCACCAACAATGCACTGAAGAACCACACCCAACGTTTACACACACCCCAACAACATCACCAGTAAGACCACCACCATGTCACCAATACTCCATGGTAAAAAACAATCACACCCAACATACACACACACCACCATGCACATCATCACCAACACCATGGAACTGAAGAACCACCACTAACATCTACACACACCACCAACCACTCCACCAGCAGCACCACCAACCACTCCACCAGCAGCACCACCACCATGTCACCAAAACCCAATGGCATAGAACAACCACAACCAACATCCACACACATCGCTGTGGCACATCACCACCTACAACACGACTAATGCTCTGACGAACCACACCCAACATCTACACACACCGCCAACAACACCACCTGCGACACCATCAAATCACCAAAATCCCATAAGCTCAAAACAACCACACCAAACATACACACACACCCCACCATGGCACAACATCACCACCAACAACACACACCACTGTGGTACAAAAAAAAACATCACCCACACCACCACTACAAACGTCACCACCGACATAGCATATCTTTCCTCCAACAAAGAGGGAAAATCGTCGATAAGACCAACTGCCAACAAAAAAAATATCGCCCACACCACCACTACAAATATCACAATCAACATAAGCATATACTTCCTCCAAAATAAAGGGAAGCGCTAACATAGCATATCCTTCCTCTGATTGAACCGAAAATGGAATAGAGAGCCCCAACCGAGCAAGTCACACTGAGCCAAAAAAGAAAAACATTCTTTCGAGTAGATGCAAAGGAATCGCAAGAAGGCTGCACATGCTACGACACAAAAACCAGAAACCACCAAAACCAAACCCATAAATTGCAAGGACCAAATCACAAATTGTAAACCTTCAAACCATAATCTAATTTCAACGCCAATAGGGCAATGATTACCTGTCAGAAGGAAATGTGAAATGTGAGAATGCTACCGGAACCGAGTATCAGGGATACGGTAGGAAGTTAAGAGAAAAGAAATGTTACCGGAAACCACCGAACACAGTTAGGACAAAAGATCACGCGAGGTCGAAACACGCTAGGGGTAGAGGAGCTACTAGGACAAGAGATTGCACGGGGTCGAGCACGAGGGCGTCGAACAGAAGATCATAGCGGGTCGAAACGCTGGGGGCAATCCAATAATATTTCGCGAACAAAATGAGGTCCGAGGTTTACCTAAATAATCTGAAAAAAATCTGTATATTTTTTCCAATACCAAATTCAACATTTAGCTGTCGCGCTGCAGCTTAAAAGCTGCCCCAAATGCAGCCTTAAGCTCAATAAATTATTATTATTATTGCTTAGTTGCAAAAAGTATACTAATTTATTCTATTAGTTTTAATGATTTCATACAATTTTGCTCGCTAAACACAAATTTGACTATAATCTCAAAAATTTATTGGGAAGCATTAAGGATTAATCATCAAATCATAATGATTAAATCTTAATATAAATAAAAAAAAAGACTAATCTAGATTTTTTTTTTCTAGAGTGAGAAGGAGAAAACAATTCTTATTCTCATTTATCCCAATTATGTAAAACAATCTTTAAGAATTTAGGATTAACATGAATCCATATTTTCTTACCCAATATAATTAATCTCAACTTAGACAATCTTTAAGTTGCTATGACTATTAAAAAAGAGAACAAGCTTATAATTTCACCATGTAAAAGCTTAGATGGAAACATTCCATACGAAACTGCTATCTTTTATTCTTCCTTTGCAAGTCAGTGAGCCATGATATTTTTATGTTTCTATGACACCGATCTAGGGTTCCTAGACGGTGTGGAGGGATGAAGGAATGAGTTTGATATTGGTAGGAAGAGGAAAGAAGGGAAAAATGATGCTGGCTTCTACAAGCGGGTGCAATCGACAACTAAACACCGAGTTTGATGCCGAAACCAGCAAGTAGAGAATGGTTGCAGAGGCATGAGTAAATATCTAGATGGTTAGAAAAGATCATTACCCCGATTCGATCATGCTACAGGCACAATACCAGAGAAAAATTATGGATACAAAATTTTGACATGAGAAAACTAGAAGAGACAATCTTTATTGTATTGATCAAAAGCATAAAATCTCCCAAATCAGTCCATAGCAATCATATAAATAGTGTTCAAGTAAAATAATCATAATTATATTTCTATTAATATAAAATTGGGGCCCACCAGGACTTGAATAACAAAGCAACAGGAACTTTCCCGCTACAGTAGCGTGATGAGATTCCATTTCCGCCTTCACCATGGAAGTGATTCCACATCTCTTGGGACGCTATCATATTATCCTCCCCTAGTGGGATACACTTCACTTACTTTTTGAAAGTACTGAAATCCTCTTAATATGACGGCAAATCATTAACATTGAAGGTGGCATAAATATTTTAATCACGAGGCAGATAATCTAATAAGCATTTTCATTAATCTTTTTAATGATTTTGAATGGATCATCTGTTATAGGATTGAAATTTTCAAATGAATCTTGGGGAAATCATTCTTTTTTTGGTCTAATCCTATTAAGTCACTTTTCTTGAAAATTATAGTTTTCTTGGATCAGTTAGCATGCTTTTGATACTTTCTTTTGCATGGCAACTTTCTTTCTCACCTGCTCATCTAAAGATTTAAATATTTCTAACTATATAATATGTGAATCTTTTCTAAGTTCAGCTGACAATATTGACCTTAGTTTCAAAAGTGAGGGGATTCCATGCATACATAAGCTCAAATGAACTGTGATCTGTGGACTTATTAGTAGACTTGTTGTAGATAAAATTTACTTGAGGATGAACCAAACTCCACTGCGTAATATTCTTTCCCACAAAGTATCCAAGGGGGTTTCTCAAACTAAGGTTTACCACATCTATTTGATCATCCGTTTATGGGTAAGCCATTGAATTGAATTGAAGTTTTGTATCTAACTTATCCCATAAAATCCTCCAGAAGTGGCTTAAATTTTTTTATTTATTTAGGTGTTGGTTCAAGGTATACCATATAGCCATACTTTTTCTCTGAAGTAGAAGTCTTTGATGTTTGATGCATCCATCATCTTGTGACCAAGAATAAAATGTGTCATCTTGGACAAGTGATATATTGCTATCATAACTGGGTCCTTACTCTATTGTATCATGGCAAAGTACCACAAATTCATGCTCTCATCCAACTAAGGTGCTTTTATAATGAGAATGGTAGTGTATAGGCATGTATTTTATCCTCTAGTCTTAGCTAAAACATATATATTACATTATTTGACATATCTTTTCACTTCTAGCATCAATCCAGATCAGTAGAATTTCTTTTTTCACTATGAAGTGTTTTATCCATGCCAAAGTGTCCCTCCATGCCTCTATTATGACACTTTTGTAGGATTTCTTTTTTGAGTAAACCCTTTAGAATGCACAACCTATTTCATTAGATTAGGTAGCCATATTATATATGAAACTGCTTATACAGTCTGTCCTGAAATGAACCCCAAATCTTATAGAACTTCTTGGTAGTGGCATGTCTCTTTAAAACTTGAAATCAAATTGCATTCAACTTCTTGGTGTTGTTCAGAGAGTGATCATGGCTCGGTGTATCAACTATTTTATTCTGACTTCCTGTCTTATTTTTTAGCACAAAATGGAATGAAGATTTGAATTCTACTTGTTAGTTTTCTCCCCTTTCTCTTGCTTTGACTATTCGGGAATCTGAGGGTTTCATAATCCGTGTACAGGGTGAGCTTGTTTTTAAGCAAGTAATGACTGATGACTGATAGTTCTTACTAATGCATAGAACTCCTTATCATTGGTTGAATATTTCCTCATTGACTCGTATAATTTCTCCTTGAAGAAAATAAGGGGTCCACTTTTACTCGGTCTAGCTTCAATTCTCACATAGTTCTGAGAGTGCTAAAACAAGGGTGTCAATAACCTATTCTTCAAAGTTTCAAAGCTGGTATGCGTCTCATCTGACAAAAAAAAAAATTGTCTACTTCAAGGACTTTGTCAAGGGTGTTGCAATAAAACTAAAATTTCGATAAATTGCATGTAAAAAAATGACAATCCATGAAATTAGCATACTTAAGTAAATGATTGCGGTTTGGGCCAAGCCATACCATCCTCGATCTTTGTCGAGTCTATCCCAATGCCAACAACCGAAACAATATATCCTAGGAAATATGTGTGTGGTGTAAGAAAGTGATAAGCTATACTAAAAGTCTAAATACCTATCGCAAGCACGACAATTGTTCATCCTCTAGATGGTTGTATGCCAATGTATCCTCAAAATACAATATCACAAACTTTCCAATAAAAGCTCAAAAAATATGATTCATCAGTCACATGAAAGTGTTCGATACATTAGACAACACAAAGGCATGACTGTCCACTCATGCAATCCATCTCGTGTTTTAAAAACAATCTTTTACTCATCTCTTGGTTTTATTTTTATTTGGTGCGAACCATTAAGCAAGATCTTGGAGAAGACACCAGCTTCATGTAACTGATTAAATAAATCATCTATTCTTGGAATGGGAAGCTGGTACTTGATAGTGATCTCATTCATGACCTTGCTATAGTGCATATACTCCAAGACACCAGCATGTAACTAATTAAATAAATCATCTATTCTTGGAATGGGAAGCTGGTACTTGATAGTGATCTCATTCATGACCTTGCTATAGTGCATATACTCCAAGACCCATCCATTTTGGGCACATCAAAATAGAAACGATTGGTGCCTAACAAACTAGTTCCTTGGTCATCTAATCCTCAATATGCTTCCATAACTCTTCATATTCTGTTGTTAACATGCAGTAGACTAGTCTATTGAGGAGAATTGATCTTGTGATGAGGTTGATAGCATGTTGTTCCTCTTCTAAGGGTGGCAATCTAGATGACAATCTGTCAATCAGAACATCGTGAAACATATCTAATAGAGGCTATACTGCTCAGAGTACAAGCTCTTCTGTTTCACTCCTTTCTAACTTCACCAAGACTAGTTCCACTAACGCTTATTTCATGGCTTATAAAGTATAGCACGAGACACGATAGCTTTTATCTTTGATTGAGTACTCATCGCTGTTATGGTAGAAGTACAATACACATTTTATTTTTGAGAGTTGAGTAGGTATTGTTGTAGCTATCCATAAAGTGTACTCTTGTCCTAAAAGTAAATATCAAACTTATCTCGTTATTGTCCATTCTTTTCATCTCCCATTTCACTACTTAAGCACAAGCTGAACGCACTTAAAATAAACATCTCCCATAGGCATGCCTCCAAGTTCAATCACATCTCATTCTCTTCTGTCACCATTTGCTTGTCTACCCTTGTCTGGGTTGCTTGCTCATTCAGTCTCTGCCCTAAGATCTCAATAAAGAGGCAAGGCAGGGAGGAGTATGGGCGGGTTGGTTAATGGAACTGATTCGGTTCTTCACCGTTTATTAAAGATACTCTTCACTGGATATTTTAATTTTCATATTTCAATCTATAGATTGTATGATTTACTGATAAAATTATATTTTGTAGGCAATTGAGGTATCAAGCAATGAGTACGAACCATCTGAAAAGGATATACTGTATGCTGAAGGGGTGACCCAAGGAAATGGATTGGTTTCCATAGATTTCTCATTAGATGATCGCAGTCCAATGTCAGAAGTCTACAATGACAATCCAGATGTTCATTCCCAGCCGCTTACTAGGTGAGCTTTCCCTCTCTTGTTGACTGTACTTGACATTGGTGCCCATGCAATTTTGTTATTATTTTATAACTAGATTAGGTTTTCAATGTTTAAAAATCTTCTGCAATGTGAAATGCTTATTTTACATATTCTGGCTCTTTTGAGAAGTTCCTTGTCTAATCTTTTTATTTCAATGCTAAAGGCCTTTTTCTTCAAGGATTATGATATCTTTTGTTGGCTTAGATTTTCTTTTTCTTTTTTTTATCTTAAGATTTTTGATCACAACTTCCAACCCCACTTAGTGGGATTAGGGCTTTGTTGTTGTTGTTGTTGTTTTGATCACAAGTTCAAAATTTCTTCATTGAAAGCTGATTTGCCTAGTTCCCCCTTTGCATGCGTTGCAACACTGCTTTATGTAGTTGACTTGTAACAGATCTCTCGGATGAATGGAGAACTTATTAAGCCAATCCTGATTGATGTGATAAGGGTGATAATGATGGTGATAACCTGTAGCGCACCTTTTGAGTTGGTTTTGTTGATACTATCTTGTAGGTTCGGGTACCTAGTTTGGAGTTTGTATTGTTTGCAGGGAGACCTTGATTTATTCTTTTTGTTGAAGGTGCTTGGTTCACAAAGATATATGATTATCATCTTTCGGTAAATTATGATGTTCTTGCATGCATCAGGGTAAAGAATAAGGAAAGATTTGTATACTGCTAATTAAGCAAAGACGGTCAATTTCATCTGTACACATGCATACATAGTCCATAGTTAATCTTTCTTGTATACCATTAGCATTCTAGGATGTACATTATGGTCTAAATCATCTCTTTGAAACTAATGAAATTTTATATTTTGCAATATGTGCTAACTTGGCTAGTTAAGCTATTGGGAAGTCTGTGGGCCAAGGAAGATCTGGAGGTTAATATATCTGTATCGCCTTTAGAAGACGGACAAGGATCAAGCTTTAAATTTTTGAATAGAAGAACTTTATGACAAAAAAAGAGCATCTTTTAATTGTCTTTTTATAGTGAGGTTAAGATAACACTACACAACTTATCTTAATGGATTTCTTTTCAGCAAAATGTTATAACCTGCTTTGAGTATAAGGGAACCTACTAGGAATTGCCAGAGAAAAAAGAGATACAAAAGCATAGAAAAAAAAAAAAAAAAAAAAATCAAGGATGATGCATATTGTGGATTATGAAAATTACAAAACTATTTATTTGGCTCATCTAGTTTATAACCTTGTGAATGCATGCAAGTGGCAATAGAATTTCTTCTCAATCTCTCCTTTATGGTGGATAGAATATAAAATCTATTATATACCAGAGTCAACACTTTTTATACTCCCATCTGAATCAGATAATTGTTAAGATATATCATCATCACTATATTCATGGATGGATGAAGCTAAGGTATTTCAAGAACATGATGATTGTTTTCAGTGGTAATACCAGTTGATAATGGAGGGACTAACAAGGGGCTAGTAGTGTTAAGAAAACAACCACTATATTTAGACGTGTATGAGATTAGAGTTAACCAACGCCACAATAAGAAAAACAAATATTATTTTTGGAAGTAAATAGGTTGTTACAATCAAACATGCTTAAAAGGATAATTTCAACAAACTTATAGTAGGGCTCAATCCATTGGTGATGGAGATCGGCTTGATGGTTTGTCACGATCCGGCCTAATAGCTTAGAATTAGCTAAGTCAAAAACTACGACGAGTTGGACATTATTGATTTTTTATTTTCTTTCCATGTTTTTAGAAACTTGTAATATATAAAATAGCTATTAATAATTCACAAATACACATAAGGAAAATTAAATCATCCAACTGTAACAGAAATATCTACAAGTGAAACGTCTAAAACCACGTAACAGTATATCATTATCCAAAAGAAAAAAAATACAAAAAAGAGACAACAAACACATCATAACATGATGCATATCAACAGTAGTCAAATTATTGTAAATTAAGTTTCATGTGAGACCTTTTAACCTACAGATTTTCTTTTCTTGAAAGAAATTATTAATTACAACTGTAAGTTTAACTTAGTGAGCAATTATAATCTTAATATGCATTAAGGCTTTTGGCGCAGCTTCTTGGCTGCGGTTTGGTATCCTTTTAGGAAACGCTCCCCTAAACGCGGGCCATGGGTACTCTTTGGTTCACAATTTTATGCGATTTTATTACTTCGTTACCCTCTCGCATTTTTGCTCGACGGGGTTCTCTCCTCTCTCACGTCTCTGCCATAACGAGTCATCTCCTCTCTAGCGGCTTCATTTGTTTCTTTTGCTCTCCATCCTACGATATCCTCTATCATTTCTCTTTGCAGTTTGTGATTCATTTGGACTTTGGCTTTCTCTTTGCAATTTTTGGCTTTACTCTACTATGAAATCGATATTCTATTATTACAAGGATGGGATTTTGGTAACTTCTTCCATTTTTTTTTGCTGTTTATTCTCTTTGCTCTATTCGGTTTTTGGTTCAATGTGTTTTGTGACTTGTTTTTTCAGTTCGTGGCCCCTAGAATGAATGGACTTGATATTTGTGAGATCTGGAATGAATGGACTTGGAATTTGTGGCCTCTTGAATGAATAGACTTGGAATGTGCTTATCTCTGTGGATTTTGGAGACATGGAAGCTCTCTGTATGTTTCATTTCTTAGTTTAGTTGGTTTCGTGGGTTGCCCTCTTTCTCAGATGGAATGTGCATTGTGTTTGGCGGCCTTCGAGTGGTTGGGTGGTGGTGTGTAGGTGGTATGGGTGGTGTTGGTGGTGTGTGTAGGTGGTATGGGTGGTGTTGGATGTGTGTTGAAACAATGGTGGTGGTTGTTTGTTGGTTTAGTATATGAGGGTGGTGGTGGTAGTATGTTGGTCACGATGATATGGTGATGGTGATGTGTTATGTGTTGTTGATGTGATGGTGGTGGTGTGTTGGTGTTGATGATGTCATGACGGTGGTGTGTTGGTATTGATGATGCAGTGGTTGTGCTGTGTTGGTGTAGATATGGCCGTGGTGGTGTGTTGGTAATAGTGTGTTGGTTGTAATGATGTGGTGGTAATGGTATGCTGGTGTTGATGATGCGGTGGTGGTGGTATTGGTGTTGATGATATGGTGATGGTAGTGGTGTGTTGGTGATACTGTGTTTTTGATAATCTGATGGCGATAGTATGTTGGTATTGATGATGTGGTGGTGGTGGTGTGTTGGTTTTGATGATCAGTTGTGTGTAAATGGTAAATGTGTGGTAGTGTTGGTGTGTTGGTGATTTGTTAATATATTTCAATTGTTTCTTTTTTGTTACCTTTTTATGTTTTGGAATTTTAATTGGGACTTCATGTTTTCATGAGCTAACCTTATATTCTCTGTCGAACAATTTTGTTCTTTAGTTCTTTTCGTGTTAGTAGTCGTCATGGTTAAGTTAAAAGAAATCGGTTCGTCTGTCATGTGTGATAAAAATGTGAAACTCATATTTTGTGATCTCTATCTTAAAGAGCTGGAATTGGAAAATAGGTTAACCACTTATTCTAACAAGGATGACAGAATATAATAAAAAATTTCAAGGAATGCACAAGAAGGGAATATGATATAATACAATTGAAAAATAAGTGAGATCAGTTAAAAAATGATTAGAAAATATGAAAAATTAAAGCGAGGATCCACGGGCTTGGGTTGGGTTCTGGTAAAGTGAACTATCGATGCGTTAGAGGAATGGTGAGCTGAGAAATTGAATGTGAGAATTTAAGAATCATCCAATTCTTTACCTTTTTTTTTGCAATTACATTAGCATTCAGAGAAATTGAATGTGAGAATTTAAGAATCATCCAATTCTTTACCCTTTTCTTTTTTGCAATTACATCAGCATATCAATTACCTATTAATTTGTAGGCCATGGCAAATGCTAAAGAATTTAAGTTCAATTGCATTAGTCTTGAACTTGAAGAAAAGTTGGATCATATGTTTGGTGGAATCGTGGTCATGGGTGATCATATATGAGTACTAAGTGAGAGTGGGTCTACTTGCAGAGCTGAGCATGTAGATGCCGAGCAAACTGCTGACTCCAATAAAGGTTCCAACTCTAACATCAATGAAGTTGAATCTACTAATTGAAACAAATGTCTAAGTGTTGAGAGAAAGAAAGATGATCCTGTTTAGTCAGATTTTATAATTAGTTGATTCATGCACTAATGATCCTAGCACATGATATGCAACTTCTATTATGCAAGTTATGCGAATTCTGGAAAAAAACTCTAAAAATTCAAGACATACCGTTTTACTTATTGTACATGAAGTTGCTTACAAAACACGACCAGGAGAATTTTTCATGTCGATGACTCCTGACCGTAGGGTTAATTGCCTACGTTATTTCTACGATAATCAGGATGCTTGAATTTTATATTATTTGTTGGACACACTTTATGTTTGACTGCTATGAAGACATTATATGTGCTACATGGTGGACATTTTTTATGCTATTTTCATTATGTTTGAGTTTTTTTTTTTCATTGTTGGATATATTTCAATGCTTTTGAAATATTCGTTATCATTATTTTTGTTTAATGCAACACTTGCTAATTCAGTGTTATTTATGTGTTAGCTATCTAAAATATGAATAACATTGATAAAGAAAAACGAAAAGGAAAATTGCAGTTGCAATATGCTTAGTTTATAAGTATTACAACTCATATTGCTCGCTCTCCTTGCATGCATCCACTTACATAGCGACAAGTGGGTTAGGGAGTTGCTTTTGAGTCACCCCACAAGATTTAATAATTTTTTTTAATACGCATCTCTTATTTATTGATCTATTAGATATATTGCACATAAATCATGGACTCTATGACTTATCTATGATGACTTCAAGAGAGGTTTAGTTATAATCATCTATATTTTGTCGCAAAATGAGTTTATGACGGGAGCCATGGAGTGATTCTAACACTCATAAAAAATAATTAGCAGATATTTTTTTTATTGGAATGGATGCTCTTACCAGCTTATCCTCAGGAATTATAAGATTTGAATACCTAACATTCCAAAGCACCTCATAGAGATTTCACGTGTTCAACGGTATATCATACTTTAAGGTAGATTTCCATTTCATATTAATCGAAATTCACTTAAGATTATTAACCCTAGCATCTTACATAAATGACCTAGGACTGAATTGCAGTAATTCACAAAACACATGTGGATGCACACTTGTACAATTGGAAAAAATTGCATATATTGGATGTTGTGGGTCCCAAGCGTAACGATATAGTTTGTGATTTTAATATGTCTTCAAACTTTTGTGATGTTAGAATGGGAAGAAAACGCCTTATTTATAGTCGTATATTCGGTGTAATGACTGAAACAAATACAACTTTCCAAAGTAGCCTCCGGCTTTGCTTGCATATGAATAAATAAAATATTTATTGCATCACAATACTAATGAATGAATTTACAACATGGAAATATCATTGGGTTGATGTTGGATATCCATTACAAAGAGGATATCTCAAACTATTCGCCAGATACTGACGCTATCGTATTTTGACAACATAGCTCTAGACGAAAAGGTGATGTTTAACGAGGTGGCGCTCATTTTTACATGATGTTATTGAAAGGATATTTGGGGGTATGGAAAAAATGATATATTTTACGTGCTATGCTCACCTATTCTTTCAACAAAGTGAAGATTGCTGGTTGTGGCGATGGTTCTCCACAAGCTTACATTCGTCGGCATTCTTCGCTTGGCGATATTTATTTGATATGTAGATGAGGAGCAATCACTTGTCCCAGCTTAGAGACATACAAATATTGGCTAGGCCATTCAATATCATAGTATTTGGTGATTTACATGACTCTTTTGTACATAAGAAGGGAGGTGCGAGGCGATGGCGTTGCGAGAGCAAATTACAATTGCAATAGTTGATGTATTAAAGGATTTTATATGCTACATTTTCTTTATGTGTAATGTGTTGGAAAAGCAATTATTGTTTATTGTAATAACTGTATATGTAATCTTGTTCATGTCGAATTTTGGTTCGGTGCAAATTATTTTTTCATTCTTTTCTCACATAGATGGCCTTTAGACAACGTAAGTTTAATATATATTCATTTTCTTGCATGTTTTTTTTTCCCATGGTTTTGAAGTCTTATCTTTGACATAAAATACTTTGGGATTCTTTTAGTGGCCTTTGCGTGATATATTTTGTTATACATACATGATCGGTATTATATAGTTTCAAGGCAATCAGAGTACCTCTTATTTTAGTGTAGATAGTATTGTGATTTTTTCGGATGGCCTTTTATGGTGATATGATTATGTGACATCTTAGCACGTTTTATATGGTTTAATGGCAACCAGATCTCCTTTTTCTCCGGTTATATGAATGTTAGTTTTTATGAATAGCGTTTTTGGAGATATGCTTTTATGACACATATAAGCTCGGTATTATATGATTTAAATGCAACAATGAACCGGTTTTCTTAAAGGTCTTTTGTCTTCTTATAGCGAAATTATTCGTTGGTTTGCACTTTATGTTCTAAGACTTGACTTTATAAAACTTTAATTGCATATTTTGTTATTCTTTCTCACTAATATTGCATCTAAGATTGATGCTTTGTGATTTTTAAACTTTCATAAAGATGAGGTGGGGGTCTTCGGGTGCCTCTAGAGTATTGTGCGATTATTGTGGTGGTGGCCTCTCCTTACTTCATGACGGGGCATAGCTTTGAGAGAATTTTACGGAGTGTCTAAGGAATTGATCACGAAACTATGACTTTTTTCGAGGTGGGTGAATGAGTTCGATATTTCCTTTACGATAGTGTACATGGAGAGTTTCATTAGATGAGAGATTATATTGTGAAATTAGTCGTTTGCATTTTAAATTCAACATTATGATAATATTAATTATTATTTTAATAGATTTAATTTTAAATTTAATTATTTTGACTCATTGTTTAATGAATTATCAATTTTAATTATGTAATATTAAGATTGAATATCATTTTAAATATGGTGTCTGTGGGCGATTTTGTTATTAACAACGCAAAAAAGTGTTGGGGCATAAAAAGTATTTTCATAAACAATGCTGTGCGAGCTGGCACTTTCGCCCAATGCAAAAAAACCGATTGGCTTTTAAGCCTGACTTCTTGACACGAGTTGTTGTGCAATATTTTTCTAGCAAGTTGCGTACATCCCCAAACATAACTTAAGTGTATGCGAATACCACGCATGAATAACAAAATAAATAGTTAATTACTTTATAAAATTTTAAACTTTCACTTTAAATTATCAATTTTCTCATTTCAATTTAAATATTTACCTTTTTTAACCTCCTTATAAGTCATATTAGGATTACCGTCATACACGAGTATCCTAAAAAATGTACACGAAAGATACCTAAAAATGTACCTAAAGGTTCCTAAAAAAATGCACTTGAAGTTAAATCTTTAAAATTTCTTTTATTGTGCATGAGTATGATTCCACTGCCATGACCATGTGGGGTATTGCAGTATGACTTAAATCTTTTACTTATTATTTCTTATCGATTAGAAATCCTTTCGATTATCTTTTTTACGTATAAACGTAGTTATTTTTCTACTAGATTTTGTGAAACGTATTTGAGCTTTAAAATGCAAGACATGAATGAAATATTATTTTTAAATCGATTAATAAAACGAGTTATTCCTTGATAAAATATTAATTTAATACATATAAGAAAATATTTACTCATTTTACATGAATGTTTTCGATTTCATGAATTCCTCTTTTCTTATTCGTCACTTAACACCCTTTGCACCTTTAAATCAACACACCTAATTAAAACTCATAATTTTATATACGAAGCATTCTATGATTAAAACACTAAACTCTTTTCACTTTAAAAATATTTGCATCTTTTTCCTCACATCAAATAATTTGGCAGCCTTCTTTCACACTTCCAATTAAAATAAAATTTAATAACATCAATGTAACTAATTATATCATTAATTCCAATAGTAATATTAGGCTTGACATTTACCATATATGCTTTGATTAATCTCCTCCCTTGCTCGCTTCATCAACTTCTTGTCCTCCCTTGGAGAGAGAGAGATCAATTTATGATTAAATTCATTGATGATATTTTACTATAATCTATAAGAATAATATTTGATCTATTGAGGAATGATTAGTTGCTTGTTAAATTTTCAAATTTTAAATTTTGGTTAAAAAGTTTTTAATATTTTGGGCGCATAATAATTGATGAAGAAATCTCAAACAAATTCTCGAAAGATGGAATCAATATTTAGAATGGTCTATGCCAAAGAAGGTTACAAAACTGTATAATTTTTTAGGTTTATGTGGATAATATAAGAGATTTGTTATGTGATTATCACATATAACTCTATCGTTGCCGAAGCTAATGTGTAAAGATATTAAATATGAATTTTCAAAAGAATGTGAAAATAGTTTTATTGAATTGAAGAGACATCTAATAACTACACAATATTAACTGTGCTATCAGTGACAAAAGAATTTCAAATCTACAGCTATGTATTTTTAAAAGGATTGTTATATATTTTAATACATGATAGAAAAACAATTGGGCATACATCAATAACAACAAAAACAACAAAGCCTTAATCCCACTAGTGGGGTCGGCTACATGAATCCTTTTTCTCCATTGTGTCCTATTTAGTGTCAAATTTTCGTTTAATTCTAATAAATTAAGATCATTTTTTATGCAATAAGCCTAAGTTTTCCTAGGTCTACGTCTGCCTTTGTTAACATAAGTTGTATCTAAAACATCTACTCTCATAATCGGATCATCAGGTGGTCGACGTTTAATGTGACCAAACCATCTACGGCGGCTCTCTCTAATTTTATCCGTCACTAGTGCAACACCAACCCTATTACGGATATATTCATTTGGCATTTTGTCTCTAAGCGTAAAGCCACTCATCCACCTAATCATTCTCATCTCGACAACACTTAACTTAGCATTATGCTTCTCTTTTAAAGGCCAACATTCAGCACCATATAGCATTGCAGGTCTCACCACCATCTTATAAAATTTTCCTTCCAGTCTAAGCGGTACTTTTCTATCACACAATAGGCCGGACGCATTCATCAAGACAACTAAAATTTCATGACGGAAATTATTTAAATCATGATATGAATCTGGCAACTATAGTATTTGTTATGAAGATTTTGAGACATTTGTATGCTGTGAAACATGAAATATTTACTAAGTATAGAATTCAAAATATGCATTTACGCGGAAATAGTTAAATTTGATGCGAAGAAGATGGTTTGAGTAGATTAAAGATTGTAATTTAGATATGTAGTACTATTCTTGAAATACAAATATTTTGGCTGATGTTGAGTCAAAATTTTGTTAATTGTTGCAAGTTGGATGACTAGTCAAAATAAATTAAGAAAATTAACGATTTATTGGAAGAAGGGATTGGATGACGTAGGATATTTGCATCAAATGTATGTGAAGAAAAATGTGGCGGTTAGAATTCAAGAGGCTTAGAAATTTAATAGGTGAGTATAAAAAATTAGTTAACCGAGTTCCATCTTGAGAGAGATTACAATTGATAGAATTGTTAAAAAATCAGCTGTTGATAGATACCCAATGATTTAGCATTGAGTTGGAGATTTTTCTGGATGCTCATCACTCGGGTTATACTATTCACCTAGGAAATATAATGACGTATAAAAATTTGAAAATAGTATTTGTGTGGCTGTAAAGCCTATCAAATTGTTGAAATTAACCATAAAAAAATGTAACTGTTGCGGGTCATACCTATTCTAGTGATGGGGGGGAAGAAATTATGATGTTTTTTGAAAATAGTATTTGGGTGGCTGTAAAGCATGTCAAATTGTTCTTGTTAACGATAAAAAATAATGAACTGTTGCAATCATACCTATTCTAGTGATGGTGGGAAAAAATTATGATGGATATTGTTAGTAGATTTTTGAAATCAAGACAGACAATGATGTTTGAGTGATTAATGAAAGGTTAACTAAATTTACTCAACTATTGCCTCTTAAGCAAACAAATTTAGTTAGAACATTGATATGTGGTGTTGAAGCATTTTTCATTTATAAGGCGATAAGTGAGTCTTGAAGTGCACCGTTAAAATTATGTATAGCCAAAATAAAGGTAAAACTTAATATATTAGCATCACAATCTATAAATATATTCAAGAAATTCATATTAACATCCCAACATACTAAAGAGTATTCTGTTTATATCAATAACAAATTGTGTAAGTTGTAAAGTTTCATGTAATAAATTGGATAAACTAAAAGCATAATGCAGACATTAACTATCAAACTAACACATAAGACATCAAATGAAAGTAAAATAAAATATTAGAATAAAGTCCTAATATGACCATAAATCATCTAAACCAATGAAACTAAGGAATGATGAAAAAAATCCTAAAAATTCAAAAGTCTATAAAATGGAAAATCTTGGAAGTTTCTTAAAAAGGCAGTTGGATTATAGTAGCATGTTTGAGATTTTTTTCTTTTTTAAATTCTCAGATGTTTTTCCAAAGATAATATTTTATATTTAGTAGAAAAAAATTGGTTATATGATATGCAACTTTAATGGTTATAAAATGGATATTCATAAATCAATATTTTATGAAAATCAGGTGATATCTTAATGTGCTATGTTAAGTATAATGGTTCTAGTGTAAAAGACAAATAAAGATATGGATGGGTATAAATTTAGTGCTATAGTCTGGAGAATAAAGTGAAAAAGAATCAAGAATATTATTTTAAAAATATCATCATAAAGATACAATTTTTTTGATAAAATTGCAATTGGATGGTTAGGATATAAAGAAGTCAATAATAGCCCAATTGAGTGTCAGAAAAATTAGAGTATTAAGGTGAAATTAAATTAAAATTAGAAAATAGATTTAGAAATGGCTAAATTTCGGAGATTTTAGAATTATGTCGTGCTATACAACATACACAACAAAGAGTAGAAGATTATTGAAAGATTATTGGATAAAATTAATGTCATTGAATTACAAAAAAAATGGGTTGACAATGTTGTGCAAAATAATTTCACGAAATAAAGCTAATACCATATGTCACACTTAATAGAAATTAATGAAAATTAATGTGAGCAATAAATAATTGTAAAAATGCTACTTATGTTGATGATGATGACTTAACAATGAAATTATTTCATCATGATATATTGGCAAAATAGTGATGCGCACACTCTAGAAGCCAAATGTAGAAAGTTGGGATAAGAATTTAATGATGATGATGATTACTTGATTGAAGAATCTAAAATATATGGATTGCATTGGGTGGAAGTAATTAGAGTTATAAACGAGTGAACAATCATATTGGGTATCATTCCATTATTATAGAAGTGACAGCGCTTAATATTCAAATTTGAAAGTTAAGAACTGTGATTGCTCATAAGTGAGATACTTTTATAAGAATTGATTCTCCATAAGCTAAAGAAGGCAACAAACTATCTTTATGGCATCTTTAATTAGAGAGATGTCAGATGCTTTTATTTCATGTACTTTTTTGTCATCAAATCTAGCCTTTTGTCAAGTACTTTTAATGGTACTTTGAAAGTCACTTCCTTATATAATCCGAAAGAGATGTTCAATGCAAGCTGAATCTAGCGTGTTTAAATTTACATTGGTATAAAAAGTGAGAAAAGGTGCTACGCAAGTCATCTGTGATGAAAATAACACATTGGCTTAACGGTTGCTAGGTCTTTTAATTCCAGGGAAATCTTTTACTATTGGTTTTCATTGTTAGTAATATAGTACCTAAAATGCATGGTTTCCCCCTTGCAATGTAGTTGACAATCTGTTGATAACCTTGCCAGTTCTTGCTGTTTTAATTCTATTATATCTTTTTTTGTATCCTTCTTAGATGTACAATAGTGTCTTGTGAGCTTTATATATAGTCTTCATGCTTGAATGTGATAATACATGTCTGTTGACAGGTGAAGTTTTTGTATGGAAGTAAATTTACAATGGAAGAACTAGAAAGCATCAAGTCAATGATTCAAAGCAACATGTACAAATATCTAAGCATTTTGCTTGAGGGAAGAGAATGCTTTGAGGAAGAGGCTTTATCTAAATTAAAAGAAAATGGCACAACCGATCAAACCCACATAGAAGGTAATGCTACTGATAGTTTTGGGCAGCAAAGTTCTACCCTTTTTGTGAGTTAAATTAAATTAAATTATAATTTTTTTTGTAATGAAATATTTGACTCCTTGTCTAATGTTTTATTGTTTCTGGATTGGTTTCTTCATAGTACTTCAATCGTCTTCAATCTTTGAAGGAAATTATATTGTGATGTTTCTGTGTTTTACATTCTTTAAGATGAAGCTCTATCATGGAATGCAATCTAAATATGCTCTGCATTACAGAAATGAGCTCCGATGGCTATAACGAATGCTCTTTGATAAGTGATCTTGAATATTAAACCATTGCTTAAGTATCAATTGCTGCGTCAGATTTTATGTTTTTGCATATGTACCAGATATCAATTCTCTACAGAAGATTAGATAAAAATATACTAAAGGAAATTTATCATATATATGAAATTGCTTATCCATTTTGATAAATAAATTAATCATATATTTGTCACTTAGGATACTTTCATTTGCTACTTGTAGCATGAGATTTTTTGGAATATTCTATTATTGTTTCTAATTTAAATGTCTGAACCATGGTGATGCTCGTGTTCTCATAAAATTTATCATTTTTTTTAGTTGACATGCAGTGCATTATGCCCTTTTTTGTGCGGATGTTGTGCGTTTATTTATGTGAGATGAATACAGATAAACTAGAACTTGTTGAAACTCACCACTGTTTATAAAATTGAAGTTACCCGTGTTTTAATTCAACTTTGACATGGTCATGATGTTTTAGTCTTGTTGCAATAAACACGTTTCTGGTAATTCATTTATTATGGTCAAAAAGTGTTCTGATCATCATAGGTGGAGGTAGAAGTGATGGCGGACCTGGCACGAACACTTATTCTGTAAATGGTAAATTGAAGCAGTTTTCTGACTGGCTTTTAGACATCATTGCAACGGGTGATCTAGATGCATTCTTTCCTGCTGCAACACGGGAGTATGCCCCATTGGTTGAGGAAATGTGGAGGGATCCTGCCATACAGGAAACATACAAGAGAAAGAATGAGCTTCATTTTCTCCCGGATGTTGCAGAATACTTCCTGAGTCGGGTAGTTTGACCTTTTCCCTTTACCTTTGACTAAACTTTTACTCCGCATTCATATTTGAAAAATGCTATTTTTCTTTTACTGTCTCCTTCAAATATGCGGATTATTAAATATTCCATTTTAAACAATTGTAAGTAGCTAGAGTTTATATGATAATCTTTTTCACCTTGCAGTGTCATTGTCTAAGCAGATTAGGCCATTTATGTTAGCATGACATTAGGGAAGCGCCAATATTTGCTTGAAAGTACGTCTTCAAGTTTCCCTGCTCTTCAGAAAAGCAAAAAAATCTGTGTATGAGGAGCACCTAAAATGTAGCCAAAATGTTATAATGTAGTAGGATGACTAGGAATTAATTTCCTGTAAATTTCTGTAACGATGTCCATTTGTATGGATAAATAATAGATAATTCAATATTCCTTGGACATTTTCAGATCTATCTATCAGTTCGCTTCTCTTCTTCATATCTTTCTGTAGATTTCATACTTTATGAATCCTATTTTATCCTTGTCTTTTTGCTATTCTTTTCTTAATAGTTTTTTATATTTGACATGATCTTTTTATCAAATAATCCCCATTTTTCCTCACGGTAAGGAATACTGTCACACCTTGCCCGCTGGGCCTAAAAGAAAATCACATGAACCCAGCTAGAGAGTGTGAGATGAAAGTTTAGAAATTATTTCAACTAGTAGAAATAGATGATTTCAATAGCATTTTTGTCCACCAACAAAATCATTAAGGCTTTTAAATTTAATACCTACTAATATCCACCAAATTGTAAATGAAATTTAATTGTCTTATTGAATCAATTAAATAATAAAAACCTTAAATACCCCCAGTAATATTATCGAATCACAATTAGTGACCCAAAAATTATAATGAGGTGTGAGTTTGCAAGAAGCAAACTTTATTGATGAACATTTAATGAATAAAATAATATGACTATGCAGAGGGTGTGCATGTTATCAATTAAAGAGGCCAGAATAATAATAAGATAATTAACTTATATTAGTTGTAAACATTGTGTGTAAGATGAAATTTTCAGATATGGTAATCATTCAATAAAATGAAGTTGTTAAAAATAATTATTTGTAAATTTTGAGAGCCCAAGAGGTGAGGCATTAATTGGGTGAGTTCAGAGCACCTCTTCCAAGTGTCAGTTTGAAGTGTGGTTGCCTCCTTGTACGATCTTGACGAAATGACGGCTCAGTTTTGTCAAGAAATATATATATATATATATATATATATATATATATATATATATATATATATATATACATACATATGCCGCGTATGAAGGCGTCGGGAGCTCTAGGGTTTCGCCATGGCGATTGCCCGTTATTTCCTTTCTTAGGCGTCGAATACGACGGGATCTTCCTGCACGACCGACTCCTCTTCGTCGTCTACCGGCGTTTGCTTTGTCCAGCTCTCTGCTCGACCTCGCACCTTCTGGGAGCTCGTTTTCAGTTCCCATCTCTTTCCTCGGCTTCCTAGAACACGAAGAGACCCTCCACGATGACGAAGGTCGGCTTCCTCTTTGTCGTCTCTTCCCGAATATGTCGCTTGCTTCGTCCTTCGTCCAGCTGCGCAGTTCGGCTCACTTCGACTGCTGCGCTTCTGCTGTTCTGACGTCGACTTATCCTTTCTGCTGCGAAGAAACCTGCTACTGCTGGAGTTCCTCTTGACTTCGGCGACATCTGTTTCTTCGGCGCGTACGCTCGCATCGGCTCGGCAATTGCGCTTGCTCGTCTGTCTGTCGCTCGCTCGACACCCCTACTCGACACTCGTCATAATTTGTTGATTGTGCGTGCAAGTTTCTTCGTTTGCGGCGTAATTCTTGATCGTAGGGGCCGCTCGATCTGCGACGTCTTCTCGTCTTCATAGCAACTAAAGCTTCTTATGTTGGAGTCGTAGGCGACGAATTCCACAAAAATTTTGATCGTCTCTTTTTCAATAAGAATTTCGTGACACTATGGTTGGAAAAAGACGGTGATTTTATCCGGTAGATAGGTGTTAAAGATGGGAAGCATCTCATTATCTTGCAAACTGGGAAATGAAGGTTCTCGCCGATGATATTAAGTTTACTTTAGTTGGGAAATTCCAATTTGGTCACCCCAAGATGGATTTAGTTTGAAAATTTTTTGAGAATCTGAAACTTATTGGAGCATGAAAATTAGAAGTTTTGGATGACAGACACTTATTCGAATACAAAAGGAAGAAAATTATGCTAGAATCTTTGCTCAACAATCTGTTTTGGTTGATGACACCGTATGAAGATCTATCGAATGGATTCTCGATTTTGACCGATCTAGGAATCTCCATCGTTCCCATGTGGTTCGAAACTTCCGGACTCAAAACTTTCATTACGTGCTTTGTACAATATAAGCCAAGCTCTCGGTACTCCTCTCAGAGTTGATTCACCTACTTTTGATAGAGTCTCGCCAGATGGTGTCAGGGTTCAAGTGGAGAGGGATTTCACTCTTCCAGATGTGGATTGTTTTTGGATCACTGATGATGCAGATGGGTTTTGGCAGGAGGCTGTGGTGGAGAACAGACCTTTCTTTTGCGAGCATTGCAAAATGTTCGGGCACATTAGGGACACTGCTTATGGGTCGTATCCTCGCTTCGAGGAAAGAGCTACAGGCTGCCTGTCGTTGGGACTTCCCAACATAAAGTCGACGCTACCCTGGCTCTGGAGAATAGGGTAGTATCTGATGCTGATAACAGTTTAAACTCAGCTGAAATGACTGTCTGGAAGACTCCTCAGCCACTTATACAAATTGCCACTCCGGTGACTACAATGTTTACTGAACAAGCTGGAAGTGTGGTACTTCCTCCTGTGGCGCAAGCCGTCCAGGGGGCTTCTTTAGCCGTCCGCTCTAACAGATACATCCAAACTTTCAGCAGAAAAAGAAGAAATCCTCAACTAAATGCCGAACCCACCGGTATGAATCAGCAGGATCAGTCAACGGAAGAGGAAGAAGCAGAAGATGAAGAAGTAGAAGAAGAAGATGATGGAGAAGATTGACAGGTTTATCATTCTCGATGGAAGAAGCCTGGGGATACACTTCTAGTTGATGATACATTGATACTAAGGGCAATGGAGTAGCATTAAGGAGATTACTTTATGGATCACCAATAAACAGAGCGAGAGTATCACGTTTTCGCTCTTGATATTGTTTTGTGATCTTTTTCTGTTCTGATCTTTTGGTTCTTTTTGTTAGCATTGTATCGTAGGGGTAGGGCTCCATGGACCCTCTTCTCAAGCTTCTGTAACCGCTTTTATATCAATATAGGCCCTAGGGCTTTTCAAAAAAAAAAATATACATATATATACATATACATACATATATCTATATATACATATATATATATATATATATATATATATATATATAGTACTTGCTGGTCCAACTGTGCTGATACCCAAAAAGGATTAATATTAACTCTATGCATCATAAACATCATATATCATATGAAACTTTTATTGCAATAAGTGTTGTTAACAAAGCTCAGAATATTGTCAACTTTAGTCTATTATCAACATATTTCATGTTTAATTCATGCTTTTATTAGCAGTGAATATTTCTCAATAGTATAAATATTGTACATATATATTTTTTTCTGAGAAATTGTGCAATACATAATATGGCGAAGCTAGCTAACACATACTATGAGAATAATCTTGTGAAATATTATAAATAAGTATGCAAATCATACAATTGATTATCAACAAGTAGCAATGGATATGCACCTAACGGACAAGGATATGTATCTCTAACTCAATAAGGAGTCATCCACTCAGTGCAATTCAATATGTTTATCTTTTGCTCACTAAAGAGTCATCTACCCAATGCAATTCAATATATAGATTATAATATTAATTTTTCTTGATGTAATACAAGGTTCTCACAAGTCTTAGATTTAAAAAGAATTTAAATCAATCATACATTCAAGACATTGCATATTAAAACATTAAAATAGTTACATTGATTGATTACACAGATCCATAAAATCAATGATTCTACAATTGCCTAATTGGCACTTTATAATTAGTCTCAAGGTTTAAACATTAATTATTGCTCTCAATAAAAAATGTCTTTTAACATGACATAATTAGCCTTTAATAATTTTCTAAAAAATCTATTCTTATAAACACCTATTTAGATAATAACTATAAAATTTATACATATGTGAATAATTTTCTCAATAGATAAAATAACTTTTCTTGGATAATAAATGTGGACTCGTTGCCATAAACTGACCTTAATCATAACTATAACATTGCTATATATATATATATATATATATATATATATATATATATATATAAGAAAGTCGTATGACCTATTTCATTGAAATAAAAAGGGGTACAAAACAAGTAGTATGAGAGGGCCCAAAAAATTGAGCTGGACTCGTAAGAAACAAAAAATAAATAAAGCTCAAACTAAGCGATACAAAAGATAGAACAAAAAGAAACAAGCAACTAAAGAGGACGAGGTTGTCAAGACTTCCCTCTGCCCCTGGTTCTTGTAGCGCATCCATAAATCACACTCTGAAGGGCTTCTCAATTACCAGGGGAGACCAAAATATTATCCATTAAGTTTCCAAGGGGGATAGTAACCCCAGCTTTCTTCTTCCTCTGGGAGGTATACACTTGCCATTCTTCTTCAGTAGACTTGACAGTCTGATCCGAAGTGGGAAAAACTGTTGCTGTGATAGGTTCCAATACTTGGGAATCTCCTACCCATTGAGCGGGTAGAACAACCAAGCTACTGGTAGGCAGTAATTCTTCCTTAGTAGTAGTAAGCACCTTTTCCATCATCATAATATGAGTGTTTGTTTCTTTCCTATCTTTATACATGTCATGATGGGGAGTCTGATCTCCCTCTATAGTAGTAGGTACCTGAGATGGTGGTATAGCACTGTCGGTAGAAGAAGGCGAGAGATGACCTCATGTTATGCAACGGTGCGACTACGATGCTCCTCGAGGGTCGATCCTCTCAGCCCGTTCGGAACGTTGTGGGTATCACTGACGGTGAGGAAGGCGGTATACCCGTCGCAGGAATGTGCGGTCCAGTAGTATTGGCATGTGGAGGTTTGAGGTTCGGAAGCAAGTGGTAACACTGATGGGAGAGTGGCCAAACATACGACAGTGGGTACGATGAGATACGTATTCAGTTCTGTGGTTGCAAAATCACGATGTTGTGTGCCGATCATATATCAGCGACGGTGAGGAAGGCGGTATACCCGTCGCAGGAATGTGCGGTCCAGTAGTATTGGCATGTGGAGGTTTGAGGTTCGGAAGCAAGTGGTAACACTGATGGGAGAGTGGCCAAACATACGACAGTGGGTACAGTAAAGAGATACATGTTCTAGTTCTGCTGGTTGCCAAAATCCCTGATGTTGTGTGCCAATCTATATATCTCTCGAAAAAGGTAGCGTGATGTCTCGTTCTATCATTATTCTAGCCTCAGAAGGTTGAGTCATATGCTCTGTAGGCGGATTGGTTTGGAGTTGTGTGCCATAGATCTTTGCGAAGGTGAATATAAGCTCTTGATCGTAAAGGTGTACCTGCAGATCTGGGAAGCGCAACCAAACATGGATGATGGGAGGCTCGATACGATGGTCAAAATCTACCAGTCCATTTAGCACCTCGATCACCCGATTGTCGATTCGAAGGAGTCGTCACGAACACACAGGTGTAATCTTCATCATCGGTTAATTGGATGAGAACGTGCCGCCCATCCAATCTACCGATCTTCCAACTTCCATTCAGCTTCATTTGCTCAAATTCTTTTCGGATCTGTTCAAGTTTAGGATTGCCGTATAAGAACTTACCTACTAGAAATAGTCGGCAGGATGCAGTTAGAGTGAAGATCTCTTCCTCTGTAAGAAAAATTGCAGGTTTTCCGTCTTTGCGGGAAGCTTTTTTGAGAAACCCAGTTTCAATGCCTTACGCGAAAGCATCGTGGTATTTCTGCGGGAAAATGTTGGGACGGGAGGGGGCGCGAGAGGGGTTATTGCCGGCGAGGGCTTCGACGTAAGAACGACCCGAGGCCATTGCAAACCTGTCGTCAGAATGCTGCAGCTCGGGTCGCTAATAGCCAGATAGGTCGCAGCGGGCGAGCTCAAGAAGACAAGGCGCAGCAGAACAGCGCGTCGTCGGGAGGAGAGGATCGTTCAGCTTGCAGTGAGACACCGGCGACATTGACGCTAGCAGCCAGACAGGTCGGACTGGAACATCAAAACAACAGGCAAGCTCAAGACGACGAGGCAATACGTCGTCGAGAGCTGCGAGCGAAGCCTTCTTCGTTGGGCGTGGATGACGACGAAGAAACAAGCCGTCGAGGTCGAGACGTCGTTCAGCTGAAGCACCGAAGCATGCAGACAAAACACGACGTCGAAGACGAAAAGGAAGAGATGACGCTAGGTTTCGCCATGAGGCGAAACCACAACGAGAGCGAGACACGACGGCGATATATATATATATATATATATATATATATATATATATATATATATATTGAAAAGTTTGAGAGCTAATGTATTAAAATATAATAGATACGAGATAGGTTGTATGAGAGGGCCCGATGAAGGCACCCTCCCACACAAGTACAATACACACAAAAGTCCCAAAAGTGAAAAGATTTAGATAAACCAAAAAATAAATTAAAAATTGTAAAATCGCAGAAAATAAGTAGCTAAGAATGACCAAATTTATTCCTGCCTTTGTCTCTAGTTCTAGAAAGAGAGTCAGTTAACAAATTGTTGAGTTTAGTGCCATTACTCGAAGTAACTAATGTATCATCCATTAAGTTCCTGAGTTTGAGTAGGCCTCCATTCTTTTTCTTTCACCTGGATGTGTAAGCTTGTCATTCCTCATCCGAAGACTAGCTCAACTGATCAGTGTGTTGGTGAACAGATTGTCAGACATGTATAAGTTGATGAGCCCCTTGCTCCTGAGTAACTGTAACAACTCGCTCATTCTCAAGAGATGGTAAAATTGTCTCCTTTGCACCTGATGCTTTTTGAGGATGAGGAGCTTCAAAGCCTTCCTGATTATCGGATTGAACATTGTCCTTTCTAGTTAAAGATCATTCAGTATTGTTTTCAACAAGGTTTGAAGCTGCAGGTTGCCCAGCTGAACCATCTGGTTACACATCAATCGCAAAAACGAAAACATTAGTGTCAGGGGGGTCTCCAGTAGCAAGAGGGAGGGCTGATAGCATTTCAACCAATGTTTCAACAACCGGTGGAGTGCACTCAGGAGTGGAGGGGGGACAAGTATGAATTGGAGCAGATCCAGTAACATTTTTACTATGTGGTTTTAAATGATGGTGCAAATGATAACATTGAGAGTGAGAGTGTCCAAACATACGGCGGTGGGTGCAGTAAAGTGGGATCTGTTCGAGTTCCACCCGCTGCCATAAGCTCTGATGCTGTGAGCCAGTCTAGATCTCCTCCGAAAAAAGTAAAGTAATATCACGTTCAATCAAAACTCTGGCCTCAGAAGGCCAACTCAGATTAACTGTAGGAATATCAGTTTTGAGGGGTTTACTGTATACCATAGCTAAGGAGAAGAGGATCTCTTGATTGAAGAGGTGGAACTTCAAACTCAAGAAGCGCAGTCATACTGAAATGGTAGGAGGTTCAGTTAGAGTTAAAATCGACCGTCCATTTAAAAACCTTTATCACACGGTTATCTATTCGAACGAGTCTTCTCGCAAACAAATGAACATAGTCATCATCATCTGATAATTGTATGAGAATATGCCTACCGTCCAATTTACTGCGTCTTTCATTCCTCTTTCAGCCTCATTTGCTCAAATCTTTTCAAATTAGCTTGAGTTTGAAATTTTCATAAAGGAACTTACCAAATAAAACCAGCCGGCAGGATGAAGCTAGGGTGGAGATCTCGGCCTCAGAGAGAAAGATTGCAGGTTTACCATTTTTACGGGATGTTTTTTTGAGAAACTCGGTGTCAACGCCCAAAGCTAAAGCATCGTGGTATCGCTGTGGGAACATATTGGAAAAAGGGGCGGGAGCGGGGTTATCACCGGCAAGGGCGGCGGCGTAGGAAAGGATCCCTAAGGCCATCACCGCGACTTGGGCTCGCAAATAACACAAACCCCGCGTACGAGGGCCGCATCAGAAAGTGGATGCGAGAAAGACTCAGCAGAAGCCCTTCGTCGTCGGGCGGAAGAGAAGATCGTGAGAGAAAGCCCAGCCAAAGTCCTTGTCGTCGAACAGGATGGAGACAACTTGCGAGAAAAAACAAAGAGGGAAGTCGTCCGTCGTCGGGTACAATGAAATCGACGGCGTGGAACTCATTGTCGTCGGAGACGACGATGCCAGTGGAGTGAAGCCGATGGAATTCAGTGTAGGGAAATGCCATCGGGCGAAACCCTAGCAGAGCAGCCCGCCGCCGTCGACGCCATCCTTTATATATATATATGTGTGTGTGTGTGTGTGTGTGGATGCATAACTCTTACAATAATTCCAAACTTTTTAATATCTCTTAAGGTCTATTTGGGGTAGCTACGAGTTATTAAAAAGCATTGCGCGAAGTCGATTTTCGTTTGTTTTTGTAGTTTTGAAATAATTGATTCAGTATTGTTTACGAACAAATTACTTTTACGTCTCGTACTGTAGTATTGTTTATAACGTAACTAATCACTGTAGCACATTCAATACTTGAAAATAAATATTCCGGTTGAATGTTATAAAATAAAAGCAAACACCTCACAAAACGAATGAAGTAACACAACAATCAAAATTAAAAAGAAAACTATTAAAATAAGAATTAGTAATATGATAATATTTTTTTTATAATGTAATCAATGTCACAAGATTATCCGTTCTCTAATGAAACTCTCCACGCTTGATCACTATCGGTGCTAGAATCCTCAAAATGATCTGCCCACCTAAGGAAGCACAGCTCTATGTTCATTTCGTTGGACACTTGTAAAGTTGTCTCACATAGCTATGTAGTTATCATGAAGTAAGCAGAGAATATTGTAGTTTACAGTAGCAGTACAATGCTCTGGAAGTCTTCAAGCTTTATCTTTTTTTAAGGTTCAAAACCACAAAACACAAACACTTAGATGCAACATTAGTAATAAAAAATATTAAATGTAATCAATTCATGTTTTATGAAACTGTGAGATCTCAGAGAACATAGTATAAACTAACAAATTTGTCACTACAAGAAGACAGCTGAACTTATTGAAAAAAGGGTTATTGGTTGTCTTTAAACCACATAATACCCAGTTCATACATTTTTCAGATATGTATATCCCCATAAAAGTCATCCAGAAGAACCTTCAAAGCCATAACACTGTAAAGAGAGAAACTTGTTTGCCTTTATTGAGATTTCACATGTGTCAAAAATCAATAGGAACATATTGGTCATCCAGAAGAACCCATAAGGTTGAATAACATGGTTGCCTCACAGGCCATCCAAGTGAGAATCAATACATGCATAAAACTAGAAATAACATTAAGATTAAAAATGACCATCATTTGCATAAATCATCAATACAATATGCAATAAACTATTTGCACAACATATTGCAAATAAAGTAACAACAAAAAATATACAATCATTCCATTTAACCGCCAACGATAACTTCTGTAATTCGATCTCTCAACTCAATCATCTCCCCCACACCTTCCTCATCCAAAGTGCAAGTTTCAAGAATTGTACTAGGCATTATTCATATGTTTCAACAGGGATATGCGAATGATGGTCATCAACTCTATTGATATAAATGTCGTTGCGCGAATGATGCTGCCAAATACAGTTGTGCATAGCTATTATGGCGACCACAATCTGCACTTGCTTAGGGAACGGATATCTCGACATATTCCATAGTATGACCTATTTTGTCTTCCAAACTCTAAATGTTCTTTCAATGATATTGCGTAAAGATAAGTGTTTTGTTAAACATCCCTTTACTACCCTAAAGACAATTGCTGATACTTGAAATCATAAATTCGATATTTAGTATCCATGGCTCTAGAAACCCTTTTTGTAATGAGTATCCAATATCGACCAAATAATATTTTTTCTAACATAAATACAATAATTAGTATTGTAGTGAAAACGCTTTTTTATTAGTCGAAACTCTAGCAAATTTTGGAGTGGCTTTAGAAAGCTGTATTTCTTGGTTCTTGTGATAAATTTGAATATGTGATTGTCATGTGCACTACGTTCCCAACCGACTATAATCAAAGTGAAGCTTATGTTAAAGCCACATACAACCATGACATTTTGTGTTAGTGATCTGCATCGCCCAATGAATGTTATCTTTCTATTATTCAAAATACGTGTATCCATATGTGTTCCATTAATCGCTACAATACAATTCTAAAACATTAAACAAGGGTATCTAAATTATTGTGTTCATTTGAATTCTGGAAAAAAATGAATAGAAATAATTATCATAAAATATAGTATATTTCGCGAGTCCTGTGAAATCTCTATGGGGGTCCTTTCGAATGTTGGGTCATCATGTTTAATAAAATTTTTATGAGAAACTGATTAAAGCATTCAACTAATTGAAAAATATCTAATGATTGTTTCTGATGAGTGTTGTCATTCTGTGATGCAATATAGAGAGTTATTACTAACACTTCTTTGGAAGTCATCTTGGAGGAGTCGTAAGGTTCATGATTCTTGTGTAATTCTTTCAAGAGATCGATGAATACCGTACATGTCATACTGAAACATATTGTTAAATCTTATTGAGTGCCTTACAAGCAACTTCTCAACCCACTTATCGCTAATGTATGAAAAGGTCATGCAAGGAGAGCAAATAATATATGAGTTGTAGTACTCATACATCAAACTCACCGCTGCTGCAATTTTACTTCAGCTTTTTTCTCTTTCCATGTTATTTACTGCCTCTATAGCTAATACATATAAGAATCATTGAATTAGTTACTATCAGAACATGCTTTAAACAAACAACAATCATAAATAAACTTTGAAAAGTAAATAACAAATTATACGACCTAGTATATCTAGTGTATATCCAAAGTTGCATAGACAATGTCCCAATGAAGAACAAATATAAATTGTCCAATTAGAAAAAATGGAATTCAAGTGTCCATGTTATCATTAAAATAACATAAATAATTGACCCTACGGTCAAGAGTCATCATCATAAACAACTCTCTCGGGGCCAGGTCTTCAAACAATTTCATAGAGAACTACAACAGTATGTACTCGTAAATTTTTGAAGTTGCTTCCAAAATTCACAATATTTGCTGAATAGAAATTGCTTGTGATGTGTTAGGGTCCTTGGTGCATGAAACAACTAACTGTGAAATTTGACTTCTAATGAAAATAATTTTTTTTGTCAACCCCTGAATGCTTTGATCGATTAGTTGATTCAATTTCATTAAGATTAGGGCTGGAGCCTTCATTGGAACCTGAAGTTAGCTCGGCATCCACATGCTCAGTTATGCCAGCAAGCCCTCTCTCGCTAGGAGTGCATGCAAATTCGCTCGTGGCAACGACTCCTAAACATACGGTCCAACTTTTCTTTAAGTTCGGTTCAATACCACTATAATCAAAACTTTTTAGATTTTAGAACAACCTACAAATTAATGGATTATTCATATGTTGATGTAATTGAAGAAATAAATAATTGATAATGGACTTCAAGTTTTATAAATTATCACCTTCAGCCTCTCAGTTTACAATCTTCAGAAGCATCAATGGTTCGCTTTATGGGGTCCCATCCCAAGCCTTTGGATCCACGCTTCAACTCTTTTCATATTTTCCAATTCTTTAATTGACCCTTGTTTTCAATTGCTTCATGTGCGTTCCTTGAACTTATTTATTATATTTTGTCACCCCTTCTTATTAAAATAGGTGGTTGACCTATTTCCTAATTCGACCTCCTTAAGACAAAGGTACCCAAAATATTATTTTAACATCTTTATCCCGCATGACAGATGAACCAATTTCTTTTGTCTTTACCATGACGATACTAGCATGAAAAAGAACCAAGCAACATAAATGTATAGTAGATTAAAAACAGTGTCATTTAAAATACCACAACTCGAAAAGGCAACTGAAAGGAAACATCTGAACAAACCACGAACACCAACATTACCACTAACAGCGCCACCCTGAGTATTTACACACACCATCAACAACACCACCACCAACAATACACTGAAGAACCACACCCAACGTTTACACACACCCCAACAACATCACCAGTAAGACCACCACCATGTCACCAATACTCCATGGTAAAAAAGAACCACACCCAACATACACACACACCACCATGCACATCATCACCAACACCATGGAACTAAAGAACCACCACTAACATCTACACACACCACCAACCACTCCACCAGCAGCACCACCACCATGTCACCAAAACCCAATGGCATAGAACAACCACAACCAACATCCACACAGATCGCTGTGGCAGATCACCACCTACAACACCACGACTAATGCTCTGACGAACCACACCCAACATCTACACACACCGCCAACAACACCACCTGCGACACCATCAAATCACCAAAATCCCATAAGCTTAAAACAACCACACCAAACATACACACACACCCCACCATGGCACAACATCACCACCAACAACACACACCACTGTGGTACAATAAAAAACATCCCCCACACCACCACTACAAACGTCACCACTGACATAGCATATCCTTCCTCCAACAAAGAGGGAAAATCGTTGATAAGACCAACTGCCAACAAAAAAAATATCGCCCACACCACCACTACAAATATCACAACCAACATAAGCATATACTTCCTCCAAAATAAAGGGAAACGCTAACATAGCATATCCTTCCTCTGATTGAACCGAAAATGGAATAGAGAGCCCCAACCGAGCAAGCCACACTGAGCCAAAAAAGAAAAACATTCTTTCGAGTAGATGCAAAGGAATCGCAAGAAGGCTACACATGCTACGACACAAAAACCAGAAACCACCAAAACCAAACCCATAAATTGCAAGGACCAAATCACAAATGGTAAACCTTCAAACCATAATCTAATTTCAACGCCAATAGGGCAATGATTACCTGTCAGAAGGAAATGTGAGAATGCTACCGGAACTGAGTATCAGGGAGACGGTAGGAAGTTAAGAGAAAAGAAATGTCACCGGAAACCACCGAACACAGTTAGGACAAAAGATCACGCGAGGTCGAAACACGCTAGGGGTAGAGGAGCTACTAGGACAAGAGATTGCACAGGGTCGAACACGAGGGCGTCGAACAGAAGATCATAGCGGGTCGAAACGCTGGGGGCAATCCAATAATATTTCACGAACAAAATGAGGTTCGAGGTTTACCTAAATAATCTGAAAAAATCCGTATATTTTTTCCAATACCAAATTCAACATTTTAGCTGTCGCGCTGCAGCTTAAAAGCTGCCCCAAATGCAGCCTTAAGCTCAATAAATTATTATTATTATTGCTTAGTTGCAAAAAGTATACTAATTTATTCTATTAGTTTTAATGATTTCATACAATTTTGCTAGCTAAACACAAATTTGACTATAATCTCAAAAATTTATTGGGAAGCATTAAGGATTAATCATCAAATCATAATGATTAAATCTTAATATAAATAAAAAAAAAGACTAATCTAGATTTTTTTTTTCTAGAGTGAGAAGGAGAAAACAATTCTTATTCTCATTTATCCCAATTATGTAAAACAATCTTTAAGAATTTAGGATTAACATGAATCCATATTTTCTTACCCAATATAATTAATCTCAACTTAGACAATCTTTAAGTTGCTATGACTATTAAAAAAGGGAACAAGCTTATAATTTCACCATGTAAAAGCTTAGATGGAAACATTCCATACAAAACTGCTATCTTTTATTCTTCCCTTGCAAGTCAATGAGCCATGATATTTTTATGTTTCTATGACACCGATCTAGGGTTCCTAGACGGTGTGGAGGGATGAAGGAATGAGTTTGATATTGGTAGGAAGAGGAAAGAAGGGAAAAATGATGCTGGCTTCTACAAGCGGGTGCAATCGACAACTAGACACCGAGTTTGATGCCAAAACCAGCAAGTAGACAATGGTTGCAGAGGCATGAGTAAATATCTAGATGGTTAGAAAAGATCATTACCCCGATTCGATCATGCTACAGGCACAATACCAGAGAAAAATTATGGATACAAAATTTTGACTAGAGAAAACTAGAAGAGACAATCTTTATTGTATTGATCAAAAGCATAAAATCTCCCAAATCAGTCCATAGCAATCATATAAATAGTTTTCAAGTAAAATGATCATAATTATATTTCTATTAATATAAAATTGGGGCCCACCAGGACTTGAATAACAAAGCAACAGGAACTTTCCCGCTATAGTAGCGTGATGAGATTCCATTTCCACCTTCACCATGGAAGTGATTCCACATCTCTTGGGACGCTATCATATTATCCTCCCCTAGTGGGATACACTTCACTTACTTTTTGAAAGTACTGGAATCCTCTTAATATGACGGCAAATCATTAACATTGAAGGTGGCATAAATATTTTAATCACGAGGCAGATAATCTAATAAGCATTTTCATTAATCTTTTTAATGATTTTGAATGGATCATCTGTTATAGGATTGAAATTTTCAAATGAATCTTGGGGAAATCATTCTTTTTTCGGTCTAATCCTATTAAGTCACTTTTCTTGAAAATTATAGTTTTCTTAGATCAGTTAGCATGCTTTTGATACTTTTTTTTGCATGGCAACTTTCTTTCTCACCTGCTCATCTAAAGATTTAAATATTTCTAACTATATAATATGTGAATCTTTTCTAAGTTCAGCTGACAATATTGACTTTAGTTTCAAAAGTGAGGGGATTCCATGCATACATAAGCTCAAATGAATTGTGATCTGTGGACTTATTAGTAGACTTGTTGTAGATAAAATTTACTTGAGGATGAACCAAACTCCACTGCGTAATATTCTTTCCCACAAAGTATCCAAGGGGGTTTCTCAAACTAAGGTTTACCACATCTATTTGATCATCCGTTTATGGGTAAGCCATTGAATTGAATTGAAGTTTTGTATCTAACTTATCCCATAAAATCCTCCAGAAGTGGCTTAAATTTTTTTATTTATTTTAGGTGTTGGTTCAAGGTACACCATATAGCCATACTTTTTCTCTGAAGTAGAAGTCTATGATGTTTGATGCATCCATCATCTTGTGACAAAGAATAAAATGTGTCATCTTGGACAAGTGATATATTGCTATCATAACTGGGTCCTTACTCTATTGTATCATGGCAAAGTACCACAAATTCATGCTCTCATCCAACTAAGGTGCTTTTATAATGAGAATGGTAGTGTATAGGCATGTATTTTATCCTCTAGTCTTAGCTAAAACATATATATTACATTATTTGACATATCTTTTCACTTCTAGCATCAATCCAGATCAGTAGAATTTCTTTTTTCACTGTGAAGTGTTTTATCCATGCCAAAGTGTCCCTCCATGCCTCTATTATGACACTTTTTTAGGATTTCTTTTTTGAGTAAACCCTTTAGAATGCACAACCTATTTCATTAGAATAGGTAGCCATATTATATATGAAACTGCTCATACAGTCTGTCCTGAAAAGAACCCCAAATCTTATAGAACTTCTTGGTAGTGGCATGTCTCTTTAAAACTTGAAATCAAATTGCATTCAACTTCTTGGTGTTGTTCAGAGAGTGATCATGGCTCGGTGTATCAACTATTTTATTCTGACTTCCTGTCTTATTTTTTAGCACAAAATGGAATGAAGATTTGAATTCTACTTGTGAGTTTTCTCCCCTTTCTCTTGCTTTGACTATTCGGGAACCTGAGGGTTTCATAATTCGTGTACAGGGTGAGCTTGTTTTTAAGCAAGTAATGACTGATGACTGATAATTCTTACTAATGCATAGAACTCCTTATCATTGGTTGAATATTTTCTCATTGACTCGTATAATTTCTCCTTGAAGAAAATAAGGCGTCCACTTTTACTCTGTCTAGCTTCAATTCTCACATAGTTCTGAGAGTGCTAAAACAAGGGTGTCAATAACCTACTCTTCAAAGTTTCAAAGCTGGTATGCGTCTCATCTGACAAAAAAAAAATTGTCTACTTCAAGGACTTTGTCAAGGGTGTTGCAATAAAACTAAAATTTCTGATAAATTGCATGTAAAAAAATGACAGTCCATGAAATTAGCATACTTAAGTAAATGATTGCGGTTTGGGCCAAGCCATACCATCCTCGATCTTTGTCGAGTCTATCCCAATGCCAACAACCGAAACAATATATCCTAGGAAATATGTGTTTGGTGTAAGAAAGTGATAAGCTATACTAAAAGTCTAAATACCTATCGCAAGCACGACAATTGTTCATCCTCTAGATGGTTGTATGCCAATGTATCCTCAAAATACAATACCACAAACTTTCCAATAAAAGCTCAAAAAATATGATTCATCAGTCACATGAAAGTGTTCGATACATTAGACAACACAAAGGCATGACTGTCCACTCATGCAATCCATCTCGTGTTTTAAAAACAATCTTTTACTCATCTCTTGGTTTTATTTTTATTTGGTGCGAACCATTAAGCAAGATCTTGGAGAAGACACCAGCTTCATGTAACTGATTAAATAAATCATCTATTCTTGGAATGGGAAGCTGGTACTTGATAGTGATCTCATTCATGACCTTGCTATAGTGCATATACTCCAAGACACCAGCATGTAACTAATTAAATAAATCATCTATTCTTGGAATGGGAAGCTGGTACTTGATAGTGATCTCATTCATGACCTTGCTATAGTGCATATACTGCAAGACCCATCCATTTTGGGCACATCAAAATAGAAACGATTGGTGCCTAACAAACTAGTTCCTTGGTCATTTAATCCTCAATATGCTTCCATAACTCTTCATATTCTGTTGTTAACATGCAGTAGACTAGTCTATTGAGGAGAATTGATCTTGTGATGAGGTTGATAGCATGTTGTTCCTCTTCTAAGGGTGGCAATCTAGATGACAGTCTGTCAATCAAAACATCGTGAAACATATCTAATAGAGGCTATACTGCTCAGAGTACAAGCTCTTCTGTTTCACTCCTTTCTAACTTCACCAAGGCTAGTTCCACTAACGCTTATTTCATGGCTTATAAAAATATAGCACGAGACACGATAGCTTTTATCTTTGATTGAGTACTCATCACTGTTATGGTAGAAGTACAATACACATTTTATTTTTGAGAGTTGAGTAGGTATTGTTGTAGCTATCCATAAAGTGTACTCTTGTCCTAAAAGTAAAGATCAAACTTATCTCGTTATTGTCCATTCTTTTCATCTCCCATTTCACTACTTAAGCACAAGCTGAACGCACTTAAAATAAACATCTCCCATAGGCATGCCTCCAAGTTCAATCACATCTCATTCTCTTCTGTCACCATTTGCTCGTCTACCCTTGTCTGGGTTGCTTGCTCATTCAGTCTCTGCCCTAAGATCTCAATAATGAGGCAAGGCAGGGAGGAGTATGGGCGGGTTGGTTAATGGAACTGATTCGGTTCTTCACCGTTTATTAAAGATACTCTTCACTGGATATTTTAATTTTCATATTTCAATCTATAGATTGTATGATTTACTGATAAAATTATATTTTGTAGGCAATTGAGGTATCAAGCAATGAGTACGAACCATCTGAAAAGGATATACTGTATGCTGAAGGGGTGACCCAAGGAAATGGATTGGTTTCCATAGATTTCTCATTAGATGATCGCAGTCCAATGTCAGAAGTCTACAATGACAATCCAGATGTTCATTCCCAGCCGCTTACTAGGTGAGCTTTCCCTCTCTTGTTGACTGTACTTGACATTGGTGCCCATGCAATTTTGTTATTATTTTATAACTAGATTAGGTTTTCAATGTTTAAAAATCTTCTGCAATGTGAAATGCTTATTTTACATATTCTGGCTCTTTTGAGAAGTTCCTTGTCTAATCTTTTTATTTCAATGCTAAAGGCCTTTTTCTTCAAGGATTATGATATCTTTTGTTGGCTTAGATTTTCTTTTTCTTTTTTTTATCTTAAGATTTTTTATCACAACTTCCAACCCCACTTAGTGGGATTAGGGCTTTGTTGTTGTTGTTGTTGTTTTGATCACAAGTTCGAAATTTCTTCATTGAAAGCTGATTTGCCTAGTTCCCCCTTTGCATGCGTTGCAACACTGCTTTATGTAGTTGACTTGTAACAGATCTCTCGGATGAATGGAGAACTTATTAAGCCAATCCTGATTGATGTGATAAGGGTGATAATGATGGTGATAACCTGTAGCGCACGTTTTGAGTTGGTTTTGTTGATACTATCTTGTAGGTTCGGGTTGATGTAGAGGTTGATTCCACCTAGTTTGGAGTTTGTATTGTTTGCAGGGAGACCTTGATTTATTCTTTTTGTTGAAGGTGCTTGGTTCACAAAGATATATGATTATCATCTTTCGGTAAATTATGATGTTCTTGCATGCATCAGGGTAAAGAATAAGGAAAGATTTGTATACTGCTAATTAAGCAAAGACGGTCAATTTCATCTGTACACATGCATACATAGTCCATAGTTAATCTTTCTTGTATACCATTAGCATTCTAGGATGTACATTATGGTCTAAATCATCTCTTTGAAACTAATGAAATTTTATATTTTGCAATATGTGCTAACTTGGCTAGTTAAGCTATTGGGAAGTCTGTGGGCCAAGGAAGATCTGGAGGTTAATATATCTGTATCGCCTTTAGAAGACGGCCAAGGATCAAGCTTTAAATTTTTGAATAGAAGAAAAAAAAGAGCATCTTTTAATTGTCTTTTTATAGTGAGGTTAAGATAAGACTACACAGCTTATCTTAATGGATTTCTTTTCAGCAAAATGTTATAACCTGCTTTGAGTATAAGGGAACCTACTAAGAATTGCCAGAGAAAAAAGAGATACAAAAGCATAGGGAAAAAAAAAAAATCAAGGATGATGCATATTGTGGATTATGAAAATTACAAAACTATTTATTTGGCTCATCTAGTTTATAACCTTGTGAATGCATGCAAGTGGCAAAAGAATTTCTTCTCAATCTCTCCTTTATGGTGGATAGAATATAAAATCTATTATATACCAGAGTCAACACTTTTTATACTCCCATCTGAATCAGATAATTGTTAAGATATATCATCATCACTATATTCATGGATGGATGAAGCTAAGGTATTTCAAGAACATGATGATTGTTTTCAGTGGTAATACCAATTGATAATGGAGGGACTAACAAGGGGCTAGTAGTGGTAAGAAAACAACCACTATATTTAGACGTGTATGAGATTAGAGTTAACCAACGCCACAATAAGAAAAACAAATATTATTTTTGGAAGTAAATAGGTTGTTACAATCAAACATGCTTAAAAGGATAATTTCAACAAACTTATAGTAGGGCTCAATCCATGGGTGATGGAGATCGGCTTGATGGTTTGTCACGATCCGGCCTAATAGCTTAGAATTAGCTAAGTCAAAAACTACGACAGTTGGACATTATTGATTTTTTATTTTCTTTCCATGTTTTTAGAAACTTGTAATATATAAAATAGCTATTAATAATTCACAAATACACATAAGGAAAATTAAATCATCCAACTGTAACAGAAATATCTACAAGTGAAACGTCTAAAACCACGTAACAGTATATCATTATCCAAAAGAAAAAAAATACAAAAAAGAGACAACAAACACATCATAACATGATGCATATCAACAGTAGTCAAATTATTGTAAATTAAGTTTCATGTGAGACCTTTTAACCTACAGATTTTCTTTTCTTGAAAGAAATTTTTAATTACAACTGTAATTTTAACTTAGTGAGCAATTATAATCTTAATATGCATTAAGGCTTTTGGCGCAGCTTCTTGGCTGCGGCTTGGTATCCTTTTAGGAAACGCTCCCCTAAACGCGGGCCATGGGTACTCTTTGGTTCACAATTTTATGCGATTTTATTACTTCGTTACCCTCTCCCATTTTTGCTCGACGGGGTTCTCTCCTCTCTCACGTCTCTGCCATAATGAGTCATCTCCTCTCTAGTGGCTTCATTTGTTTCTTTTGCTCTCCGTCCTACGATATCCTCTATCATTTCTCTTTGCAGTTTAAGATTCATTTGGACTGTGGCTTTCTCTTTGCAATTTTTGGCTTTACTCTACTATGAAATCGATATTCTATTATTACAAGGATGGGATTTTGGTAACTTCTTCCATTTTTTTTGGCTGTTTGTGCTCTTTGCTCTATTCGGTTTTTGGTTCAATGTGTTTTGTGACTTGTTTTTTCAGTTCGTGGCCCCTAGAATGAATGGACTTGATATTTGTGAGATCTGGAATGAATGGACTTGGAATTTGTGGCCTCTTGAATGAATAGACTTGGAATGTGCTTATCTCTGTGGATTTTGGAGACATGGAAGCTCTCTGTATGTTTCATTTCTTAGTTTAGTTGGTTTCGTGGGTTGCCCTTTTTCTCAGATGGAATGTGCATTGTGTTTGGCGGCCTTCGAGTGGTTGGGTGGTGGTGTTTAGGTGGTATGGGTGGTGTTGGTGGTATGTGTAGGTGGTATGGGTGGTGTTGGTTGTGTGTTGAAACAATGGTGGTGGTTGTTTGTTGGTTTAGTAGATGAGGGTGGTGGTGGTAGTATGTTGGTCGCGATGATATGGTGATGGTGGTGTGTTATGTGTTGTTGATGTGATGGTGGTGGTGTGTTGGTGTTGATGATGTGATGACGGTGGTGTGTTGGTATTGATGATGCAGTGGTTGTGCTGTGTTGGTGTAGATATGGCCGTGGTGGTGTGTTGGTAATAGCGTGTTGGTTGTAATGATGTGGTGGTGATGGTATGCTGGTGTTGATGATGCGGTGGTGGTGGTATTGGTGTTGATGATATGGTGATGGTAGTGGTGTGTTGGTGATACTGTGTTTGTGATAATCTGATGGCGATGGTATGTTGGTATTGATGATGTGGTGGTGGTGGTGTGTTGGTTTTGATGATCACTTGTGTGTAAATGGTAAATGTGTGGTAGTGGTGGTGTGTTGGTGATTTGTTAATATATTTCAGTTGTTTCTTTTTTGTTACCTTTTTAGGTTTTGGAATTTTAATTGGGACTTCATGTTTTCATGAGCTAACCTTATATTCTCTGTTGAACAATTTTGTTCTTTAGTTCTTTTCGTGTTAGTAGTCGTCATGGTTAAGTTAAAAGAAATCGGTTCGTCTGTCATGTGTGATAAAAATGTGAATCTCATATTTTGTGATCTCTATCTTAAAGAAATTTGGAATTGAGAAATAGGTTAACCACTTATTCTAATGAGGATGACGGAATATAATAAAAAATTTCGAGGAATGCACGAGAAGGGAATATGATATAATACAATTGAAAAACAAGTGAGATCAGTTAAAAAATGATTAGAAAATATGAAAAATTAAAGCGAGGATCTACGGGCTTGGGTTGGGTTCTGGTAAAGTGAACTATCGATGCGTTAGAGGAATGGTGAGCTGAGAAATTGAATGTGAGAATTTAAGAATCATCCAATTCTTTACCTTTTTTTTTTGCAATTACATTGGCATTCTGAGAAATTGAATGTGAGAATTTAAGAATCATCCAATTATTTACCCTTTTCTTTTTTGCAATTACATCAGCATATCAATTACCTATTAATTTGTAGGCCATGGCAAATGCTAAAGAATTTAAGTTCAATTGCATTAATCTTGAACTTGAAGAAAAGTTGGATCATGTGTTTGGTGGAATCGTTGTCATGGGTGATCATATATGAGTACTAAGTGAGAGTGGGTCTACTTGCAGAGCTGAGCATGTAGATGCCGAGCAAACTGCTGACTCCAATAAAGGTTCCAACTCTAACATCAATGAAGTTGAATCTACTAATCGAAACAAATGTCTAAGTGTTGAGAGAAAGAAAGATGATCCTGTTTAGTCAGATTTTATAATTAGTTGATTCATGCACTAATGATCCTAGCACATGATATGCAACTTCTATTATGCAAGTTATGCGAATTCTGGAAAAAAACTCTAAAAATTCAAGACATACCGTTTTACTTATTGTCTATGAAGTTGCTACAAAACACGACCAGGAGAATTTTTCATGTCGATGAGTCCTGACCGTAGGGTTAATTGCCTACGTTATTTCCACGATAATCAGGATGCTTGAATTTTATATTATTTGTTGGACACACTTTATGTTTGACTGCTATGACGACATTATCTGTGCTACATGGTGGACATTTTTTATGCTATTTTCATTATGTTTGAGTTTTTTTTTTTTCATTGTTGGGTATATTTCAATGCTTTTGAAATATTCGTTATCATTGTTTTTGTTTAATGCAACACTTGCTAATTCAGTGTTATTTATGTGTTAGCTATCTAAAATATGAATAACATTGATAAAGAAAAACGAAAAGGAAAATTGCAGTTGCAATATGCTTAGTTTATAAGTATTACAACTCATATTGCTCGCTCTCCTTGCATGCATCCACTTACATAGCGACAAGTGGGTTAGGGAGTTGCTTTTGAGTCACCCCACAAGATTTAATAATTTTTTTTAAGACGCATCTCTTATTTATTGATCTATTGGATATATTGCACATAAATCATGGACTCTATGACTTATCTATGATGACTTCAAGAGAGGTGTTAGTTATAATCATCTATATTTTGTCCCAAAATGAGTTTATGACGGGAGACGTGGAGTGATTCTAACACTCATCAGAAATAATTAGCAGATATTTTTTTTATTGGAATGGATGCTCTTACCAGCTTATCCTCAGGAATTATAAGATTTGAATACCTAACATTCCAAAACACCTCATAGAGATTTCACGTGTTCAACGCTATATCATACTTTAAGGTAGATTTCCATTTCATATTAATCGAAATTCACTTAAGATTATTAACCCTAGCATCTTACATAAATGACCTAGGACTGAATTGCTGTAATTCACGAAACACATATGTCAGTTATTTTTCTCTCATTTGTGAAACATATTTCAAACTTTTAAAATGCAAGACATGAATGAAATATTATTTTTAAATCAGTTAATAAAACAGTTATTCCTTCAATAAAATATTAATTTAATACATATAAGAAAATATTTACTCATTTTGCTTGAATGTTTTTCAGTTTTCCTTGAATTCTTCTTTTCTTATTCGTCACTTAACACCCTTTGCACCTTTAAATCAACACACCTAATTAAAACTCATAATTTATATGCAAGCATTTTATGATTAAAACACTAAACTCTTTTCACTTTAAAAATATTTATCTTTTTCCTCACATCAAAATAATTTGGCAGCCTTCTTTCACACTTCCAAATTAAAATAAAATTTAATAACATCAATGTAACTAATTATATCATTAATTCCAATAGTAATATTAGGCTTGACATTTACCATATATGCTTTCAGATTACTCTCCTCCCTTGCTCGCTTCATCAACTTCTTGTCCTCCCTTGCTAGCTTCGTCAACTTCTTGTCCTTCAATGCATAAATTCTTATATTAGAGTCATGATTTAATTTGACATTGCATTAAACGCACTCACACACATATATGTAAATATATGTAATATTTTATCAATTTACTTATGTAATTTTAATTAAATATTTTTTAACTTACCTTTATAATATTCGGTTGGCTGCCCTAAGCACACAAAGTTTTCTCCAACTTCGGACTCGACAGAGCAGCGTGCGACTTCTTCTTCCTCACCTTTGCACAAGCCGGACATAAGAATCGTTGGCTTCGGCTCCCCTTCTCTTCTTCTCGCACGCGAAAACTTTGCGGCCTTCTTTATTAGGTCTCGGCTTATCTTCCTCCACGGCTTTGCACGGTAGCTAGCACATGAAGCCGTAGCCTCCTCCTTCGGCTTCGATTGGGACTCAACTTAAACACAACATGCAGGGTTCGATACCACACATACGATCCTTTCTCTTCTTCCAATTCCTCTATGCAAGCACAGTGTCGAGCCGCTGGACTTCCTTTCGTAAGCACAAGCCTTCTCCCCCTTCGACTTCTCCTATTTCTTTTTGCTTACAGGCAACCCATTCCAGTAGGGTTGGAAACGAACCCTCCTTCCTCTCCTTCACTGTCTACATTGTCTCTTGACTCTCGATTACGTTGGCTTGAAAGGGGAATAGACTATTAAGTCATAATTGAAGAGGTGCATCTCCTTACTGTATTTTCCATTTATTATTATTATTATTATTATTATTATTATTATTATTATTATTATTATATTTTTAATTTCAATTATTACAGGATTGGAGAGCGGCGTTAGGTGGCTGAATTTGGTTGTGGTTCGGATAGTGAAAGGGGAGGTGGAATTGCATTAGCAGTGTAGCGGAGGGTTAGGACAACAAGGGACATGTAGTAGAAGGGCTGTGGACTGGAGGATAATGAGGGGTGGCTGTCCTGGGCAGTGGCTGCGAGCAAGAACGGTTGGAATTAAAAATTTGCAATGAAAAACAACAAACGAGCAACGAGTACTGTTCAAGAGCGGTTGCAGTGGTGGAGGGCGGGCGGGAGCATCATGGGGAAGATGCTGAGGGAGATAGGGAAGATATTCACTTCCTTAGGAGAGAGATACAGTTGGATTACCACCCAATCCCTGAGATGCCACACTCAAAGGGAGAAAAACGGATGATGCAGACTATCCTGAACAAAATATATGTAGGAAATCACTAAAAGGAATAAAGGATAATGTGAAAGAAAGAAACAAAAAGGAAATTGGAATTAATTGGCCTGTCTCCTTATCTCCCGCGCTCGCAGGAGTCGAGCTGCTCTTGTTTGCGTCCGAAGCAGTGAACTCTAGATTCAATCTCCCGGTGTTGGGGAAGCTTCAACCTCATTCCTTGAAGCTTCTGGCTGCCTGTTGCCGGTGATGGAGCTAATCTCGTGGTGATGAAGGCTCTTCTACTACGACCCTATAAACTGGATCCCACTGGCGACTGCAGTGTCTCCCAAAGAGATGATCTTTCCCCATTTGTGAGCAGCGATCCATATAAGTCAAATCTTCTAGGAGCTCACAACTGAAATTAACTATGTCTGCGTGTTACTTATATGTTGCTAAATTCTCCAAAAGTAATCCAAGGTTGGTTTAACTTGATCCGAGGTGAGGACAATCTGAATCTTCTTGGATGGTAGCAATTAGGGTGGTAAGCTAGCGAATAGGATGTCTTGAAACTCTTTTTATATTGTCTTGTCCTATTTCTACCACCGACACTTATCTCTCGCGGTCATCATTCATCAGTAGGATTGATCCTCCTGATACTTCTCTCGTCGGCAAGAACACTTGTAACCTCGAAATCCCTATACTTCTCTTCCTTCCAAATATTGTCACTCGGGTCTTCTCCTGATTTCTTTGTTTGATCTGGGGCTTCAGATTCGACTAATGCAGCCACGCTGCCCTTATGTTCGCTTAAATCCTTATGACTGTTATCGCTAGAGTCTACTCTAGGTGTAGTCGCTCAATTTTCATGGCGACGACAGCGGGTTTGCATGAAACTCCATGATCTTCTTTATCATTTCTTTTAGGGTCATGAATCTCTCCTCCATGATTAGGAATTGCCTCTCCATGGTTTAGAACCGCCCCTTCATGGTCGAGAGACGCTCCTCCATCGCATATCTAATTTGGCTTAATCGTCCCTCTAATTTCTTCTCCAAGACATCCACTTTCTTGGTCGTCATTACTCTCAAGACAATTTTTCGATCACTGAGGCCAAACACCCGTGTTTTGTGATCCCGTCGTTGCTTCCCAACTAGCTTGAGTGGGGATTGTATTGCAAGGTTCGATCATGAAAGTGACTTTATTGCGAGGTTCAATGACGACAATGGACCTGTACACCGCAATCCTATCATAGGCTTCCTAACTCACTTGAATGGCGACTTTATTATGAGGTTCGGTCACGACGACAGATCCTGTATGTTGTGATCTCGTCGTTAGCTTCTTAGCAGCTCAAATATCAACTGTATTGCGAGGTTCGGTCACAGAGGAGGAACTTTGTACACTTCGATCCTATCATTAGCTTACTAGCTAGCTTAAATTGCGACTGTTGTTCCTTTACTCTCAAGACGTTGTTTTGATACTAATTTGATAGGAATGAGATGAGCTTCCACGGAGATTAAGACAAACAAAATATTTTACTTTATCAGCAGAAAATAACACAACTTAAATACATAAATGATAAACCCCAGCAATTCGAGATTTAGGCAATCTCTCAGATCCTAATCCTAACACCTATAATTTGAGAGGTAGACGATCTCTTCCAAACCCAAACCCTAAGATTCAAGACAACAATCACATAAACATTACCCTAAACACATTAAGCCCTATTTATACCCCACAATAATAACTAACAAATGACTAAATGACCCATTTTAGTCTTTACACCTAGCATAAGTCTTCAAATTATTTTGACGGGCTCAGCATCGACTTAGCGGAGACAGTGGAGTGGGCGCTGTTCTAATGTTATTTTCCTTCACTCTTCTGTATGATGAAAGAACTAGCTTTGCAATGGACTTGTCATTTTCTTGTTGTTTAGGAAAAGGTTGATTTTGTAATGGATGGAGATGTAGTCAATGTTGCTTGTAAGGTCTGGTTTAAATGGAGCAGAAAGGGAGCCTTCTAAAAGCGGAGGACTTTTTTAAGATCTCACGGAGATGAGGATCGATGTTTTGCAAGCCATTTGTTTTTGGATTCCAACAATTATACCACCCCCATTCTTCTGATGATATTAATGGAAAAAAAATTTAGCGCTCTTTTCTCTTGAAAGAAGAAGAGCTGCCCAAGGGCTTAAAGGTGCACAAAGAGTAAGTGGGGATTAGTGTGCAATGATAGACTTAGATAATTTTTTATAAAACTCTTCCTTTCATACCCAACGCTATCACAGTGAATTAAAATAAACAATCAGAAACACACAAACATTAGTGGGACACTTTGTGCTAATGTGAGTGAATACTAAATGAGTACTAATTTCAATTTATCACTAGATTAGCACAAGCTCAAGCAACCAACGCAACTTACAAAATAAATAATACAAGTGATTGAGGTGCATGCATATTAGCTAAAACAAGTAGGTGAGTTTATAATTATTGACCTCAATATAAATAATTAATTAAATTAAGCAAAGATAATAGAATTTCCAAACACCTTATACACAAGAATTATGCTCATAACAAGTTGTGCTTAAGAATAATGCTTTACAACTATATCTTGTGATTATTACAAATACCATAAGAACATTTAAGCAATGTAAACAAGTGTGCAAGTATTGTATACTAAGTTACATGAATTGGATGATGCAATTGTTTATCCTTCAAGGATTGGGGAGTATCTAGAGTCGCCACATCCTAGCCGCTTCTTGGCCTTCCAACCATTCCATGCATTGATCCTCCACGGCTAGGGGTGGGGGGGTGCGACATGAACGATGGTGGCGATGTTGGCGGTTGTGGCGGTTCGTTGATGACGGCTCAGCTGCAAGCATAAAGTGCTAGTTAAGTTGTGCGGGCGGGAGGCTAATGGTCGGGATTGGGCAGCTTGGAGAATTATGGAAAACAAAGTGGCAGAAACCAGCTTCAGGCTGAAATCCTCTCCAATAAATGTAGTAGAACCTTGAAGGCATTATATTATTGGAGTAAAGACAAGATGAAACAGTTCGAATCTCTTAAATCTCAATTAGAAATGGAGATTAATGGACTCCAACACCTAGAATGCGTTGAAGGTGTCTTACAACTGGAGCAAGTGAAAGAGCTGCAGGTGAAGGTCCACGAGTTTAACCCCACTCTGAACCGGATTACTTCTTGGTGGAGGCGAAGGGCTAAAGTGCGATGGCTTAATGAAGGAGATGCTAACTACCATTTTTTTCCACTCTGTTGCAAGTGTTAGGAGGAATTCAAACCTTGTTAAATGCATTCAAATTGCTGATGGGATCAAATGAAACAGTTGGAATCTCTTAAAATCTCAATTAGAAATGGAGATTAATGAACTCCAACACCTAGAATGCGCTGAAGGTGGCCTACAACCGGAGCAAGTGAAAGAGCTACGGGTGAAGGTCCACAAGTTTAACACCACTTTGAACCAGATTATTTATTGGTGGAGGCAAAGGGCTAAAGTGCGATGGCTGAATGAATGAGATGCTAACTCCTATTTTTTTCCACTATGTTGCAAGCATTAGGTGGAATTCAAACCTTGTTAAATGCATTCAAATTGCTGATGGGATCGTCCTAAGAAATGGACGGACTTGGTTGCATGGAAATCACTGTGAGTGGGGCAGCTGCACTCAGTAAAATTATCAGTTGGGATGTGGGAAATGGCGAAGACATTGACATCTTACATGACACGTGGATCCTTGACCGATCACTGAATAAGTGGCTTATCCTGATGGATGTTCTCCAAACCGAAAACATGCAGTTTTCTGCACTGCTTTTTGATGGGCAGTGGGATGCGGGGATGCTCCAACAATGTTTTGGGAGGAACTTTGTAGGATCATTCGACAAATGCAGCTGCCGTATTGGGAATAGGTGGAATGAAATGTGGTCTTCTGCATACTCAGGGAAGTTCATCACGGCTTTGGCCTATGCTAGTTTGTTCAAACAACAACCTCCATGTGATTGTTGGTTCGGAAGTCATAGCTTATCCGAACCTTATTCGGATAGTTACGATATTCTGATAAACTTGTTGATAAGCGAATGATCTGGATAAACTGTCTGTCTGTTTGGTTTGAGCGTTTGTAAAACAGCTGACTTATAGCTGTGTGTGGATAAATGACTACTATGCCCCTGAAATGAATAAGTTGCTAACTGTTTGATTTCAGCGGGTTGAGAATGGCTGATTTACAGTTGTTTGTAGAAAAATAACTGTTTTTGTTCCTTTTTATTGCTAAAATTATTTTAAAATATAAAATATTATTTTAAAATATAAAATATTATTTTCAAATATAAAATCTTATTTTAAAATATAAAATTTTATTTTCAGATCTATAAGAAATTTATTTATTTTCTTTCTTTAGTCTCTTATCTTCAAGAGAATTTTTAAATAACATGAATTTTTCTTGGTTCAACAAGCTCCTATAAAATATTAGAAGATTTATGGACATACCACTTAATTTTTTTGTATTTACAAATCTAGCATCCAAGTTTCACTTTAGGGGCGTTGAAACACATACCACACATTTCTTATGTATTTACATATAAAAATCGAAGTTTCACCTTATGAGCTTCGTTGAGTATTGTTTAATCAGTTTTAGAATTAGAATATTACATTTGTTCTTATAAAAAATATAATTGCTATATTACTCTTACATTTTTAATTATAGTTACTGATAATTTTATGCTCAAAGCTAATTATAGTTAATAATAATTTTATGCTTAAAGCTAATAATATTATTCTTTCATTTGTAAAAGAATGGATAACTTACAAATTGTAATACAAATATCATTACCCAGGAGAAACATTTCATTGATAATTCGAAAGCATCTAATAGAAATAGGAATGACTTTTACGCAAATGCTCCTAATTTATATATGTAACACATAAAAGTTTGAGATTATAGATTTGGATTTCCTAAGCAACTAATTGAAATAGGAAACACATCTAATAGAAATAGACTGTCAGACACTAATACGGAGCATCATGAAACCTAAAAAAAAAGAAAAAATAACATATCAAAATTACAAGGAAAAAAATGACAATATTCACTTTAAAATGTAGAAGCATGTCACGACGAATATTGCCCGATTCTGACATCCCAGAACCCCGAGCAAACTTGTCCGGCTGGGAAGCACTCGAACCACATGCAACGTTCTCAAGTTGTGATAGTATCGAACTCCGAGCAACTGTGTCTGGTTGGGATAATGTAGAAACGGACGTACTGTCGGCCCACCTGAAGAACTTGTAGTCCTCTAGTCCGTGTGCCCATTGCGGGCACTTGTGGAATTGTCGCCCGTAGCTATGTTCTTGACGTGTCGTGAGTAATAAGGACGGCAGTCCGCAGCGGCATTGCACTCGTTGTGACTTCCCTAAAAACCTGTAGCTCATCTTTCTGCAGTTATTCATGAAGAAAACAAATCAGTCCGAAAATCTTAACAATAGATCACACAAATAATTATAAGAAACATATGAAAAAGCACAGGTATTAGTTTGATATTCTTGCAAATTATGCTAGCATAGGTATAAATATCGAACAAGTTTAATGTCCTCATTTAAATGGTCAAGCAATTCACAAAATTGTAACAGTTCCCAGGATAAATAGATGAATGTCAACGCAATATGTCCTGTCAATGAAGCTATTTACAAAAAAACTGACAGTCACGTACATCTCTCATCATTAGGCCCATATTGAACTAGATAAACACACAAATATATGTAAAAGCACACTGAGTATGACCCAATAAGTGAATAGGAGTGAATAGCGTTGATCAACTTTAGGATCTGTCAGGGAACATCTTCAGCATCAACTAGAAATTGCAACAGGAAAGCTGATTTCATCTCCACTAGGAGATAATTGCACTGATTCATGACAACAAACCTTAAGGCCCAATCAACATCAGTTGTGTCAGCTCTCAGTGCATCCAAAGCAATAGTAGTAAAGGAGAAGAAGAGAAGGCAGCACCTTTTGGAGTTTCTTAATGCACCCTTAATGCTAGCCTCATACTCAAAGAAGATACCATCAGTGTTAACCTTGATGTAAGGAGGACAAGGCTTCCTCCAAACTACTCTGATGATAGTAAAAGGGAAGGTGTTGTTGATCAGCTAGTCACAGCAAATGTTAGAAACTTTTTTTGTATTTGATCATGTTAAATATGAATGAAATACATTGAGCTTAGATCTGATGAACAGAAGAGGGAACACCCTCAAATTTCTTTTGATTCCTTTCCATCCAATTAAGCCAAGCAATCACAAAGGGGATAGATCCCAGCCTAGCCTGCAGCAACCTTCCCAACAAGACACGGCCAGAAAGCCAAACAGGAAAGAAATTATAGTTGCGCAGCACATAAGACTGAAGAAAAATTGCAATATGTAAATCTAAGTTGATCCATGTAAATGCAATTGAAATACATATCGAAACAAAATTCAGAAAGGTTCGACCAATTCTAACTGTTCAAACAAATATCAGAGGTGATCCTGTATTGAGTCCAACAGAATATCCAAGAACCAGTTCACAGCATCAGAAAGGTTCATCTCCAAAGGACCACAAAATGATTGCCAACTGAAATCCATGGAACACAAAATTGAAAACAAAAATTAAGACACTACAACTTTCCTAAATCGCAAATATCCTATGACAGACTTTGCTGAAAACTTTTTTTCTGTTTTGCTGTTGTTATTTCAGTCTGCTCATTTTCTGTGTCCTTTTTTGAAATCGCTGTCCTGGATTCAATATAAGGGGGTTATATATACATTTGAATATGCATCGAGCACCATCTGATATATGGATGAAAAATGTGAAGAAAGCATTCTTTTTTAACTTTGAGACTACCCAACACAATGTGTATGTATCTGAATCACTGAATGAAAGGCCAACGCTTCATAGCCTTTTTGGTATGGAAACAGTTAGCTTAATTCATGGCATGGATGATTCTGGTAAGCCTCGAAACACACATGTCTCTAACCTAAATGATGAAAGAAAAGCAAAGCAATCCCATTCTTCCAAACTGAAAACGGATATATGTATTTACAAAATCAAATAGAAAAGCAGAAAAGAAAGGCTACTAAAATAATTTCCTCTTTATTTCTTGTGTATTTACATATCTCCCACTACATATCATTCAATGCCTAATTAGAAACGCAGAAAAGCAATACAGCAAAAACTGATATGTGAAGCACCATGGAAATGTATCTTTTCCAACTTGGTTATCATTGTTCTAACAGCCATGTCTAAATTGGTTGGATATAAGAGATTACAACAATGCAATTCAACCAAAATGATGAAAACAATGATATTCCAACCTAAATGATGAAAGAAAAGCAAAGCAATCCCATCCTTCTGTAGCAGTTAAACTCACATTAGTTCTTGAAGTGACCATAATTTTCCAAGTCTTATATATATATATATATATATATATATATATATATATATATATATATATATATATATATATATATATTATTAGATATCCATAGGGATGACCTTCTAGTAAAATGCAGCAGTTGCCGTCAAATAAGAAGGCCTTCCAAGCTGCAATTACAAAGAAGTAGATAAACAAATAGAAGTGAGAAACATTTCAAAGTATTCAGCTCCCAATGACAGAAACTCCGCTCCAATTAACATAATTTCCATCCAAACTGAAAACTATTTCCAATGACGTCATTTCCAAACATGAATTTGAATGTATTGCTTGGCATCTAAACAGTTCCCAACCAATGTCAAGTGAAAGGATTGAAACAGTTCAAGAGCTCCATTAATCATTGCAGAAAGAAATTGAGAGCTATTACTCGCAGGAAAAAATATTAAAATTGATGAATCACTTCATTCTGGCAATTGAAGTGCACCATTACCACAATAAAAGAGAAGTGAACCATAGAAGAGAATTGAACCATTCACTAAAGCTAAACCAAAAAAAAAAAAAAAGAGGAAACTCTAGATCATTTCCACCATAAAGGAGAAGTACACCATTCTCCCAATCCAAGCTGCTCAAACTACCACCAAAGATTTCATATTTTATAGGCAGTGCAAACCATGTTTTCTTCTTTTGCAAGCACTTCTCAAACTACCAAAATGTGGAAGCAACGGTTCCCATTGAACAAAATTCTGTGGCCCTCCAGGCTGCTCCACACTTGGCAAGTTATAGTAAGCAAACCATTCAACAACACAACAAATTTATTTCCTGATAGTTACATAACACTTGACCAGTTATGATAGACTCATTTCAGATATAATAAACATTTCATAAACTGAATAAATTTCCAACCAGTAAGAAGTAGAGGTATTAACTACCAGGCAGCTATAAATTTCCAAGCTACAGAAGTAGAGGTAGAGGTAAGAAGTAGAGGCATTAACTACTAGTAAGAATAAATTTTCAAGCCGCAGAAGTCAACAATGATACCTATTTTGCTTCAAGAAAAAACTGTTACTGTTTTTGTCAAAATGAAACTTTTTATTTCCAATAATCCATATAATTCTACCACCACTTTAATATTTAAAAGGCAAAATGCAACTTGTGATTATTTGAAACTTTTGCTGCTTCATTAAAGTTTAGAATTGCCATGGAGATGTGCACTTTTATTTGAAACCTGTTTGGAGCCAAGTAGCCCGAATGCCAAGTAGTTCCATTGCTGCTTCAGTTTACAACGGAAGAGGAAATTTTCCAAGCAAGTTTGAAGTAGCAGCCTTTAATTTAAAAATTGATTTCAAGTATAAGCCAAAATTTACATGTGTATATGTATATAAGCATTGCATACCATGTATACTACTTTACTTCTAATGTTATCCAATGTAAGACAAAGAACCAAATTAAACTATAAAATGTTCACATTCCCAGAGACAGAAATGAAGAATCAAATAGTACACATTACATAAAATTTGTAAAATTCATATTTGAGGTTCATTCATGCTTGGCTGATGTAATCTGCTATTTGTTCTCTCAAAGTTGCCATCTTTGATGCACCTTCACTATCTAGATTGTATGCATCCTGTGATTCCATTTGATCTTGTGGCATTGTACACCCAGATGGTATTTGAATGTTTCAGGTGGGATTTGAAGGGAATCTTCGTCTACGACAGCGAACTCTGTATCTAAGTCGAAGGGGTGCCGTCTAATGAAATTGTGTAGGGCCATGATTCCCACTACTATCTGCACTTCTTAAATGCGTAGGTTGGCATATCACGTAATATAACTCATTTCTTCTTCCATACTCCGAAAGCTCGCTCGAGCACACCGCACAAGGATGAGTGCCTCTTGTTAAATAATTCTTTCTTGGCTCGTGTCACACCGCTTGATCTTTCGAAATCAGGTATGTGATGCTTTGTATCCGGATAAGGCTTCAGATACCCCCTTTATAAGGGATATCCGGCGTCGACCAAGTAGTACTTATCTGCTTGATTATTGTAATTAGCATTTGTAATCAAATATCAAACAGAATTGCCGTTTATAATTACCTGGAGGTGGATGTGGGAATCCACGAATACGGTTTCTAGTGGCAAACTTGAAAACACGGCTATCGGCGCACTCCCTTCCCATCCAGCCATTACGAAGGTAAAACACATGTTGAAATTACACACGGCTATAACATTTTGCATCGGGGAGCCACACCGTCCGATGTATGCCACGTTCTCCGTATTGGATACATGTGCATCTACATGTGTTCCATCAATTGCGTCAATACAATCCTGCCATTCAAAATGTAAGCCTTAAATATCAATTGTACATGAATATCATCAACGAATGTTATGTTGAAGGCATATCTTGAAGAACGGCATGTACCGAGGGTCATTGGCAATCTGTGTGTGAACGAACTCGAATGTTGGATCATCGGGCTTAACTGTCTTGCGCGACAAACTCACCAGAGCATTCAAACCTACAGAGAAATACCTGCTAGTGGTTTACGATGAATGTTGGAATCTCTCCATTGCTCCTCGAATAGATTCATTCTGGGATAATATGTATTGAGTTATTGCCAGTACTTCTCTTGTAGTTGTTCTTCTTGAGTTATGCAACCCATGGTGGTTCTGGAGTTCATCAAGCATCTCCTTCGTCATGCGGCACATGTTGGAGAACCTGGTAACGTACGTAAGATAGTAACAATACAACAATGTCATGATTAGTGCGACTTTGACGTTTTGGTTAACTTATTCGTCGTCATGGTTAGTTTGTTCATCATCCATACTACAAAATAAGTTAGGTAATACTTTGTAAAATTGATCAAGAAGAAGTAAAAACAATTGTGACGATACGTAGATGGTAGACTGGTAGACAAGTAAATCAGCACTGACTGAATACAACACATCGACTTCAACAACTATGGAAAAAAGAAAAATGCCCATTACATATAATATTATAAATGAGATAAAGGAAATAAAGTACATAATAACCAAACAATCAATCATTCATGAAAGTCCGTAAATATTCGAGTCGATGTTTCAGATCCAACTTTATGAAAAAATGTCTTATGGTTGGGTCATTTAGCAACTTCACGGACTTTACGTAGATCCTTGTTTCGGCCGTAACCTCAGGATATGCAGCTAGGAGCTGGAGACATTCGTCAATTGAGTTGTCAATTAAGGAAACAGTTCTAGCTTTGCAGCTTTCCAGAAGTGTCTCAATGCTGCCTTTGATGAATGCCACCCCTTTTTTCTCTTTGTCAACCCTAGGACATTTGGTTGCGCTTGTGGATTGAACATCTGTGTGGACTTGGCTGGGACCTTCTCCTGAATCACCCAACTGAATGGTTTCCATTTCCTGTGGGAAGTTGGCAAACCACTGATCATTTGGGGTGAAGGCATGAGTTCCAGTTGCGACAACCCCAGAGAACACGTCGTCTAGCTTCTCCAAATCCGTATCTATACCACTGAATTTAATTTTTTTTGCACCCGGAACTGCTTGTAATATATTAAATATTTCATTAGTGACATCATTTAAATGCGACAAAATAATGCAGGATTAAGTGATCTGACATATTTAATTACCGCTAGTTTTTCAGCCCATTGCTCAGTGCATCTATTGTCCGCTTAATTGGATCCCAACCCAAACCACTTGATCCCATTTTGAGTTCCTTCCATATTTTCCAATCATTTTTTTAATTGATCTCATTTGTTTTTCATTTTCGTTCGATCGTAATCTCTACTAGTAAGTTCATTGAATTTAACTATCACGTTTTGCCAACCTTCTTTATTAAAATGAGTCGTTGACCTATTTCCAAGTTGAATCTCCCTTACACACAGATCACAAAATGTAATGGTCACATTTCTATCCCACATGGCCGATGATCCGACCTCTTTAACTTTATTCATTGTGTACTGTCAGGTAATTGGATTAACACAAAATAATTGTTTCATAACGCGTAATGTTCTCAAAAATAAATATAAACATCTTAAGGCATGTGAATACAAATTAAAAATATTCTATATATGGTAGATGTAATGCAAGTAGATAGATGATATCACACAAATTCAAATCATTTATCTTCTCTTCATGGCATCAAAGCTTTAGCTTATTATCACACAAATTCAAATCAATGCACAAATTCTTATATTGACACATTCTTCTCATATTGCAAGCAATGCACAAATTCTTATGTATTTACATACATAACATCTAAATCCATAGACAAACTGTTTAGATTACATTCGATTGGATGAATACCTGGAGTGGCGCAATCTCAAACTTTTTTTGGGTTGCTTCTATCACTAAAGATGTTACATCTTAAGAAATTGTAAATATTTTGTGTATGACATAAAATATAAATGGCCTTTCATGGCATCAAAGCTTTAGCTTTTATCACACAAATTCAAATCAAACGCATCCTAAGAATTAAACCCTTTCTCCCACAAGTTACAACCCCTAGGCCAATGTCCAGCCTTCAACAATTCCGCCTCCTTGTACCCCTTGCACATATTATCCCATCAACATGATAACACCTCAAAGCTGCAGCTTTCCACAAACAAAAGATAGAAAGTTCTCCCTAAGAAAATAAACTAATCTATTTAAAGATATAATTAATGTTCAGTGGATAAATACCAAAACCTTCCTCACTACAAGTATATACACAGAATGATGTACATTCTCCTACAAGTCACAACAGACAAACAAAACTTTAGGAACGCCTCAGCACTGTAACTTTCTCCAAACAAAAGAGAAGAAGATCGTCTCTCTAAGAAAAATAAAACAAACTCACTTCACTGCATCAAAATTAAACTGTGATCGGCTCAAAATCACCTCCAAAAAAATTAGATTCAAAAATTGGAATCAATCCCCCGCAGAATGCGTGATCGAAACAGAGAAAGACTCATGAAAGCAGATCAAAGCAGAGAACATCCGTTCAAGAAAGGAGAACCATAAACCAAATCAGATCAACATAGGAACCCTTACACTTGAAACGTTTCAGCGCCGAAGCTCTCACAGTGCCGAAAGAAGAGAAAGATGTGGGAAATGGCGAAGAGGATGAGGGAGATGACAAAGAAATGGAGAAATTTACCTCTGGAAACCGGATTAAACACGCGATCGGGCGATACCAACAGTAGGGTTTGGGAGGACTGCGAGATGCGAATAGATGGACAGCTCGGGGATCAAGGGCGTAATATGAATAGTAAAACACGAAAGAATAAGCGGCCCGCGGAACTCCCCCGACGGGCCGCTTACAATACACAAACAAAACCTCTGTTTTCAAATAAGCACTAATAAGCACAAACCAAATAGTGTGGCGGAGTTTTTGAAAATGCCGCCGCACTAATAAGCTGTCCTAAAAGCACCCTTAAGCTTTGCCCACGGCGGGTCTCTAAGGATGGTGGGTTTCTATGGATACGATCCCAACCAACTCGTGGTTGTTTAGAAGAGGGATTGGCGATGACATGACATGCCCTTAGGGATGTCATGATGTGGAAGATGGTGACATAGTGTGAATTCCTTGTGGCCATTCTCCAAGCCTTACAAAAATGGGGCGTTGGGATTCCTAACCTTAATTTCTTTGATGATATTTGTAGGCGGATGGGTGATCTTCCTAAAGCTCTGAGGTTGGTGGGGAGTATTTTCTGTTCTAAGTTTTTTCATAGTTGAAGCACGGGCGGCCTTCTGGAACACCGGCGGTCATGGCGGCTACGATCCTATCCTCCCTCGCAACACTCAGACTTCTATTTTTTTGGAGCACCGAGGCACCTCTCAGCTCTCTAGGCTTTATTCCCCTTTATTTTGTCCCCGTCCCCCTTGAACAATCTAAGGGTGATCTTCCTAACAAGGTCATCAAGTGCAATGTCTTCTGAATTAAATAGAGGATTTCTAAACTTGAGATGGGCCTTTGAAATATTCATAAAATTTATGTCTAAAAATTTGGCAGTAGTACGATGACATATTTTCAAATTTTATTTTCTACCAATATTGAAGGGATGGAAGTTTAAACCTCACAATTCTACCAAAATTAGCGACAATGGTCTAACAAAATGCAATATTATAGCATCAACCTATAAAGATTTTTTAAAGATTAAAGCCAAAGAGAATATTGTTGTCTAGTTCAAGAAGTGTAGACAAATTTGAGGAATAGAGATCCAACATGGAGTGATAGGAGATTCTACGAAGCAATCAAAACGAAGAGACCATTTTAACAAACTCATTAATATAATGAGATTGTCTTAAGAATAATATCATGTAATTCCCTTCTAACAAAATTTTTTTGATGACATGTCAAGGGTCAATGAACCCAACAATATAGTCACCTAATAGCTTTAGATCCGAAGACACCAACTTGTGAATTACCTCCATTCTAGAATGTCTCATTGAGAAATTTCCAATAAGTGAAAGATTGAGAGGCCTAACAAATATAGAAATTATTTCATCAGAAAAACTTACCTTGAAAAGTTTAAGGCTAACTATGTTGAATCTTGTCAGAAGTTTGATCAAGTAATAATGGGGTATTATTGTTTGGAGAGGAGAAAGTTTTCATAACATTTGAATTACAAACAACATTTACATAGGAATGTGGAGGTTGATGTAGAGGATGCTCAATTGCTGAGTTGGAAGTAAGATCCAGCAATGAACCATTATTAGGTTAGGAGATGGTGATCTCATGGGGGTCAACTAAGGTCACAGTAGAAATCACTATATGTTCTGGAGAATCAAAAATTGAAGAACCTTTGATCGAAATCAATGGATATGAGATTGCAAGGCCACAAACATGAGAGTGAGAGAGAGAGAGAGAGAGAGAGAGAGAGAGAACACAAATTAATCATTTGAGTTCTCAACTAGGACATTGCGACCAGAGCAGCTCTGAGGGCAATAGAGGCTGGACAAGATGCTTACACCGCCGCTGTGGGGAGTTATTTTTTCTTTGTATATTCTCTTATAGTTTGCAGCTCTCTCATAAATTCAATGTTTTTTATGAACTATACAACTCACGAAAACTATTCTAAGAAATTTATAGAATTTTTTTTTCCTTAATAAAGTTAGGTAACTCAGGGACTAGCTTACATGCCATTGCAATTGATCTTTTGAAATCGCATTCCTTTTCAGCAAATTAGCATTGAAACTTTGTAAAGTTACTATATATATTTATATATATATATATATATATATATATATATATATATATATATATATATATATATACATATATATATATCTGTGTGTGTGTATGAGGTAAACTTAAAGAATTTATATTGATAGAATTATTTGTGAAGCATAGGTTTAAAATTTTATGCAACATTCTGTAAGAATAAATGAAAAATATTAATTCATAAACCTGACCTCAAATAATTAGGATTTGGTTGATGATGATGATGGCATATATATATGAGCAAGGTTATTCAACTCTTGTAACATTTCATTGAAGATTTTATTCTGCTCTTCTTCTTTAGATATCAGTTGATTCGGGTCAGTGCCAGGGGTACAAATGAGGGCTGCAAGTGGCTGGAAATGTTCGAAGATGCTCGCATTATAATATTTTGTGTCGACCTCAGTGACTACGATCAGCATGGTGTGCCTGTTCATGGAAGGAACAAGTCTCTAACTAATAGGATCATGCAGAGCAAGGAACTCTTTGAAGCAACTGTTAGGTGCCATCTAATTCCATACCCATTTTTTTACACATGTTATCAAAATTCTGTTTATCATGATGTTATTCTTGTCCGCTCACTGTCTAAATTCTGAACCAGGCAACCGTGCTTCAAAGATACACCTTTTGTTCTTCTGCTCAACAAGTATGACCTCTTTGAAGAGAAAATCGGTAGGGTGCTCCTTTCAGCCTGTGAGTGGTTTCAAGACTTCTGTCCCTTGCGGACCAGCCACAACAACCAATCCCTTGCCCATCAGGCCTATTACTATATTGCCATGAAGTTTAAGGATCTCTACTTCGCCCTCACCAACCGCAAGCTCTTTGTTTGGCAAACGAGGGCACGGGATCGACCTACAGTTGATGAAGCTTTCAAGTATGTTAGAGAGGTGCTCAGATGGGAAGATGAGAAGGATGACAATTATGTTATTGAGGATTCTTTTTATAGCACCACTGAATTGAGCTCATCACCATTCATCAGGCAGGAACAATGAACATATCTAGGGTGATCAACTGAACAAATACCATATTTGCATCTTATTTGGTGATATTATACTGAGATTTATTAGTGTATTGATAGGTGAGCAATCTTCTTTAATTGTAACATGAACTATATTTATACGGTAAAAAAAAAGAACAAAAAAAGAAAAAACTCTTCTTAATATGGAGGATGAACAAATTTTAGGAACAGATTAAATGAAGAAATAATTATTCCTTGTCTTTGAGATAAGCTATTTTGTATGTGACATATGACTTCGTAATATTTGTCACACATGAAGAGGGTTTTATGTAATCTCAACTAGACGTTTTCTAACCTAATGCAGAGCTTGGCGCTGTATTCATTGTAAATTGGATAAAGGGAATTGTTTTCTACCTTTGATTTTATTTTATTTTATTTTTGAGATGCAGATAATAATTTAGATCTTTTATGGCCATTTGTTGATCACCTATGCATCTAACATTTTGATAAAGGTAGGATGCATCTTCAGATATTCAAGTGTAATTCGACATTACTTGAATAATGGGGCACAAAAAGGGTTTGATGTGAGTTGTAAATTTTCTGCAAAAATGTATTGACGAGTCGAACAATATAGAATAGTAGTTGTTGGAAGTTATTACTTTTATCAAACGGGTTCCACCTATCTAAATAACTCATTGCAAATCTAAAGTGTTTTCATTCCATATTGGATTTGCTCTATCAAGTGAGAGATTTGTTGCATAACACGTGGATCCCACTTGGGTGATTAACCAACAAAATCAAAATGATGCACAAGTGCTACAAGTAGGTCTTAAAATATGGAAGGAGTAGAGTTGGCATGGGTTAAAATGAGCAATAGTTAATTGGGCCACGTAGTACATTGTACTCAAAGCATCATGGACTAAATTTGATGGGAAAAATATTAGGTTTGAACTTCGGATGTATCTCTGCGTCTGGAGCCCAATCAGTGGAGACCACGTAAAATACGGGCCTCAGCAGATATATAAAGAAAATTAAAATAAAAAATAAATAAATTGAAAAAACGCGACCCGGCCTGTCCGAAAAAACTCATACAAAACAACGACGAACCCAAAATGCTTTATATTTGGCATTTTCCATTGTTGTGGTTTCTCTATAGTCGTTTTCTTCTTCTCTTCTAAGAGCTATGGTTTTCTCGACATTGCGGTTTCCTTCGGACTCATCTTTTCTAGAGCTTAGGTTTTCTTTCATCTGCTAACAAACAAGAATGAAATGTCGCAAGGAAAGTGAAAATACAAGCGGTCTTCTAAAAACTTCAAGGTATTATCCTACATTGTTTATAGTTCACTTGAAAGTGTCATTTTATTGATGTGTTATATGTGTTACTGATGGGGGCTGGATTTTTTTATATTGCAAGAACTTATGAACTCAAATTTATATATTTAATAATAATTTTATAAAGTCCAGACATTCAACGCAAGTATACGTATCGTATCAAGTAATACAGGGCTCTAATGGAGTTCTGGTGATCGATCCCACAGGGAAGACACGATTCTTACAATAGATAACGTAATACTGAAATCCAATACTCAAATCGCAATTAAGGTTTAAGTTTACTTCTACTAACAAGATGCAGGAAACAATAACAGTAAAGTAAACTACAATTACTTCTAATATCTTTAAAACAGAATTAACTAACACACACACAGCTTGATATTTGAAATGTTTTGATATATATGAAAAGTATCTTTCCTCTTACAACGAGTATATGATGTGTGAATGATGTAGAATGATTTTCTATTTTATTGTGCCAAATAGGAGCATAAATGTTTCTTTACCCTCAAAAGAGTATCCCCTCTTCTAAGCATCAAAAGAGCATTGACACATCCTAAGTTTAGTCACTAAATCTAAGGCTAGGCTGTGAGGATACAGGTTGTCACTATGGAGCTCCTAGTCACCCTTCACCTGAAGGCTAACCTTCGAGTTTAGTTTCTAATCTTAGGACCAGATTGGGGATCTCAGTCTGTCACCCTGAAACCTCCAATTTGAAGTCCATCAAAACACATTTCCCTATTTATTTGCACTCAATTCCTATGAACTACGCAATTCATCCATGGATATTAAATGTATTCTTCATTATTGTTGTAGGACACTAAATCCTTTCAGAGTTAATGTTCAAAAAAATATTTTAACTATTCAATTGGCCAAATCGAAAAGTAAATTAAGTTCGAAATGAAAAATCACTACAATTTCTTTATTACTTTAAAAACACTTCAAATCCACATCAGCACATCTTCACATCTCTATGCAAGAAGAAAGACAAAGGAGACTACTCAGAATTCATGGAGAAGACAAAATAAAACATGGATTTTATATATAAAAGAAAAGTCATACAAATCACAAAAGAAAACAGAACTTATCTCTTTCTCTTCCCCAAGCAAATCCCTTGAAGTTCCTTTGAATCCATTTCTCTTTTCTTTGCAACACTCAATTCCCTCTTTAGAATGGAAAGAAAGAAGCAATCTCTCACTTTACTCCTTCTCCTTCACTCCTTAGAGAAGAATCCCTCTCAAATTCTCACTTCTGCACACACTCTTCTAAACCTAACACTCAACAGACACTCTCCCTTTCTAGAACCACACTAAAGACCACATAACTCCACACCTTTTTCGTCCAAAAACAGTTACTTATAAATTAGGAACGAATTCTCAAGAGTTTCCTTAAGCATCCCTTCAAAAATTCGCCAAAACTCTTCAAATTTGAATTGCACCGACATTGGGGCGCCGGTGGCTCTCTATCGCCCGAATAAATTTTGGAGCTCTTGGGAAAATGGCGACGGCGGAGCTAGAAGCCGTTTTTCTCCTTTTTTGCTCCATTTTGCTCCAAATTTGTTCATTTTCGCTTCTTTTCGCTCCAATCACCTAAAATCATCATACATGTAACAAATCATGAAAATTACCTTTCTTTAAAGTGCAATATAACCAAAAATGGGTAAAATTATATAACAAAAACAGTATATATTTTTTGTGCATCAAAATCTCCCAAACTTAACTATTACTTGCTCTCAAGTAATCCTTTTACTACATAAAAATATAACTCAAGGCAATGTACTTTTCACCTGTAGGATACTAAAAGTTTTCATTCAAAAGAATATATTGGTTAAGACTTTTAGAAAGAAATTCAGTAACTCAGGTTAACACTACATGTATAAGAATATTCAGTAATCAAGTCTAAGGGTTCTAGTCTTCTTTTTATTTCAAGATAAACCATAATTTGTCACATTAAGAGTGCCTTGAAAGATTATGTGAGAAAAGAGTTCATGTAAACTTCATCAGAATGTAGGCCAATACTTTGAATCAAGTTCTCCCTTTAGGGTGACTTAAGTGAAGCCAATTTTTGATTAGGCATCTCCTCAAGCTTCTCCTCATAAATATTTTTCTTTCTTTTTCTTCTTTTCTTTTCTTTTCTTTTTGGGATTTTTTTTTTCAATCCTTCTTTTCTTTTCTTTCCTTTTCTCTTTTTTATTATTTTTTCTTTTTTTAATGAGGATTACTATATCTGGATAGCCTGTAATGATTTTGAACTTCACTCTCCTCTTTCTAAAGTTCAAACTTGAAACACATCCTTTATAATTAGGTATGAGCTTTATTATTCATCATAAAGTCACAATCTCTTCTTAACACACAATACTTTAAGTCTCTTAACATTTCAAAAATACAGTTTTCTTTACTTTAAATAGTTAACTATAATCAAATCCTTTCATACCAAATATCTTACCCTTATAAAATTATCCTTTATTACTAAAACTTTCATCAAATCCTTTTAAAATATTCAATTGAAATAAAACGTTTTAGTTATCTCAAGTGAGGTTCAACTGCCAGAAGTTATGCTAATAATTTTTGAAAATATAATAATTGAGAAGAAATAAGGGTTAATATTTTTCTACCATCCCCCAAACTTAAATTTTTCAATAAATTCGAAAGAGTAGAGATTAAAAGAAACTAACATTTTTGTGTTGGGATCTTGAAATATTCAAAAGCTATATGGTATTAGTCAAAATTTACAGCTAGCAGACATGAAACAGCTAATAACAGTGATATAAAATTTTTAAATATTTGCAGGGTAAAGAGATAACATTTAAACATCCAACAAAACACCATAACTACTAAACAAACTATCACAGCACTACACAGTCCATTTAGCAATTTCAATTTTTCATTACAACATAACAGTACATTAACATGTTTACACATCACATGGAAAAGTAAATAACTATTACATCATAGAAACAACACAACACATAACAAAAAAATAGAAACAGAAACAAACAAACTACCAAACTCCATCACCATGTTCATCAGTAGGGTCAGCAGGATCAGGTCTATACGTTGTATAGCTGGGGCAAGTAGGAAATATCACATCAGTCTCCCCCCTCATGAATGTGACCTGAGTGTCAAGATAGACAATATCGAACTTAACTCTTCTCCTTATATAATCTTCATTCACATCACTTCTAGCCTCAAACACATCCATCCTACGATGGAGCCTATCCATACTAGCACTCTGTAATCTCAGCTGCTCCATAATATCAGACAATGTAGGGGAACTCAGATGTGGATGGAACGTCATAGCTCGTAGTAGGAATATCAGTACTCCTACTCACATGTCGTGCTCCCACACGAGACTCATAAGTACAAATAATAGTCTTTGTAATCTGTCTCAGTGGTATAGCTACCTCTTCAGAACTGTTGAACTCTACTCTAGACTGAACACACATGGCAAGAACTAGGGCAGGATGCCCTAATCCTCCAGTGTCTCGCCTCTAGCAATAGTTTGAATGTTCTTGAAGACAATAGCTCCAATCTCAATCTTCTTCATATTCTAAATACAATAGTTCAAAATTACTCTATCCCTTGTAACTTCACTATGGTGATAAGAAGGTAACAGTCTTGCAGAAATGAAATAGTGCCAAGCTTTAGATGCAACATTTAACTTGGAAAAGGGGAAGTTAATGATCTGTTTTTGACTTATTTTCCATTCCTCTTTTCCATCTGCCATAAAAGCAATCACTTCTTTCATATTCGCCTCTCGAGTATCAAAATTTTCATATTCGCAAAAAAAAACTTTCCCAAGTTTGATAAAATGCATTAATACTCCGAGGGGTGAATTCAATCACTTTTACTCTGACTAGCACATACTCGGTCTCAGTCCAGAGTGCATTTGCATAGAACTCTCTAACAACACCTATAACAGCATTCACAGTAAAATAACAAAATCTCTTCCAATTTCGCTCAGAAATTAACTGCTCAACAGATCCACCAGGATTATCAAAAGCTCAATCCTGGATACACTTCTTATTGTAAAGGTAAGAGTTAAAAATGAAACTGCGCTTTGACATTAACAAATCTTTCTTCATCGAAATCCAATTGTATCATCCCTTTACTCATCCTTGGAGCCATGTGGATTTCTAAAAATTGCAAGAAAAATCTAATAAATTCCAAATCCACAATGTAACAAACTCCAAATACTATTCTAATTAAGTAAGAGCAAATTTCATCATAGGAAATCTCAATATTTCTTTAAAAATCACAAAATTCCAATCTAAGCAATGTGAGAGATTCCTATAGTGAAAATAAAAAATTTTTAACTAAAAGTGAAGCTCTTACCAAGAGAAGTGTAGATCCGGTGTCGAAAAGCTTTGAAATTACTTCCAATCCAAGATCTAGCAAGCCCTAGGTCTTCAAAATCTCGAAAATTAAGGAAGACGAAAGCAGTGGAAAAAACCACGGGTCCCAGGGTCAAAATCTCGAAATAAAGAATTTTTGGCTGTTTTCTGTATTCGGGCACTGGCGGCGTTCGATAAGGCGCCGACGGCGTTCGATAAGGCGCCGGAGGCGTTCAATTTTTTTAAATAGGCCAAACTCTCTGGATTTGGTCGCTGGCGACGTCAGTCCATAAAATTTTTTGGGCCCGAAAATTTTTTCATAATTTCAATCGTTTCTTCCTCCACAATGACATTTAACACATCATTAAGCATCTATTTCATCAAACAAGAAATAACTAACACAATTTTTAAACAAACAATACAAAACATACTTCTATATACAAAATCCACATTACAACATAAACACTAATATGCTCATCAAATTAAACCAACAACTATTAGATTCTTAGTGTTGCAAGTACACTACGATAAGAAAACAATAAAATCTAAGTACACACATCGAAATTAAGCATAGAAAATCCAAATACATACTACAAAGCGAAGCAAATAAAATACTAAACACACCAAACTAAATTAAGCAAAGTATAGCAAACACACATCAAACATAAGTAGAATCCAGATAATCACTCCTCATTGGTCTCAGAACTTACTTCCTCTCTGATATCTCCAATTGATTGTTAATGCATGGACAAATTATAGAAGGGACGACATTGGAATTCATCAGATGAATCTTCAGCAATCACAACATTCTTCTTCATCATATTAATCATGCCCATTTCAATCCGACCAGTGTGATGAAATTGTTCCTTCATCCTCTAGTCTATATGGACAAATAAATCAAAAATATTATTAATGACATTCATAACATTCTGTACCTCTTTTTCCAACTGCTTGATTCTCTTCAGTATCACTCTGGAACTTTCAGGAAAATAAGGTTGAATAGGTTGTGAAGTCTGAGTTGGTTGATCAGCAAGCATATCCATATCTCCTTCATCTCCTACTGTTTGGTAGTCATAAAGATTAGTTGGATCAACAGGCCTCCAGGGAAGAAGAACCTTTTCCCAACTCTCATATGGAACTTGTGATTGACTACACAACATAAATATGGTGGACGGGTGTCCAAGCTCATATTTGGATCCATGAACTATCAAACCCAAAACTGATTTCACAATTATATTTTTAATATCAATCGACCTTCCAGTTTGAATACATAAATTCAAAATAACACTTTCCTTGGTTACTTTACTAATTTTCAAAGTTGGAAATAACTTTGCCAAAATAAAATAATACCACTGTCAAAATGCTTTGACACCAGATTTAAAGATGCAGAAAGGAAGCTAATATATCCATTTTCTCTTACTTCCCAATCTTCATTTTCATCAATCAAGTAATGATAAACATCATTCATATTATCACTTGTTGCATTAAAATTGGAATAGTGGCAAATAGGTACATTCTCAATCATAAAGAGATCATTAATTCTCACAGGAGTGAATTGCACAAACTTACCTCGCACAAAGATGAATCCTTAGTTGATCCCATGAAGATTTGCATAGAATTCCTTCACAACCAGAACGACTACGGCAGCGGTGGTGTAACATAGCACTTCCCAACGTCTTTCCTTTATTATCTCTTCAACTCTTGTAGTAGGATTATCCATACTTCGATTAATAAAGCCTCGTTCCTTGATAATCCTTCTCTTCATCATGACATTGTTGAATAATCGCTGCACCTCATAAAAGATAAACTTCCTTCAGTTGAAAATGCGAGATCGAGGGGTTTCAATGGAGTAGGAATCCATGGGATGCGAATTGGGAAAGGAAGTTTTCATTTTTCTGGAGTTTGGAAGTTTAAAATGGAGTTTAGGGAGTTATAAGGAAGAAGATCCCGCTCAAAACCGCCAAAAATCGCATTTTTGAAACTCCAAAAACCATCAACAAGTTTTGGGCGCCGGCGGCGCTCGATAGGGCGCCGGCGGTGCTCAAACCTGGAAGTTCAACATGTTCTCTATAATTGGGTGCCGGCGGCGCCGGCGGCGCCAGCGGCGCAAGTGGTCAAAATTTGCACCAAACTTCGTTTGGCCTGAAATATTCCAATATCTCAATTCTATCCAATATTTATCAAATTTTAAAGTATTTAGGAGCGATTAGGATTCTAAAATAACTATCTAAAAGCACAACTACAACAAACAAGCAAACACACCACAAAGATACAATGGGTTGCCTCCCATAAAGCGCTTGGTTTAACATCGTCAGTCCGACAAACCATTCAGTTAATCGAGATGACTCAACATTAAAACCTCTTTGAAGTCGAGTTGAAACCCATCAGAGTAAGCTTTAATCGATGCACATTAACCTTGAATATCTTTCCAGTATCAGGATCCTTAATATCAACAACTCCAAAAGAATGAACTTTTACAACTGTAAAAGGTCCCAACCATCTATACTTGAGCTTTCCAAGAAATAATTTCAATCTTGTATTGTATAACAAAACTTTTTGTCCATGTTCAAGATTTTTTTTTAATATCTTCCGATCATGCCACAATTTCATTCTCTCTTTATAGATTCTGTCATTGTGATAAGATGCATTTCTAATTTCTTCCAATTCATTCAATTGTATAAAACTCTTCTCTCCAGCATTTTTCAAATTGAAATTTAACCCTTTTATCACCCAATATGCTTTATGCTCCAATTCAACCGGTAAATGACAAGTCGTACCAAACACTAATCTATAAGGAGACATTCCAATCGGGGTCTTAAAAGCAGTCCTATAAGCCCATAATGCAGTATCTAATCGAGCAGAACAATATAATTTATGATTATCCACAGTTTTCTCCAAAATTTTTTTAATTTCACGATTAGACACTTCTGCTAAACCACTAGTTTGGGGATGATAAGCAGTAGAGATTTTATGAATAATATTATATTTCTCAAACAATCTCTTAATTTGATTATTCCTGAAATGGGATCCACCATCAGTTATAATAACTTTCGACATTCTATATCTCGTAAATATATTTTTCTTTAAAAATTTTGAAACAATTCGAGCATCACATCTAGGTAAAGCAATAACTTCAATCCATTTTGAGACATAATCAACAACAACCAATATATAAAAATTTCCAAATGAAGGAGTAAATGGTCTCATAAAATCTAGTCCCCATACATAAAAAAATTAAACTTTCAAATTATAATTTAAAGGCATTTCATTTCTTCTAGAGATATTATCTACTCCTTGACATCGATCACATGATTTAATATATTTGTATACATCCTTAAAAAGAGTAGGCTAATAAAATCCAAATTGTAAAATCTTAAAAGTAGTTTTATCAACACCGAAATGACCTCCAAATTTAGAATCATGACATCGTTGAATAATTAAATTAGTTTCTTCCTGTGGCACACATCTTCTAATAATCAGATCCTTACACTATTTATATAGATATGGCTCATCCCAAAAATAAAATCTTGTATCATATTTAAACTTCTTTTGTTGTTGCCTTGTTAAATCAGGTGGTACAATATCACTCACAATATAATTCATAATATTAGCATACCAAGGAAAATTTCTTCCCATAATAGTATAAATTTATTCATCAAGGAAAGTTTATGTAACTTCCTTCTCAAATTCAAATAATTTATCATATTCAATTCTCGATAAATGATCAGCTATTTGGTTATCAGATCCCTTCCTATCAATTATCACAAAATCAACTTCTTGCAGAAGAAGTATCCATCTAATCAGTTTAGGTTTTGCATCCTTCTTTTTCATTAAATATTTAATAGTTGAATGGTCTGTATGCACAATACTTTTAGCTTCAATTAAATAAACTCTAAAGTTTTCAAAAGCAAATACTATATCTAATAACTCACTTTCAGTAGTGATATAATTAATTTGAGCTTCATTAAGGGTTTTACTGACATAGTAAATGACTTCGAAAACTTTATCATGCCTTTGCCCCAACACTACTCCGATCGCATAATCACTAGCATCAGACATAAGTTCAAATGGTTTCTCTCAATCACGTGAAACAATTTTAGGTTCAGTGATTAATTTCTCTTTTAATATTTCAAAAGCATGCAAACATTCATCATTAAAATCAATTTTTCTATCATTTTCTAGAAGTCAGCACAAATGTTTGGTAATTTGAGAAAAATATTTAATATATCGCATGTAAAATCCAGCGTATCCTAAGAAACTTCTCGCCTCTCTCACGGTAGTGGGTGGTGGCAATCTCTCAATCACTCTAATTTTAGTAGGGTCGACCTCCATACCATATTCAGAAATTCTATGCCTAAGCACAATTCCTCCTACAACCATCAATTGACATTTCTCCCAATTCATAACTAAATTTATTTTTTCGCAAAGCTCCAAAACTTTTGCTAAGTTTTCCAAACTGATTTCAAATGAAGTCCCGAATACAGAAAAATCATCCATGAAAACTTCTATTCCATTATCTATCATACTGCTGAAGAGAGACATCATACATATCTGAAACGTTGCAAGTGCAGTACACAGTTCAAAAGGCATTCTTCGAAAAGCAAAGGTTCCGTAAGGGCTAGTAAATGTTGTCTTTTCTTGATCCTCAGGAGCAATATATATTTGATGGTAACCAGTATATCCATCCAGAAAGCAGTAGTACTTGTGTCCATCAAGTCTATCCGACATTTGATTGAGAAAAGGAAGAGAAAAGTGATCTTTTAGGGTGGCGGCATTTAATTTCCTATAGTCAATCCAAATTCACCATCCATTGATTTGTCTTGTGGGAATAGTTTTATTCTATTCATTCACTTCAATAGTCACTCCTCCCTTTTTCGGTACACAATGTATTGAACTCACCCAAGCACTATCCAAAATAGGATAAATAATTCCACCATCCAGCCATTTTAAAATCTCTTTCTTAACTACTTCTTTCATTATTGGATTCAATCTCCTCTACGAATCAACTCTTAGTTTATGTTCTTCATCTAATAAAATTCCGTGCATACAAATCAAATAACCGATTCTTTAATATCCGCTAAACTCCATCCAAAAGCCTTTTTGTATCTTTTTAAAATTTCCAACAATTTTTGTTCTTGATATTCATTTAACTCCGAATATACAATAACTGGTAAGGTAGATGATTCTCCTAAAAAAATATACTTCAAATGATTAGGGGGAATTTTCATCTCAAGTTCAGAAGGTTTTATTATAGATGGAATTAAGCTTTTATCTCCACCTTCCATAGTGTCTAATACTTCAAATCACTCCTGAGCATACTCCAAGTCTTCATTCTTTTTACTATTTGAATTTTCTTTATTTTCAATTCCTTCTTCAAACATATTTTCATACTCCGCTTCTTTTTTAAATATATTTTCAAAATGATCGTTTCTCAAATATTCACAGACCTCCATCCTAAAACATTCATTATCTTTTTCCATTGAGGGATACTTCATAGATTTCAAAATATTAAAGGTCGCCTCTTGATCATTAACTCTCATAGTTAATTATCCTTTTTGAACATCAATCACTGCTCTCCTAGTAGCAAGGAATGGTCTTCCCAAAATGATTGAAATTTCTTTATCTTCCTCCATATAAAGTACAATAAAATCCACGAGAAAGATAAATTTACCCACTTTCACTAACACATATTCCACCACTCCTTTAGGGTAAGTAATGGAACGATCGGCCAACTGAAGAGTCACAAATGTAGTTAAAATTTCTCCTATTCCTAACCTTTTGAAAGTTGATAAAGGCATAAGATTAATACTAGCTCCCAAATCACATAAGACTCTTTCGAAAAATATTTCACCTATAGCACACAAGATAATGAAACTACCAAGATCTTTAAGTTTTTCTAGAAGCTTCATCTGAATAATTGCACTACACTCTCCGCTAAGTGCAACAGTTTCATGATATGTGAACTTTCTTTTGTTTTTGAGAATATCCTTCATAAACTTAACATAGTTAGACATTTGTTCTAATGCTTCAACAAAAGGGATATTTATCGTTAATTTCTTAAGGATCTCTAAAAATTTTCCAAATCTGTTATCCCTGTTAAGTTTCTTCCATCTTTGAGGAAATGGAGGCGGTGGTTTTTCAACAGTAATCTTCATTGGTTCAAGAGGATATTCCAAGTCTGGATAAATCTTGTTTAAACCTTTTTCAATATTCACCTTCTCCTTTTCTATTTCAACTTCTTTTTGTACTCTAGTCTCCAATTCCTTTCCACTCCTTAATTGAATAATCTTAAGTTGTTCCTTGTTTTGATCTTTTGGATTGATCTCAACATTACTTGGAAGTGTTTCAGAAGGTCTATTATTAAGTGCAGTGAAAATATGCCCCAATTGATTTTTAATATTTTTCATCGCAACACATTGAGCTTGTAATTGATTTCCCATATTCAGAATCATTTCATCAGTAGACAACTTCTTATCCTTAAATTGTGGGTTACTATTGAATCCAGGAGGATAAGAGGGTCTAAATTTGGTATTTCCTTGATTGTTCGAATTTCTAAGTGGATTTATAGAACAGTTCCCCCATTGTGGGTTAACATTGACATTGCAATTATTCCAATTAGGAGTGGAGATTTAGATGTTGTCTTTCCAGATTGCCCCAGGTATACTCAGTATCATCCTGCTCAGTCTTCTCAGCCTGCAGATCAAGGAGGGGATGATAATATAGTTTGGGACTTTGATGCTGAAGATTAGGACTTTATTTGTTTTGTTTGTTTGATGTTAAGTTATTTTGAGGACTTTATATGTTTGTAATATTCAGTACTTTATTTTTTTGAGACATTGGATGTTTGTTAGATTATTTGCTTGAATTGTTATAGTAGTTTAGATTTTGTTTTTGTGTTAGTTAATTGCATTTGTTTTTATGTTACATAGGATGTTAGTTTTCTTTAGTATGTTTTTATTTTATTTTGTATTGTTTTAAGTTTTTAAAATTGTTAATCCGTTAGTTCAATTGTTTTTAATATGTTAGTAATTCATATGTGTAGTATAGTAGTAATTTTAATTGTTGTATTTAATACTTATCTCAGATTTTATCCCTACATTTTCTTTAAATTGTTATATATATATGGAGAATACTAACAGTACAGGTTCAATGAAAAATGAAAAAGCCTGCAAAAATTTCAAAGAAAAAAGAAATACCTAAACTTCAAAGGTATGATTTATTTACTTTCCTTCTTTTTCATTATTTAGAGTAGATATAAAAATTTAAGTTTGGGGGGGAGTAAAATACAAATTTAGTTATTAACTTGTTCTCAATTTCTATTTTCAAATTATTATAAAATGATTTTTATAGCAAATTTTTTAATTTAATTAATATGAATTATTTTATTTAATTATTATAAAAGGTTAAATTAAATATTTCTAGTGCTTTAATTAATTAAATAGAATAAAATATTTGGTTAAAGGGAATAAGAATATAGTAAACTATTTTTAGTAAGGAAAACTATATTCTAAAATTAAAATTCTTAAGTATTCAAGTGAAAAAGAAAAGATTGAAAATCAATGAAGTAAAAACTATGAAGTATATATAAGCTAAGAAATATTTCTAAGTTTCAAATTTAGGAAGATGAAAATGAAGTTCAAAATTATTAACGAGGCTCTCCGGATACGGTAATCCTCATATAAAAAAAAAAAAAATTGAAGAGAAGCTTGAGGAGATGAAAAAGAAAAAGAAAAAGAAAAATAAGGAGAAGCTGAGAGATGCCTTATCAAAAATCGTTTCATTCACTAACTTCAAAGGAAAACTTAGATATTTCCAAACTTATGTTTATGCAGATTAGAATTTTACCTAATACTTTTTTCTTGAATTTCTTATCATATGAATATCTTAAGTAGTTATTCTTTAAATATAGTCATTCTCGAAATGAATAGTAAACTAGAAATCTTAGACTCGATAACTAAATAATTTATTTCTATAAGATTAATTAAATTACATGAATTATTTTTGTTTAACTTTATTATGATATTAATTAATCTAATTCATAGTTTATTTAAATTGAAAATCTTATTATAAAACTCATTATTTTTATGTAGTACTAAAAATTACTTCGAGGACAAGTAATAAGCAAGTTTGGGGGATTTTGATCGCCGAAAAATTTATTAAGAAATTCATACCTATTTTGATGAAATCGTACTTTAAAGAAGGGTATTTTCTTTATTTTGTTATAGAATGAATAATTTAGGTGATAAAAGCCAAAAATCATAAAAAGGAGCGAATTTGGAGCAAAATCATGCAATTTGTACCGAGTCGCCGACGGCGAGATCGAGCTTCGCCGACGGCGAGGTTACAAGAAGAAAATTTTGAAGAATTTATAACTGCTCAGGCCGACATTGAGCCCGAGCCTGGCCGACGCCGAGCTAGAGCAGCTTAGCATCTTCAGAAGCCTCGCCGACAAGCCGAGGTAGTTCGTCGCCGACGACGAGGTAGTTCAACCGGCACGTATACATCGAACCCGGACATTTTTCGAAGAGATGCTTACACCTTTTGGACCCTTGCTTACCTCTATATAGAGGCCGAAATTCGCCTTTTGGTGTTAATTTTTGTGCGCTGTGTCTTGTGTGAGTTCTAAGGGTGCAATCTTTAGTCTTTTGTCTAGTTTTGTGAAGTTTTTAGTGAGTTAGTGAGTTTTAGCGAGTTCACGCACTCTGGAAGGAAGAGTCAAAGGAACTCGCGAGGAGTCTCGTTTTGGGATAAATCGAGATAAGTATTTGTATTTATTGTTTTTAACTTTTTAAATGAAATCCATGCTTAGTTTAGTTCCCATGCATTCGAGTAGTTTATTAGTCTTTCTCCCCGTTTATGAAATTGGCGACTTCGATGAAATTAAAATAGAGATACTTATATATATTAATAAATTGTGATAAATTTTTACTTAAAACTTAATTTACTTTCAACCGTCATTTGATTTGTTAAATATGTTGATTATCAACTATAGTAAAAATTACATCTCGATATTCCTGGGAATTCAAAAGCCTTGGAAGGAGGGTGCAACAACAGTGGAAATAATATCATCATGTAGGGACCGAGCATTTTATGTGATGATTAAAATATTCAATTCGGGTCCTATTGTTTGAGAGCTGAAGTGTAGATGTTAGCCCTCGTGCGAGGGGAACATGGGAGCCTGCGAAGGGCTTCGTATCCTCTCACCTAGCCTGGCAGATTCGTAATCAAACATAAAGGATTAGTCAATATTCTTTACACTGACCAAAGGGTAAAGAATAGAATGCTCCTATTTTCACAATACTTTAAAATTATCTATTTAAAATTCATCAATCACTTAAATTTCTAAACAAGGAAAGATACTTTTCCGAATAAATATTAAGACTTATTTAGCAATTAGTTTAATTTCCGCACTTTCAATACGTATTAATTTTTCTACTTAGTTAAGTTACCTAATTAAAATACTTAGTTTACTTATTGCGCCAAATTTAAAAATTCCAAATTTTCGTATACTATTTTAAAATTATTATTATTATTTTAAATTAGTTGTTATTTAATTTTCTCTTTTCCCCGTGATCGATAACTGTGACTCCACTAGAGCCCTCGTATTACGGATACGACACGTATACTTGCGTAGCATCCAACACATAAACAATTACAATTCTATACATATAAATAGCGGTCAAGTTTTTGGCGTCGTTGGCAATTAAATTAAAATATCATAATATAAAATTGTGGGTCACCCATACATAAAAAATTACAATCGAATGTATACTCCGCAGGCATCTCATTTCTTCTAGAAATACTTACTCGTTGACATCGATCACATATTTTAATATATTCATTAATATCTCTAAAATGTGTAGGCCAATAAAATCTAAATTGCAAAATCTCATGCAGTACTATTGTTACAATGTGTCCTCCAAATTCAAAATCAGCGTACATTCGAATAATTTGTTCAAGCATTTCATATGGCACACATCTCCCATAATTAGATCTTTACACCGTTTATATAAATACTAGTCATTCCAAAAGTAAAATTTAGCATCATACATAAATTTCTTTTTTGTTGTTGTGCCATTAACCTGTGGAAAAATATCACCGACAATATACATAATATCTCGTAACTACTCGTATATTCCTTCCAATAATATTATACAATTGTTCATCTAGAAAAGTATCCTGTAATTTCATTTACAAACCAAACATAATTATTTCATTTCCAACCTAGATAAATGATCAACTATTTGATTATCAGTTCCTTTTCTATCCACTACCTCAAATCAAACTCTGCATTAGAAGTATCCATCGAAATAATCTTATTCCGCATTCTTCTTTTGCATTGTATACTTACGCGTAATGGTTCCGTATGCACTATACATTTAACCCTACTTAAATATGACCTAAATTTATCAAAAGCATAAACAATAGCTAATAACTCTCTCTTCGCATGGTGTAATTAATTTTATATCAATAAGAGTTTTACTAGCATAATATATTACTTCTTAAAAACTTTATCACATCTTTGCCCTAAAATAGCCCCACGACATAATCACTAGCATCACACATTAGCTCAAAATGGTTTTTCCCTGGCTAGATGAAACAGTTTGTCGAGCAGTTGATTAATTTTTCTTTAACAATTCAAAGGACATTATGCATTCTTCATTAAAATCACCATGTTTTTTTGTAAAAGTTTACACAAAGGCTTAGTAATTTTAAAACTCTTTTTGTATAATGCATGTAAAACCCAAACATGCCCTAAAAGACTCTAACCTCTCTCATCGCGGTAGGAGGTGGTAGTTTAACAATATCAGACTGGCAGATATACTTACATGCCATTTTTAGAAATTTTATGCCCAAGCACAATTCCCCACAACCATAAATTTACATTTCTCCTAATTTAATACTAAATTTATTTTTTCGCGTAGTTCTAAAATTTTTCTAAATGATTTAAACATAATTCAAATGAAGTTTCGAACACCGAAAAATCATCCACAAACACTTCTATTCCATTTTTAATTAAATTACAAAAACTCTCCGATATCATACACTAACACAGGTGTGCATTACATAATCCAAATAACATTCTTCGAAAAGCAAATGTTCTATAAGGACTAGTAAATGTTATCTTTTCGATCCTTAGGAGAAAATAATTTCGATAACCGGTATATCTAACAAAAAATAAATAATATTTGTGCCTGTAATCTATCCAACATTTGGTTTAGAAAAGGTAAAGGAAAGTGATCTTTCCCGGTGGTGGCGTTTAATTTTCTATTGTCAATAATAAACATTCATCATCCAGTTGACTTTTCTGTTGGTATTAATTTTTTCTCATTTACATCTACAAATACTTCTCCTTTCACTGAATGCAAATGAATCGGATCATCTACACCATTCGAAATAAGATATATTATTCCAAATATCTAACCATTTTAAAATTTCTTTCTTAACCACTTCTTTCATCATCTAAGCGAATCACTAGCAAGATGTAAATTATGATCTTCGCATGTGTTCCCCCAAACTGCTTATTTTGTACCATCTAAATGATATTATGTTTAAGCTCAAATGAATTAGCAACAACAATAGAATTTTCAATAGTTGGGTTAATTTCATCTGCTATGTGGTTAGCATAATTCTTAAAGTTCTTTGTTGATGTTCATTTTCAATTATTTGATTATCTAAGTTGTTCGCCATTTTATTCAAATTTTCAAATTCTTTTGTTGTTTTCAAATTTTTCTAACAATACGTTCTAACTCGTGTCATAAGGCATTAAACCCTTCGCGTATCCAACACTACACATAAATAAACACAATCAACACACTAAGAAATAAGCAATGAAACAAATATAAGTTTAAAAAATCAAACAAAAGTATTTCAAATATCAAGTAATTTATCACATTTTCCTTTAACGGCGGCAACTGGATGCTAAGAGCTTTTGTATTTCAATATATTTTCTTATCGACACCAAACAATAAACTCATGTATACGTATCACTCAAGTAATACGTAGCTCTAATAGATCCTAGTTATCTATCCACAGAAGGTGTAAATTTATAATAGTAGCACCGAAACACAATGTTCAAACTATATAACTTACAATTTAAAGCACAAGTCGATAAATGCTTAATTATCCTAATAGAATTATGTTACCAAAATACTCTCTAAACTTCAAAGTAAAATTACTAATTCTAAATAAAGTTTTACTATTTTGCAATGAAAGGTTCATATTGGAGAAAGTATTCTCCTTTGCAATGAGGTTATAGTTAATGAAAGGTTTTGATCATTGAACAGATGTGCCAACAAGCATTCATATTCTTCTACTTTCCGAGTGCTTAAATAACACAGAATAATACTAGGTTTAGTCCTTAAATATGTGGTTTGGTTGAAAGGATACTAGTTTCCTACCCAAAGTTCCCACTTTCCCCTCGCCCGAGGTCAAAATCTCGCTTTAGTTTCCAAATACTAGACCGAATTAGAATTAGTCTCGTCACCCTTAAAATTCCCTAATTAATGGACAAAGTATATTTACATATTTATTTGCACTCAAACTATTGACTACATTCTATCCATGGAATTGAATGTGATTCTCACTTTGTTGTAGAATGCATACTCCTCTTGGATTATATGTTTCATATAATAAATTCAACATTTCAATTGGCTAGATTGAAAAGCAAATGAAGTACGAAGTGAAAATTATCACAAGTATTTAACATTAAATTACATATCCAATCTATCTCTTCAATTCACTAAATCTCGTTGCAAGGAGAGAGACAAAGATTCTACTCGTAATTCATGAGGATGATACGACAAAACACATATTTTATAAATAAAAGAAAGTTTATATAAAATGAAGAATTAATAAACACAACTTATTTGAAACTCTTCCCTAAAGAAAATCCCTCGAGGTTCCTTTGAATATCTTTTATCTCCTTACAATAGCACTCAATTCTCTCTTAGAAAAGTATGAAGAAGAATTCTCTCACTTTCTTCTCTCCTACAACTCTAGAGAAAGCCCTCCTTTTAATTCAATCACTACACTTATACTGATTTCTCCCCACACACACCATACACAACACCCTTTTTTGGCATTTTTTCAATCTAATATAGTGTAGGGATGAATTTCCCAAGAGATGACTCAAATAACTTCCAAAAGTCATTTAAATACATCGAATCTACAAAAAACTCGCGCGTAACTATCTTGTGTGTTGTCGGAGTTTGAATTTACACCACCGCGCTAATGCTATGTCAAAGGCCTCAGATCCCATCTGGTGCTGTCTATGCTAGAGCACTGTCTCTGGATTATGCCTTCTTTGGATGTGGCCACCTGGCATAAGAGTCTACTTTCCAAAATCACCTCATTCGACTCCAAATTTTGTCCATTTTGTTTCCTTTGCTCCAAATGCGAAAAATTAACATACCTACAATAAACATGAAAATAACCTTTTTTAAAGTGCAATGTCACTAGAAATGAGTATAAAATATAAGCTAAAAATCAAACATATTTTTGGTGTTACAATAGTAACACTATACATAATGAGACTATTAGAGGAAATTTTCAACGCACCTATAAAAGATTCATCAGAGAAAACACTTCAGATGAACTAACAAAAGCTAAATAACTTTTATTATTAGAAGAAAGTTTAATCATATTTAGTGTAAGCACATTGAGTTCTCTTAAGTCAACATGGATAACTTACACAAAATTGTATGGGTCTCGATGTCGTACTCTCACTCGAGGTGCTACTCCCATTTATCGTAATGACATTCGATAAAAAATAGTAGAATAAGAACATGAAATGCACTACCACAAAGAACCCAATGGTCTAGAAGGTAAAATTTCTTTGAGCACAATGAGTTTGGTGCTATATCAATAACATGATACAAGCGCATGATAAGCTAGTTCATTCGAGAATCCTTTCAAGATGGTGACTTGGTATTAAGAGCCATAAGACCTTTTTCGCCAATCATAAGATAGAAGAAAAAGTCAAACCAACTTGAGAATTTATTTTATTGTGGAGAAGACGTACTCGAATGTTTTTACCAAATTTATCGTCATTCAAGGAGAGAAAGCATGTTCGATCAATGGATGGCATCTAAGGAAGTATTATTTAACATGATGTTCTTTAAAAGTGAAATTTGGAAATGAAGCGCCACAATTTTGAAACACCAGCGTTATGAATTGCCCATAACTCGGGTCTCAATTTAAAGAAGACCCAATTAATTGAAACAAAGAAATAAAATGCATAATACTCAAATAAATAAGAATCATGGTTCAAATCGATCTTTTAGAGTTCGGGATTCATTCCTAATTTTTTATCTCAAATAGAAGTTTCAATAATTAAAATTAAAGTCCATTAAATAAGTAAATAAAATTTTAAAAAACTTAAGTAAATGTTTTTCCCATATAATTTAGCTCACTAACAATCCGCCCGTCATTTGCAGAATATGTCAAGCACCATCAGTGTTTACCTTCTAAAATGGAATCCATCTCACACCGCACAAGTGATGCGTCGAGCGCCGCTTGATCATTTATTTAATCGTGACATCAGGAAAGCTGAGCTTCTTTACGAGGGACCATTGTCGATGGCCAATTAATTTATGAAGCTTCAAGAAAGAAAGCATGCCTTTGGAGTTTAGAAGCAAGGTAAAAAATATTTCGAAAAGAAAATTGAAATCGCCGAAAAAACAAGGTCACAACCGACTATGAGGGGGACATCAACGGTGAAGTCCATAATCATTGATGCCACGAGAAAGCCAATTAACACAAAAGAAAAAGAACAAGAATAATAAAGACTTTATGGAGGAACAAAAATACATAAAAAAGTAAAAGAGAATGGACAATACAACATGCCCTCCATAGAAGCAAAGCTAGATATATCAGGAATACGCTTACCAGAGTACATGCAAGTGGATGCCTACCTCAATTTTTAAATGGAAAAATGCATCCTAAAAGATGAAGAAGACAGATTTGAAAGGGGAATCTTTGTCATTGAATCGTATGTCCCATAATACATCACATCGAGGAAGATTATCTCAAAGCAAGTGCAAGAGTGCATTTTTTAGCAAGTCGATGGCCACTACATCAACATCCTTGAAACTTTGAGCTTCTCGTTGACCTCATTTTTAGACCAATCATTTTTCTCAGCATGAAACTACATTCAAGTAACTAATCTAAAACTTGAAATAAACATAATTAACATGTGACAACGACTTTATATATGCTTCAAAACAAGAATTTATGAATTCAGATTTATATATTTATAATGATTTAGTAAAGTCATAAATTCAATTCAAGTATACGCATCGTACCAAGTAACATGTGGCTCTAATGGAGTCTCGGTTATCGATCCCATTGCAGGGAAGGCAACGTCTTTTAAATAAAATAATATAACACTAAAACTAACAATAATCGTAACAATCACTCATGTGTAATACAACTAGTGAATGCAAAGTATGGTAATAATAAAACTACTACAATTACTTCTACTTACTAAACTATCGAACTAACACACACTAATCATGTGATTTATAAGATACTTTTATGTGAAAAGTTTCTTCCTTCCCGCATAAAGATTATGATGTGTGAATGATGAAGAATGGCAATTTATATATTGTGCCAAATAGGAGACATATTTGCTTCTTTACCCTTAAAAGAGTACCTCCTCTTCCAAGCATGTAAAGAATATCGACATATCTTAAGTTTAGTAACTAAATCTAAGGCTAGGTCGGAGGCTACCGAGTCTCACTACTGAGCTCCCACTCCACCCTTCACCCGAAGGCTAACCATAGGCTTTAGTTACCAATCTTAGGACCAACTGGGATCCCATTCCGTCACCACGAAACCTCCAATTCTCAAGTCCATCCAAAATCATTTCCCTATTTATTTGCACTCAATCCCCATGAACAATGCAATTCATTCGATGACATCGAAAAGGTCTTTCATTCTACCGTAGAACATTCAATTCTTTTAGAATTAATGTTCCTCAAAATATTTTAACAAATCAATTGGCCGGATTGAAAAGTAAATTAAGTTCCAAATGAAAGGACTGCCACCACTTTTATAACACTTTAAGAGTGTATCAATTCCACATCACAACATCATCACTACTTTATACAAGAAGAAAAGCAAAGGAAACTACTCACAAATCATGGAGAAGATAATTACAAAACATGGATTTTATATATAAAAGAAGAGTCATACAAACCACAATAGCAAATACAACTTATCTCCTCCTCTTCCCAAGCAAATTCCTTCAAAGTTCCCTTGATTCCTTTTCTGCCCTGCAACACTTCGATTTCCTCCTAACAAAGATGAAGAAGCAATCTCTCACTTTACTCCTCTTCTCCCATCCTTAGAGAAGAATCTCTTCAAATCACGAACCCTAACTCTCACTCACATTTTCCTTACACTCTCAACAAGTATCCTCCTCTCCTTTTTTCGTTTTGAACACTTAATTTTATGTTAGAACGAATTCCCCAAGAGTTTTTTAAGCACCTCTTCAAAAATCCACCAAACTCTTCAATTTAAAATGAAACGACATAGGGCGTCGGCGGCGCCCCTATCCTCGCCAATAATTGTCAAGTTTCGGAAGAGGAGGGCCGGGCGGGGCCGAAGCGACAGGAAAGCGGCGGCGCCGTGTCGTTCTCCAAATCGCTCCATTTGCTCCAAATTCATTCCGTATCTTTTTTCGCTCTAATCACCTATAATCATTATTCCTGCAATAAATCATAAAAAATACCTTCCTTTAAAGTGCAATATCACCAAAAATAGGTAAAAACATATAACTAAAAGAGAGTATATATTTTTGCATCGCATGGCTCTAAATTATCATTTTCTCTCGCTAAGATGATTTTACGGCTCAAAAATCTTCGAAAATTTGCATGATGCTTATTGTTATATTTAAATATCATCTAAATAATCGTGATGATGCTCATGAATAAATTTATACACAGAACTCTTCGCTCTAAGTTTTCATGCATGAACATTGCCTCAAAATCCCTAAGAAATTATTGTGATGTAGAAAGTGCATTCTTTAAGTTACATTATCCTTATGATCATGTGTTATAAGCTTGCAAACTAGTTCGTCATCGACACTATTTTTAAAATATGCACTTAGGGTTTTCGCACATAAAACGTGAGCCCATATAAAAATTTTGCAACGACTGTCTATTTTGGAAAACAAATGTTATCGTTGTTTTCACTTGCCAAGAACATTCCAAAGGAGCCTTCGACCTTAAATATAATCCATCTGGGTACCCATCGAGCAGCTGGGAGACCAGAGAGTGAAAGGATATTAGGAGAGAGAAAAGGACAATTAGGAGAAAGGATGGATAATTTAGCCAAAACCCCATTAAAATGAGTCCAAATCAAGTCTAAAATTCATTAACTTTTTTATTGAATTTAAAATACATATTTTGTCTAAATAAAATCAATTAAAACCTCCACATCTAAAACATGATTTTTTTTAGCTCTCCTCGGGTTTGAGCCTACTTCGAGTGCTTGACCGACTATATCTTCAAGGAACTTGATCCAGTAAATATAACTTTTACCATCGACTACTCGTGTTTTGTCCCAACAAATAAGTCTAAGTTGACTTTGACCAAATTGGCCTCAATCGCCTCAAAAGTGCAAAAAAAAGCTTGTTAATTTAAAAGATCATAACTAGAGCTACATACCTCCATTTTTGAAACATTTGAACTATTGGATTTCTTGCTTTGCCCTCTTCAAAATAATGTTAAATTTTATTTTTTCATAATTTCAATAAATGCCCTAGCCGAAATATGTAAAACTTGCATAAAATGGCTCTCAAGAGTGCCTCAAACTCAACCCTCCATTTGGTCCCCTATCCAAGTGTTCTCCTTGTACCACCATAAATCCTTTTCCACTCCACCTATTAGCTCCTTCAACTAGAAAAAAATTACCCTCTTCCCCTCCGTCGATTAATTTCTTTTTTGCTTCCCTCAAATCGGAGCTTAAAGATTTCTTTCGATATCCGTTTATTCTCTCCCATAACTCCCCTATTACTCCTCTTTTCTAATCCCTTCCCCCTAAACCCTTATAGTCAAACTTAATTACCCCCAAGCCAAAATTTTTGAAATTTATAAGCTACACTTTTGTAAAGTCCAAGATCCCTCTTCTCCCCTCCCCAAGCCAAGCCACATCTCTCCCCTCTCTCTGCCATTCTCCTCACCTACCATTTCGACCAAGAACTAAGAGATCAAGGAAAAGGGAAAAAGATATAAGTAAGAAAAGTAATGGAAAAGGAAGATCAAAGCAATGAATCCAAAAGAAGAAAGGCATAACCCCCCTCGTCTTTAAATTCCAATGAATTTTTCTCATGCATACATCACATGGTAATTTTTCATGTCTTTTTTTAAGAAAAAATATTCATGTTCTTCCGTTGTGATGTTGTGAGTCCTTTTTTTCCTTAAAAAATTCACCATGGATTTTGTAAAACTTCTGTGATGTTTTTAATAATATCATATGTTTTCTGTGTTGCTATCATTACCTTTTCATACTAAATCCATAGGGGTTTTATATGTGCCTAATCATATTATATAATCAACAAGCCTCAAACAAAAATTAAACCTAACGAAATCTACAAACTTGGTCAATTTAATTCATTTCGATCATTAATATGTTTAAATAACATATTACTTAATAACTAAACTAATAAAAAACCAATCAAGTTAATATAACGTATTCAAATATTAAATTAAATTAACAAATTAATTTAAAGTATTAAATTAATTGGAATATTAATTATTAAACTAATTAAAGTAACCAAAATATTAAGAAAAGGAAAAAAATAATTAAAAAAATCAGATTTAGTTAACTAAGTTATGACATTAAAAATAAAAAGAAAAAGGGAAATTACCTAATTAATAATAAAATCAAAGTTAGTTAAACAAAATATTAGAAGTAAAAAAGGAAATATAAAAAAATATTTAATTAATTTATATTAAAAATTAAGAATTAATTAATAAATAAATAAAAAATAAATCAAGAGTAATAAAAGAAAATTAATTAATAAATTGAATTAAAGAAACCAAAAAAAGGGAAAAAGAAAAAGGGTAAACTTAATTAAGAAAAAAAAACTAATTAAATTAAATTAATTAAATAAAAAACATATACTTTCCAATTAAGCAATACTTTAATTAATTAACAAATAAAATTTTGAAATCTTTTTAATTAAAGTTATTAATCTATTTTTTAAAATTAATTATTGTAAAAAAAGAGGAAATCAAATAAAATTTTTCAGCCCAATTTAGCAGTTCAATTAATCAATTTTTTAAATTAAAATAAACATGAACCATTTTAATTCAACTAGCATTCTAACCATAAAATTCCACTATATTTTGAATTAATATTTTAATTAATTCAAGTTTTCCCCTTTCAATTAAATTAATTAATTTATTAACCAAAATTCTATTAATAATCAATTAAAAAAGAAACAATGATAATAATAGGATAGGGAAGGGGAACATGATTGTGCTTTTATATGTGTGATGACGTCTATGCATGTGTCTATATGTTCATGTTTAAGTTCATGGGTATGTGAGCTAAAGGCCCTATGGTAACTTTATGAGGAGGAAGTATGTTAGGCTCTATTAATTAATTCTTGTGTTAGCTAGTTTGCATATGCTAAATGATTATGCTTATATTTGTTTTCCATCAAGGTTGTACATGTACATGTAAAAGAAGAGAATAATGATAATGAAATATGGGCATGTAATGGGTGCGAGTAGCATGAATGCATGGTTTATTTGTTTTTCTTTTATATGTGAATGATGTTGCTTTACTTAATACATCATAAGCCGAGATTTAATGAGTATTAGGAGATTGGAGAATAACTTAAGTAAGTTTTGTGTGGCTAAAGAATGAGTACAAGAAGTAAGATCAACTTCCTAAAGTGTATGTAAAAGGATATTTTATAAGAGAAAAATATTTTTATTTATAATTAAATCAAAGCATGCTCTAAAATGGAAATTTTTTTTTTAAATATAAACAACTTTATAATAATTTTTTTTTACAATAACTAAATGAGATCTAAAGTTATAAAACATTTAAAGCTTAATAAAAAAATATCAATTTTTATCTTAATTAAAGGAGCTCAAAGCATCATGAATTTTTAAACATTAGAAAAAAAGCTCAAGCTTAAGAATGAACCTCCTCTAGAATCCTTTTTTATATGTGATCCTTATCAAAGACTCTTTTAACACTATAGCTTTCAATAATAAAATAGTAATATTTAATTCCAAGTGCTTAAATGGTAGAATCCTTTCTCAAATTAAAAAAAGTCTTCGAGAAATGTCTTCTTTAAAACTAATCCCCCTTCAATAATCCTCTTTAAGATAGTTAAACAAAAAACAATTTTTTTTCTTTTAAAATCCAAAATCTTTTTTTTAAATAAAAAAAATGTTTAAAGCTTAGATTCAAAAGATTAAATTTAAAAATAAAAACAAGTCTTTCTTAAAACTTTCTTCAACATCTTTCCAAAGTTAAATGTTTAAACTAAGTTTCAAAACACTATTTTCAAAATCTTACTAAAAGAATCTTTTTTCAAAGAATGTATTTTTAAAAACTTCACTTGAGCTCGTGAATGACATAAGAGAATCTTTAATTTTGTTATGTTTTTTTCTCAAAATGCATAGCCAAGTCATGACTTATATGTTCCTTAGCACAGGTATTTAATGAATGAGTATTGTTTCACCCCGTATTCACCCTAGAAACATATGATTCCTAACCATGGTATAGGAATACAAGAGTCTTGGACATTCGAGTCTAAGTGTCTTATTTAAGAGTAAATTCATATCCTCTTTTTGCATGATAAAATACCATATTCAATTTGAAAAAAATTCTTTTTGAATGAGAAGATCAAAATATTTTTCAATAAGATAGGAGTAAACATATAAATTTTGAAAGCTTAAGTTTAATTTTCTTTAGTCTAATGACAACAATGAAAAACTCAAGTTATAGAAATGGTTAGTAATCCGAGGATACAATATATCTAAAATGATGCAAAATCCATAAGCATCTCGATTGCATATTTTTCCCAAAATTTAGCTTAGTCCATCCATTTTCCTTTCAAATAGTTTGATCAACGTTTCACTTTCTATCTTGAAATCTCTCTAACCTATTCTCCCTTTAGACTAAGGTTATCCTTAAATTAAAGTCACTTTTTTTTCAATCTAGATACTATTTCTACCTAATTTCAAAATCACAATTCCAAATCAAAACTTCAAGTTAAAATCAATTTAAACCCTAATTTCAAGCTTCGTACCTAGATTTCAAACTTGATACCTTGTCCCAATCGTCAAGCTCTTTACTTTCAAAGTTAATAACAAGCCTGCTTAAACCCTTCTACCCCCGATGTGGTTTATTGCAGTAATTCACAAAACACATGTGGATGCACACTTGTACAATTGGAAAAAATTGCATATATTGGATGTTGTGGGTCCCCAACATAACATTATAGTTTGTGATTTTAATATGTGCTTCACTTTTGTGATGACCGAATGGGAAGAAAACGCCAACTATAGTCGTATATTCAATTATGGCGCGAACTGACAAATACAACTTTCCAAAGTAGCCTCCAGCTTTGCTTGCATATGAATAAATAAAATATTTATTGCATCACAATACTAATGAATGAATTTACAACATGGAAATATCATTGGGTTGATGTTGGATATCCATTACAAAGAGGATATCTCAAACTATTCGCAGATACTAGCTATCATATTTTGCCAGCAACATAGCTCTAGACAAAAAGGTGATGTTTAACAGGTGGCGCTCATTTTTACATGATGTTATTGAAAGGATATTTGGGGTATGGAAAAAATGATATATTTTACGTGCTATGCTCACCTATTCTTTCAACAAAGTGAAGATTGTGGTTGTGGCGATGGTTCTCCACAACTACATTCGTCGGCATTCTTCGCTTGGCGATATTTATTTCAATATGTAGATGAGGAGCAATCACTTGTCCCCGCCGAGACATACAAATATTGGCTAGGCCATTCAATATCATAAGCTGAATCAGATTTACATGACTCTTGTACATAAGAAGGGAGGTGCTGAGGCGATGGCGTTGCGAGAGCAAATTACAATTGCAATAGTTGATGTATTAAAGGATTTTATATGCTACATTTTCTTTATGTGTAATGTGTTGGAAAAGCAATTATTGTTTATTGTAATAACACTATATGTAATGCTGTTCATGTCGAATTTTGGTTCGGTGCAAATTATTTTTTCATTCTTTTCTCACATAGATGGCCTTTAGACAACCGTAAGTTTAATATATATTCATTTTCTTGCATGTTTTTTTTTCCCATGGTTTTGAGGTCTATGCTGACATAAAATACTTTAGGGATTCTTTTTAGTGGCCTTTGCGCTGATATATTTTGTTATACATACATGATCGGTATTATATAGTTTCAAGGCAATCAAGTACCTCTTATTTTCAAGTCAAATGACTGTTGTGATTTTTTCGGATGGCCTTTTATGGTGATATGATTATGTGACACATCTTAGCACGTTTTATATGGTTTAATGGCAACCAAGATCTCCTTTTTCTCCGGTTATATGAATGTTAGTTTTTATGAATAGCGTTTTTGGAGATATGCTTTTATGACACATATAAGCTCGGTATTATATGATTTAAATGCAACAATGAACCAGTTTTCTTAAAGGTCTTTTGTCTTCTTATAGCGAGAGTATTCGTTGGTTTGCACTTTATGTTCTAAGACTTCACAACTTTATAAAACTTTAATTGCATATTTTATTATTCTTTCTCACTAATATTGCATCTAAGGGTCAATGCTTTGTGATTTTAAACTTTCGCAAAAGATGAGGTCGGGGTCTTCGGGTGCCTCTAGAGTATTGTGCAGTTATTGTGGACTGCAGTGGCCTCTCCTTACTTCATGACAGGGGCATAGCTTTGAGAGAATTTTACAGGTGTCTAAGGAATTGATCACGAAACTATGACTTTTTCAGGTGGGTGAATGAGTTCAATATTTCCACCTACGATAGTGTACATGGAGAGTTTCATTAGATGAGAGATTATATTGTGAAATTAGTCGTTTGCATTTTAAATTCAACATTATGATAATATTAATTATTATTTTAATAGATTTAATTTTAAATTTAATTATTTTGACTCATTGTTTAATGAATTATCAATTTTAATTATGTAATATTAAGATTGAATATCTATTTTCATATATGAATTGTGCAACTAAGACTGATTTTGTTATTAACAACACAAAAAAGTGTTGGGGCATAAAAGTATTTTTTTCATAAACAATCGCAAGATGCAATTGCTGCACATTATCTGCAAAAAAAGATACCGATGGCTTTTAGGCACCAAACTTTCGACACAGTTGTTGTGCAATATTTTTCTAACAAGTTGCAGCTGTCCCAAACATAACTTAAATTATTATGCGAATACCACGCATGAATAACAAAATAAATAGTTAATTACTTTATAAAATTTTAAACTTTCACTTTAAATTATCAATTTTCTCATTTCAATTTAAATATTTACCTTTTTTAACCTCCTTATAAGTCATATTAGGATTACCGTCATACACAGAGGTATCCTAAAAAATGTACACGAAGATACCCTAAAAATGTACCTAAAGGTTCCCTAAAAAAATGCACTTGAAGTTAAATCTTTAAAATTTCTTTTATTGTGCATGAGTACATCGGATTCCCTGCCATGACCATGTGGGAGTACTTCTGTATGACTTAAATCTTTTACTTATTATTTCTTATCAATTAGAAATCCTTTAAATTGTACTTTCATATGTCAGTTATTTTTCTCTCATTTGTGAAACATATTTCAAACTTTTAAAATGCAAGACATGAATGAAATATTATTTTTAAATCAGTTAATAAAACAGTTATTCCTTCAATAAAATATTAATTTAATACATATAAGAAAATATTTACTCATTTTACATGAATGTTTTTCAGTTTTCCTTGAATTCCTCTTTTCTTATTCGTCACTTAACACCCTTTGCACCTTTAAATCAACACACCTAATTAAAACTCATAATTTTATATGCAAGCATTCTATGATTAAAACACTAAACTCTTTTCACTTTAAAAATATTTATCTTTTTCCTCACATCCAAATAATTTGGCAGCCTTCTTTCACACTTCCAAATTAAAATAAAATTTAATAACATCAATGTAACTAATTATATCATTAATTCCAATAGTAATATTAGGCTTGACATTTACCATATATGCTTTCAGATTAATCTCCTCCCTTGCTCGCTTCATCAACTTCTTGTCCTCCCTTGCTCGCTTCGTCAACTTCTTGTCCTTCAATGCATAAATTCTTATATTAGAGTCATGATTTAATTTGACATTGCATTAAACGCACTCACACACATATATGTAAATATATGTAATATTTTATCAATTTACTTATCTAATTTCAATTAAATATTTTTTAACTTACCTTTATAATATTCGGTTGGCTGCCCTAAGCACACAAAGTTTTCTCCAACCTCGGACTCGACAGAGCAGCGTGCGACTTCTTCTTCCTCACCTTTGCACAAGCCGGACATAAGAATCGTTGGCTTCGGCTCCCCTTCTCTTCTTCTCGCACGCGAAAACTTCGCGGCCTTCTTTTTTAGGGCTCGGCTTCTCTTCTTCCACGGCTTTGCACGGTACTAGCACATGAAGCCGTAGCCTCCTCCTTCGGCTTCGATTGGGACTCAACTTAAACACAATATGCAGGGTTCGATACCACACATACGATCCTTTCTCTTCTTCCTATTCCTCTATGCAAGCACAGTGTCGAGCCGCTGGACTTCCTTTCGTAAGCGCAAGCCTTCTCCCCCTTCGACTTCTCTTATTTCTCTTTGCTTACAGGCAACCCACTCCAGTAGGGTTGGAAACGAAGCCTCCTTCCTCTCCTTCACTGTCTACATTGTCTCTCGACTCTCGATTACGTTGGCTTGAAAGGGAATAGACTATTAAGTCATAATTGAAGAGGTGCATCTCCTTACTCGTATTTTCCATTTATTATTATTATTATTATTATTATTATTATTATTATTATTATTATTATATTTTTAATTTCAATTATTACGAGGATTGGAGAGCGGCGTTAGGTGGCTGAATTTGGTTGTGGTTCGGATAGTGAAAGGGGAGGTGGAATTGCATTAGCAGATGTAGCGGAGGGTTAGGACAACAAGGGACATGTAGTAGAGGGGCTGTTGACTGGAGGATAATGAGGGGTGGCTGTCCCGGCGATGGCTCGCGAGCAAGAACGGTTGGAATTAAAAATTTGCAATGAAAAACAACAAACGAGCAACAAGTACCTGTTCGAGAGCGGTTGCAAGTGGTGGAGGGCGGGCGGGAGCATCATGGGAAGATGTTGAGGGAGATAGGAAGATATTCACTTCCTCGGGAGAGAGATACAGTTGGATTACCACCCAATCCCTGAGATGCCACGCTCAAAGGGAGAAAAACGGATGATGCAGACTATCCTGAACAAAATATATGTAGGAAATCACTAAAAGGAATAAAGGATAATGTGAAAGAAAGCAACAAAAAGGAAATTGGAATTAATTGGCCTCGTCTCCTTATCTCCCGCGCTCGCAGAGTCGAGCCGCTCTTGTTTGCGTCCGAAGCGATGAACTCTAGATTCAATCTCCCGGTATTGGGGAAGCTTCAACCTCATTCCTTGAAGCTTTTGGCTGCCTGTTGCCGGTGATGGAGCTAATCTCGTGGTGATGAAGGCTCTTCTACTACGACCCTATAAACTGGATCCCACTGGCGACTGCAGTGTCTCCCAAAAAGACGATCTTTCCTCATTTGTGAGGAGCGATCCATATGAGTCAAATCTTCTAGGAGCTCACAACTGAAATTAACTATGTCTGCATGTTACTTATATGTTGCTAAATTCTCCAAAAGTAATCCAAGGTTGGTTTAATTTGATCCGAGGTGAGGACAATCTGAATCTTCTTGGATGGTAGCAATTAGGGTGGTAAGCTAGCGAATAGGATGTCTTGAAACTCTTTTTATATTGGCTTGTCCTATTTCTACCACCGACACTTATCTCTCGCGGTCATCATTCATCAGTAGGATTGATCCTCCTGATACTTCTCTGCTGGCAAGAACACTTGTAACCTCGAAATCCCTATACTTCTCTTCCTTCCAAATATTGTCACTCGGGTCTTCTCCTGATTTCTTTGTTTGATCTAGGGCTTCAGATTCGACTAATGCAGCCACGCTGCCCTTATGTTCGCTCAAATCCTTATGACTGTTATCGCTAGAGTCTACTCTAGATGTAGTCGCTCAATTGTCATGGCGACGACAGCGGGTTTGCATGAAACTCCATGTTCTTCTTTATCATTTCTTTTAGGGTCATGAATCTCCCCTCCATGATTAGGAATTGCCTCTCCATGGTTTAGAACCGCCCCTTCATGGTCGAGAGACGCTCCTCCATCGCATATCTAATTTGGCTTAATCGTCCCTCTAATTTCTTCTCCAAGACATCCACTTTCTTGGTCGTCATTACTCTCAAGACAATTTTTCGATCACCGAGGCCAAACCCCCGTGTTTTGTGATCCCGTCGTTGCTTCCCAACTAGCTTGAGTCGGGATTGTATTGCAAGGTTCGATCATGAAAGTGACTTTATTGCGAGGTTCAATGACGACAATGGACCTGTACACCGCAATCCTATCATAGGCTTCCTAACTCACTCGAATGGTGACTTTATCATGAGGTTCGGTCACGACGACAGATCCTGTATGTTGTGATCTCGTCGTTAGCTTCTTAGCAGCTCAAATCTCAACTGTATTGCGAGGTTCAGTCACAGAGGAGGAACTTTGTACACTTCGATCCTATCATTAGCTTACTAGCTAGCTTAAATTGCGACTGTTGTTCCTTTACTCTCAAGACGTTGTTTTGATACTAATTTGATAGGAATGAGATGAGCTTCCACGGAGATTAAGACAAACAAAATTTTTTACTTTATCACAGAAAATAACACAACTTAAATACATAAATGATAAACCCCAGCAATTCGAGATTTAGGCAATCTCTCGCATCCTAATCCTAACACCTATAATTTGAGAGGTAGACGATCTCTTCCAAACCCAAACCCTAAGATTCAAGACAACAATCACATAAACATTACCCTAAACATATTAAGCCCTATTTATACCCCACAATAATAACTAACAAATGACTAAATGACCCATTTTAGTCTTTACACCTAGCATAAGTCTTCAAATTATTTTGACGGGCTCAGCATCGACTTAGCGGAGATAGTGGAGTGGGCGCTGTTCTAATGTTGTTTTCCTTCACTCTTCTGTATGATGAAAGAACTAGCTTTGCAATGGACTTGTCATTTTCTTGTTGTTTAGGAAAAGGTTGATTTTGTAATGGATGGAGATGTAGTCAATGTTGCTTGTAAGGTCTGCTTTAAATGGAGCAGAAAGGGAGCCTTTTAAAAGCGGAGGACTTTTTTAAGATCTCACGGAGGTGAGGATCGATGTTTTGCAAGCCATTTGTTTTTGGATTCCAACAATTATACCACCCCCATTCTTCTGATGATATTAATGCAAAAAAAATTTAGCGCTCTTTTCTCTTGAAAGAAGAAGAGCTGCCCAAGGGCTTAAAGGTGCACAAAGAGTAAGTGGGGATTAGTGTGCAATGATAGACTTAGATAATTTTTTATAAAACTCTTCCTTTCATACCCAACGCTATCACAGTGAATTAAAATAAACAATCAGAAACACACAAACATTAGTGGGACACTTTGTGCTAATGTGAGTGAATACTAAATGAGTACTAATTTCAATTTATCACTAGATTAGCACAAGCTCAAGCAACCAACGCAACTTACAAAATAAATAATACAAGTGATTGAGGTGCATGCATATTAGCTAAAACAAGTAGGTGAGTTTATAATTATTGACCTCAATATAAATAATTAATTAAATTAAGCAAAGATAATAGAATTTCCAAACACCTTATACACAAGAATTATGCTCATAACAAGTTGTGCCTAAGAATAATGCTTTACAACTATATCTTGTGATTATTACAAATACCATAAGAACATTTAAGCAATGTAAACAAGTATGCAAGTATTGTATACTAAGTTACATGAATTGGATGATGCAATTGTTTATCCTTCAAGGATTGCGGAGTTTCTAGAGTCGCCACATCCTAGCCGCTTCTTGGCCTTCCAACCATTCCATGCATTGATCCTCCACGGCTAGGGGTGGGGGGTGCGACATGAACGATGGTGGCGATGTTGGCGGTTGTGGCAGTTCTGTTGATGACGACTCAGCTGCAAGCATAAAGTGCTAGTTAAGTTGTGCGGGCGGGAGGCTAATGGTCGGGATTTGGCAGCTTGGAGAATTATGGAAAACAAAGTGGCAGAAACCAGCTTCAGGCTGAAATCCTCTCCAATAAATGTAGTAGAACCTTGAAGGCATTATATTATTGGAGTAAAGACAAGATGAAACAGTTCGAATCTCTTAAATCTCAATTAGAAATTGAGATTAATGGACTCCAACACCTAGAATGCGTTGAAGGTGTCTTACAACCGGAGCAAGTGAAAGAGCTGCAGGTGAAGGTCCACGTGTTTAACCCCACTTTGAACCGGATTACTTCTTGGTGGAGGCGAAGGGCTAAAGTGCGATGGCTTAATGAAGGAGATGCTAACTCCCATTTTTTTCCACTCTGTTGCAAGTGTTAGGAAGAATTCAAACCTTGTTAAATGCATTCAAATTGCTGATGGGATCAAATGAAACAGTTGGAATCTCTTAAAATCTCAATTAGAAATGGAGATTAATGAACTCCAACACCTAGAATTCGCTGAAGGTGGCCTACAACCGGAGCAAGTGAAAGAGCTACGGGTGAAGGTCCACAAGTTTAACACCACTTTGAACCAGATTATTTATTGGTGGAGGCAAAGGGCTAAAGTGCGATGGCTGAATGAATGAGATGCAAACTCCCATTTTTTTCCACTATGTTGCAAGCATTAGGAGGAATTCAAACCTTGTTAAATGCATTCAAATTGCTGATGGGATCGTCCTAAGAAATGGGCGGACTCAGTTGCATGGAAATCATTGTGAGTGGGACAGCTGCACTCAGTAAAATTATCAATTGGGATGTGGGAAATGGCGAAGACATTGACATCTTACATGACACGTGGATCCTTGACCGATCACTGAATAAGTGGCTTATCCTGATGGATGTTCTCCAAACCGAAAACATGCAGTTTCGCATCGCTTTTTGATGGGCAAAGGGATGCGGGGATGCTTCAACAATGTTTTGGGAGGAACTTTGTAGGATCATTCGACAAATGTCACTGTCGTATTGGGAATAGGTGGAATGAAATGTGGTCTTCCGCATACTCGTGGAAGTTCATCACGGCTTCGCCTATGCTAGTTTGTTCAAACAACAACCTCCATATGATTGTTGGTTCCTGGAAGTCAGTACTTATCCGAACCTTATTCGGATAAGTTTGCATATTCGATAAGTTCTGTTGATAACGAATCGATCCTGATAAACTGTCTGTCTGCTTTGGCTTGAATGTTTGTAAAGCAATGTACCGACTTATACTGTTTGTAGATAAACGACTACTACGCTCGAAACGAATAAGTCATTCAACTCGTTTAGCTTTCAATGATTTGAGAACGGCTGATTTACAGTTGTTTGTAGAAAAATAACCGTTTTTGTTCCTTTTTATTGCTAAAATTATTTTAAAATATAAAATATTATTTTAAAATATAAAATATTATTTTCAAATATAAAATCTTATTTTAAAATATAAAATTTTATTTTCGCATCTATAAGAAATTTATTTATTTTCTTTCTTTAGTCTCTTATCTTCAAGAGAATTTTTAAATAACATGAATTTTTCTTGGTTCAACAAGCTTCTATAAAATATTAGAAGATTTATGGACATACCGCTTAATTTTTTGTATTTACAAATCTAGCGATCCAAGTTTCACTTTAGGGCGTTGAAACACATACCACACATTTCTTATGTATTTACATATAAAAATCGAAGTTTCACTTTACGAGCTTCGTCGAGTATTGTTTAATCGACTTTAGAATTAAAATATTACATTTGTTCTATAAAAAATATAATTGCTATATTACTCTTACATTTTTAATTATAGTTACTTGATAATTTTATGCTCAAAGCTAATTATAGTTAATAATAATTTTATGCTTAAAGCTAATAATATTATTCTTTCATTTGTAAAAGAATGGATAACTTACAAATCGTAATACAAATATCATTACCCGTGAGAAACATTTCATCGATAATTCGAAAGCATCTAATAGAAATAGGAATGACTTTTACGCAAATGCTCCTAATTTATATATGTAACACATAAAAGTTCGAGATTATAGATTCGGATTTCCTAAGCAACTAATCGAAATAGGAAACACATCTAATAGAAATAGATCGTCGACACTAATACGGAGCATCATGAAACCTAAAAAAAGAAAAAATAACATATCAAAATTATAAGGAAAAAACGACAATATTCACTTTAAAACGTAGAAGACGTCACGACGAATATTGCCCGATTCTGACATCCCAGAACCCCGAGCAAACTTGTCCGGCTGGGAAGCACTCGAACCACATGCAATGTTCTCAAGTTGTGATAGTGTCGAACTCCGAGCAACTGTGTCTAGTTGGGATAATGTAGAAACGGACGTACTGTCTGCCCACCTGAAGAACTTGTAGTCCTCTAGTCCGTGTGCCCATTGCGGGCACTTGTGGAATTGTCGCCCGTAGCTATGTTCTTGACGTGTCGTGAGTAATAAGGACGGCAGTTCGCAGCGGCATTGCACTCGTTGTGACTTCCCTAAAAACCTGTAGCTCATCTTTCTACAGTTATTCATGAAGAAAACAAATCAGTCCGAAAATCTTAACAATAGATCGCACAAATAATTATAAGAAACATATGAAAAAGCATAGGTATTAGTTTGATATTCTTGCAAATTATGCTAGCATGGGTATAAATGTCCAACAAGTTTAATGACCTCATTTAAATGGTCAAGCAATTCACAAAATTGTAATAGTTCCCAGGATAAATAGATGAATGTCAACGCAATATGTCCTGTCAATGAAGCTATTTACAAAAAACCGACAGCTCACGTACAACTCTCATCATTAGGCCCATATTGAACTAGATAAACACACAAATATATGTAAAAGCACACCGAGTATGACCCAATAAGTGAATAGGAGTGAATAGCGTTGATCAACTTTAGGATCCGTCAGTGAACATCTTCAGCATCAACTAGAAATTGCAACAGAAAGCTGATTTCATCTCCACTAGGAGATAATTGCACCGATTCATGACAACAAACCTTAAGGCCCAATCAACATCGCTTGTTTCAGCTCCCAAAGTGCATCCAAAGCAATAGTAGTAAAGGAGAAGAAGAGAAGGCAGCACCTTTTGGAGTTTCTTAATGCACCCTTAATGCTAGCCTCATACTCGAAGAAGATACCATCAGTGTTAACCTTGATGTAAGGAGGACAAGGCTTCCTCCAAACTACTCCGATGATAGTAAAAGGGAAGGTGTTGTTGATCAGCCTAGTCACAACAAATGTTAGAAATTTTTTTGTATTTGATCATGTTAAATATGAATGAAATACATTGAGCTTAGATCTGATGAACAGAAGAGGGAACACCCTCAAATTTCTTTTGATTCCTTTCCATCCAATTAAGCCAAGCAATCACAAAGGGGATAGATCATAGCCTAGCCTGCAGCAACCTTCCCAACAAGACACGGCCAGAAAGCCAAACAGGAAAGAAATTATAGTTGCGCAAAGACATAAGACTGAAGAAAAATTGCAATATGTAAATCTAAGTTGATCCATGTAAATGCAATTGAAATACATATCAAAACAAAATTCAGAAAGGTTCGACCAATTCTAACTGTTCAAACAAATATCAGAGGTGATCCTGTATTGAGTCCAACAGAATATCCAAGAACCAGTTCACAGCATCAGAAAGGTTCATCTCCTAAGGACCACAAAATGATTGCCAACTGAAATCCATGGAACACAAAATTGAAAACAAAAATTAAGACACTACAAGTTTCCTAAATCGCAAATATCCTATGACAGACTTTGCTGAAAACTTTTTTCTCGTTTCTGTTGTTGTTATTTCGACCTGCTTCATTTTCGGTGTCCTTTTTCGAAATCGTTGTCCCGGATTCAATATAAGGGGGTTATATATACATTTGAATGTGCATCGAGCACCATCTGATATATGGATGAAAAATGTGAAGAAAGCATTCTTTTTTAACTTTGAGACTACCCAAGACAATGTTGCACAGCACATAAGACTGAAGAAAAATTGCAATATGTAAATCTAAGTTGATCCATGTAAATGCAATTGAAATACATATCAAAACAAAATTTAGAAAGGTTCGACCAATTCTAACTGTTCAAACAAATATCAGAGGTGATCCTGTATTGAGTCCAACGTAGATATCCAAGAACCAGTTCACGAAGCATCAGAAAGGTTCATCTCCTAAGGACCACAAAATGATTGCCAACTGAAATCCATGGAACACAAAATTGAAAACAAAAATTAAGACACTACAAGTTTCCTAAATTGCAAATATCCTATGACAGACTTTGCTGAAAACTTTTTTTTCTGTTTTGCTGTTGTTATTTCAGTCTGCTCATTTTCAGTGTCCTTTTTTGAAATCGCTGTCCTGGATTCAATATAAGGGGGTTATATATACATTTGAATATGCATCGAGCACCATCTGATATATGGATGAAAAATGTGAAGAAAGCATTCTTTTTTAACTTTGAGACTACCCAAGACAATGTGTATGTATCTGAATCACTGAATGAAAGGCCAATGCTTCATGGCCTTTTTGGTATGGAAACAGTTAGCTTAATTCATGGCATGGATGATTCTGGTAAGCCTCGAAACACACATGTCTCTAACCTAAATGATGAAAGAAAAGCAAAGCAATCCCATTCTTCCAAACTGAAAACGGATATATGTATTTACAAAATCAAATAGAAAAGCAGAAAACAAAAGGCTACTAAAATAATTTTCCTTTTTATTTCTTATGTATTTACATATCTCCCACTACATATCATTCAATGCCTAATTAGAAACGCTGCAATACAGAGAAAATCGATATGTGAAGCACCATGAAAACGTATCTTTTCCAACTCGGTTATCATTGTTCTAATCACTATGTCTAAATCGGTTGGATATAAAAGATTACAGCAATGCAATTCAACCAAAATGATGAAAACAATGATATTCCAACCTAAATGATGAAAGAAAAGCAAAGCAATCCCATCCTTCTGGAGCAGTTAAACTCACATTAGTTCTTGAAGTGACCATAATTTTCCAAGTCTTATATATATATATATATATCTATCTATATATATATATATATTTTTTTTTTATAGGAAAGGAGCCACAAGAGGCTCCCTACATGTTACTAAAAACTATAATTACAAAAACCTTACCAATAATGGTAGAGCCCCAACTTAATACGACACCACCCAAAACAAAACTAAGACATAAACTAAGAGAACGACTCTAACTAAATAGTAAGCAGAGAAAATGACATCTTGTTCAACCAAGAGAACAAAACGGAGAGAGAGTCAACAAGTTCTCCTAGCAAGCCAATAGCTAGTCCACTCTTCCTGAAGCTATACTCAGGTGTTGTAGTGAGATCTGGAAGCGGGCAGTGAATCAGTATGTCCATATCAAATTGATGGATGAGATAAGGATCCTTGCAGAAATCCAGAAGTTCAAACATGAGACCAAGTAGCGAGTGGAGCCGGTGGAGACATCATATAATCCCAGGCACCAAAATTGGGGAATCAAGTAGCGAGTCTCGATGTAAGGGGCAGTAAAGATTATCACCGTTGATAATGGTCTTTAGGCTGTGTAGGAATGATGGTTGAAGCCCTCACATTATGGGAAGTAGCTCCAAATTTAGCTAGCCAACCGAGCGGGTTGATTCCCTTCCTTGTGAATGAAGGTGAATTGAACATCGAGTTTGGAAACTATGGCATGGATTCTACTCCTCCAGGTGACCATGGTGCCGGGGAAGGTTGGAGGGGCGAGAGGTTCAACATTGTAATGGTTTTCTCACTATCACCTTCCACAATAATATTGTACCGATTCATGACTAATGGCCATGGAGAGCCCCCAAAAGATGTCAATGAGATCAGCTTCCAAAGTATCGACGGCCTCAACCGGTGCATGAAAAAAAGCATACATCTACCAATATGATTCTCGAAGATGCCACCAAATCCAACACCATCCTCAGTGCAACAGCCATTATAATTTAGTTTGAGGAAGGGGGGATAGGGGGGTTGCCATTTTATCAGTGTGATTCTATGGGAAGGTGTCTCATGTGTGGTCTCTAGCCCACAGATATTTGAGAAATTGTTATATCTGATGAGTTTTTGGATGTAGGAGAGGCAATTTTGTGCAACTTTTTGTTCACTGGGTAATATGTCATCAAAGGTGGCCTTGTTCCTAGCCATCCAAAGGAACCAGGCACAAATAAGAGGGACTGCACCAATCCTTGCTTGTTCCAACCTAACCAGCAAGAGTAGAGGCAATCCCAAGAGAGACTTAGTGTGTTGAGTTGGCGGTCTTGAAAGATTAACCTCCAAACAAGCCGAGAAAAGCCGCATTTAAAAAACAAGTGCTTGATAGATTCTTCCTCCCTCATGCAAAGTCTACGGCAAGAAGGGCCTCTCAATCCTTTTAATTTGAGGATGTCATCGGTAGGAAGGATCTTCGGGAAAGTTCTCCAAGTAAAGAAAGTCATAGATGGTGATAAAGGTTTGTTCCGGGGACACTCACTCCAAGGGATGAGTTCCCACCGGTAAAGTTTGGAGTAGATGGCTTTAGACAAACTATGCTTGGGCACGGGATTGCCGGGTGATAGAATCTTGTTTCTACTCGTCAAAATTAGTGGTGGCCACCATTGCCTAGCGAGATTCAGGAGTAAGCACGATCTGGAGATCCTCCAAAGACCAACTAGCCTCACCCCAACACTCGGATACTTTGAGTTTAAGGTTGGGGATATTAGTACCGGGGTTGAGCCATTCGGTTGGACACCGGTTATCCAACCGAAGGTGAGATCACCCTTTCCCAAGTGCCGCCTAAACAAACTTTCAGCTTGAAGCTCGATTCTGAGCATAGCTTTCCATAGCTTAGAGTCTCCCATTTCGTCGCTAACCGGGGTCGGGTGGAGCGAGTTTGCGTATTTGCCCATCGTAAATTTGGCCCGGAGAGAGTTCCGGGATCTAAATTTGATCCAAAGCTTACATAGGTTCACTTGAATAATCTGCTGTATGGTTTTAAACCCCAATCCACTCGACTCAGTGTAGGCTTAGCCACTTTGGTCCAGGAGGTCCAATGACATCGTTTTCTTTGGCCAGCCCAAAGAAATTTGTTAAAAGCCTTTTCAAAGAGAGTTTGGATTCCTTTGTTCATAGTGGTCATCCGGAGAACATAAGCAGGCAATGTTGTGAGAATACTTTTCAAGATGGTTATCCTACCTCCATCGGAAAGGTACTTATGAGTCCAATTAGCCAAATAAGAGTTGATTTTCCGTAGAATGCCTTCAAAATGCCTTTGCTTTGTTCCGCCCATATCAAGCTGTACCCCTAAATACTTAAGAGCGAGTGAGTGCTAGTAAAGCCGGTGAAGTTAATAATCCAGGTTTCGACCTCCACAGGAAGATTTGATGGAAATAGGAGATAGCTTTTGGTCTTGTTGAACACCATACCAGGAGGATTGCTCGGAAGGAGTTCGGGCATTTGACAATCATTTTGACGACGATTCTTGGAAGCATTGGAGAAAACCATGACATCATCTCGCATAAACTAAGTGAGATACTAAGATATTGGACTTATGATGATACCTGTTGGAGGGGTGTGTTATGCTAGCATGGTTCGAGTAATTTGGAGAAGTAGTCCATAGCCGGGATGAAAAGGGTGGGAGAGAGTGGGTCTCCTTGCTTAAGACCCCTAGAGGCGAGAAATAGCCCGAGTAGACCCATTAAGCGTAATAGAGTGGGCATTAGCCTCGACCATCTTTTGATTAGATTACGGAAAGAATTCGGAATCCCCTTGTCGTAAGAGTATCTATAAGAAAGTCCCAATGAATGGTATCATATGCCTTTTTAATATCAAGCTTGTAAATTAAATTGCCACTTCGCACTTAGTGTTCAAATTCAATAGAAGTTCCTGTGCTAACGAGATATTATCGACAATAGACCCGCCTTTCGACAAAAGTCTGCTTGGTTAGGATCGATAACTTTCTCCAAAATGGGTTGGAGTCCGTTGACTAACACTTTGCTAATAGTTTTGTCGATCACGGATGTGAGGCTAATGGGTCCGAAATGATCCCAACTTGTTTGTACGAGTGTCTTTGGGGATTAAAACAAAGTTGGAAGCATGGAAGTATTGAGGAATGTCTTCTCCCGTAAAGAAACTCGGTGATGGCGACAATCACCTCGGCTTTAATAATCTCCCAAGCCTTAATGTAAAAATCGAAGTGTACCCATCGTGGCTCGCGAGTCTTAGAGCTATCGATAGATTTAATGGCTCGCCGGATCTCCTCTTCGGTTGGGGAGAGCGATGAGATTAAGCTCGACTAATAAAATTATAATGATTAGTGAAAAGGGCAGTGTTTATGCTGGCTCTCTTAATTGGGTGTTGTTGTAGTAGAGACTGAAAGTAGCGGGTAGCATCCCTACCAATCTCCAAGTGGTTGGAGATCCAATCCCCATTCTCCTTTTTGATGCTGTGTATGAAATTACATTTCCTCTTATATTTGAGGTAGGCATGATAGTAGGCAGTATTTCGATCTCCCTCCATAAAATGATTAATGGAGGCCTTTTGTTGAAGAAATTTATCCCGAATATCAATTGAGTGCATCGGTTTAGCTTCACGACAAGAAGTTGGGATTGGAGGGCACTATTATTTTGGCTTTGTTCTTCCAATTCTAAGACATCCCTTTCGACTCGCTCAACCACTTTAAAAACATTGCCAAATTGAATCCAACCCCGAGCTAGATAAATTCTGCCTAGCCTATGGTGAAGAAGGCACGGCTTGTGCCATGGGTCCAACTGTATAGAATCTTGCCGATTATCTTTGACCACCTGCAGGGAAGGAGGGATGAGTAGACCGGATATTCCGATATCCGAAAGATTTAAAGGAGGGGTTCTGGGGGAGCGAGTAATAGATATGAGGAGAGGCCTATGATCGTAGCAAATAAGAGCAAGATGAGTGATGCGGGTATGCGAGGAAATGGCTGTGCCAAAGCTCATTGGCCGTAAATCTATCCGACCTTTCTTTAGTAGAATTCCTTTTCCAAGTGAAACTAGGACCCCTAAACCCCGGATCATAAAGCCAACTGCGAAGAATGTTATCATCGAAGGTGTTCATTATTGTTACATTGGGTCCGTGGCCACCCCGCTTTTCAAGCGGGAGTAGTGATGCAATTGAAATCACCCCCAATGATCCAGGGGCGATTAATGACATTACTTAGACTGTGGATATGATCCCGAATGCGAACTCTATCAGCTTTTCTGCATCCGAGCATAAACAAAGGTGGCATTAGCAGCACTGTCCAAGCAAAGGAGATAGAGATATGAACCATCTCGTCGAAGATCCAACAAGACGGTCCAATTAAGTTCTTTCTATGGAAGACCCATATCTTATTGTTGGAATTAGCAAAATGAGTAAAACCATGGAAAGAGTTGATAATTCTATTGGAATGCTCGGTGCACAAGAGGCTCAAGTAAAGCAAAGCACCAAAGAGAGTGTTTTTTAGTAAGGTAGTGAATCCTTTTTAGAGAGGGTGGGTGAGCCACACCTCTTATATTCCGAAGCATAGAAAATTTATCATGAATTAAGGTAGGTAGGTGGGGTGGGGGAAGGTGGGTGGGATTTTGACCTGGTTCTCCCCCTTAATGGGAGTGAGGAGGAGGGTTCAGCTGGTAAAGAATGAGAGGTAGTAGAACTAGAATTGATATCTATTTTATTTCTTTTTTTCTTTTTAGCATTTTGGACTTCCCAATTATTACCCAAAGTGTTCTGAATAAGTTGAGTGGGGGGAGGTCGGGGAATATCAAAAGAAGGGCCTAATTCAGGAGAACCAGGGTTCAAAAGGGGTAGTATAGGATTAGAGGGAGAGGAGGGGGGTCGGCTGAGGGGGTTTACTGGGGGAGGGGGAGATGGAGGGGACCTGTCAAAGGCTGAGGCAAAACAACAGTGGTAGGAGATTGAATTGGGGTAGAAATAAGAGAAGGGTCGCTAACCAAAGGGTCGGCCCTAGGAGTCTTTCCGGGAGGTGGGTGGAGTCTATAACACTTCTCTATGGTATGACCAAACATCTTACAATTAGTGCGATAGTAAGGCTTCGTTGCATGATAACTTCCCGCCAAAATCCCTCAGCAGCAGTGCCCACCCAGATTCTTTTGATTTCAGGTAAAGAGATGTCTCTTTCAATTTGGATCCTAGCTGCTTCAGGTAGGCCTCTATTACAAGTGGCTGCATCCATTCTGAGGGGGGTTCCAATAGCTCTAGCAATCTGGAAGAGGGCGTTATGGTTGAAATATCTGTATGGGAGATTAGGAAATTTAAACCAAATTGGGATGATGGGTGGTTCCTTGCTAGGATCAAATCCTCGGTGTCCATTTTAGAAGTTTCATATCCATTCCAAGCAATAGTTACACTCTGTTTTGCAAAGAGCTTAGCATAATCTTCCTCATTGGAGAAGTGGATTAGAAGGTGCCTTCCATCAAGAAGCCCCATTCTCCAATTACCAGTAAAGGCAAGTGACTCAAAAAAAGCTCTGACAAGCTCCATCTTTGGATGTCCCAGGGTGAATTTCCCCTATAAGTGTTAATCCGACTTCTTCATTAAGAGTATTAATCTCCTCATCAGAAAAGTAGACAGCTGGGCAGCCATCCTTGACTTCAATGGGATGAATGAAAGGGCAGGGTACTTTCCCTGCAGCAGCATCATGAAAAATCTGGGGGAAGAACAGATTGGAAGGCTGGTTCAGATTAGGACCTTGACCCAGCACACCTGCATAAGAAGCCTTAATCCAGTCACTTCTGGTAGCAGAATCCACGAGATTTGCCATAAATAAATTGCTGCCAAGAACAATCCAGGAAAAGATCAGTAGCAAAGGACGAGTAAACGTAAGCTCAACGAGAATCCGAGAATAAGCTCGGTAGAAGTAAACCGAACTATCCTCGTCAAAGCAATGAAAGCCAAGAACCAATGGAACAAGTAGAGAATTTGAAATAAAAGAGCCCGGGAGAGCAAAATCCCAAGCAAAGAGATCACAAACACCACTACAGACCCAGGGAGGACCGCACACCAGACAAAGCCTCAAACCTAACACCACCGAGCGAGTCAGCCATGGCGTACTCATGGCTGAAACCCTAGCAGAGCTCCACATCTAGCCGCCATTTTATATATATGGAGTGATAGGAGATTCTGAAGCAATCAAAACGAAGAGACCATTTTAACAAACTCATTAATATAATGAGATTGTCTTAAGAATAATATCATGTAATTCCTTCTAACAAAATTTTTATGACATGTCAAGGGTCAATGAACCCAACAATATAGTCACCTAATAGCTTTAGATCCGAAGACACCAACTTGTGAATTACCTCCATTCTAGAATGTCTCATTGAGAAATTTCCAATAAGTGAAAGATTGAGAGGCCTAACAAATATAGAAATTATTTCATCAGAAAAACTTACCTTGAAAAGTTTAAGGCTAACTATGTTGAATCTTGTCAGAAGTTTGATCAAGTAATAATGGGGTATTATTGTTTGGAGAGAATATTTTCATAACATTTGAATTACAAACAACATTTACATAGGAATGTGGAGGTTGATGTAGAGGATGCTCAATTGCTGAGTTGGAAGTAAGATCCAGCATTGAACCATTATTAGGTTAGGAGATGGTGATCTCATGGGGGTCAACCAAGGTCATAGTAGAAATCACTATATGTTCTGGAGAATCAAAAATTGAAGAACCTTTGGTGAGAATCAATGGATATGAGATTGCAAGGCCACAAACATGAGAGAGAGAGAGAGAGAGAGAGAGAGAGAGAGAGAGAGAGAGAGAGAGAGAACACAAATTAATCATTGAGTTTATAACCAGACATTGCGACCAGAGCAGCTCTGAGGGCAATAGAGGCTGGACAAGATGCTTACTGCCCGCTGACGGAGTTATTTTTCTTTGTATATTCTCTTATAGTTTGCAGCTCTCTCATAAATTCAATGTTTTTTATGAACTATACAACTCACAAAAACTATTCTAAGAAATTTATAGAATTTTTTTCCTTAATAAAAGTTAGGTAACTCAGGGACTAGCTTACATGCCATTGCAATTGATCTTTTGAAATCGCATTCCTTTTCAGCAAATTAGCATTGAAACTTTGTAAAGTTACTAATATATATATATATATATATATATATATATATATATATATATATATATATACTATATCTGTGTGTGTGTATGAGGTAAACTTAAAGAATTTACTTTGATAGAATTATTTGTGAAGCATAGGTTTAAAATTTTATGCAACATTCTGTAAGAATAAATGAAAAATATTATTCATAATACAAGCCTCAAATAATTAGGATTTAGTTGATGATGATGATGATGATGATGGCATATATATATGAGCAAGGTTATTCAACTCTTGTAACATTTCATTGAAGATTTTATTCTGCTCTTCTTCTTTAGATATCAGTTGATTCGGGTCAGTGCCAGGGGTACAAATGAGGGCTGCAAGTGGCTGGAAATGTTCGAAGATGCTCGCATTATAATATTTTGTGTCGACCTCAGTGACTACGATCAGCATGGTGTGCCTGTTCATGGAAGGAACAAGTCTCTAACTAATAGATCATGCAGAGCAAGGAACTCTTTGAAGCAACTGTTAGGTGCCATCTAATTCCATACCCATTTTTTTACATGTTATCAAAATTCTGTTTATCATGATGTATTCTTGTCACACTCACTGTCTAAATTCTGAACCAGGCAACCGTGCTTCAAAGATACACCTTTTTATTCTTCTGCTCAACAAGTATGACCTCTTTGAAGAGAAAATCGGTAGGGTGCTCCTTTCAGCCTGTGAGTGGTTTCAAGACTTCTGTCCCTTGCGGACCAGCCACAACAACCAATCCCTTGCCCATCAGGCCTATTACTATATTGCCATGAAGTTTAAGGATCTCTACTTCGCCCTCACCAACCGCAAGCTCTTTGTTTGGCAAACGAGAGACGCAGGATCGACCTACAGTTGATGAAGCTTTCAAGTATGTTAGAGAGGTGCTCAGATGGGAAGATGAGAAGGATGACAATTATGTTATTGAGGATTCTTTTATAGCACCACTGAATTGAGCTCATCACCATTCATCAGGCAGGAACAATGAACATATCTAGGGTGATCAACTGAACAAATACCATATTTGCATCTTATTTGGTGATATTATACTGAGATTTATTAGTGTATTGATAGGTGAGCAATCTTCTTTAATTGTAACATGAACTATATTTATACCGGTAAAAAAAAAGAACAAAAAAAGAAAAAAACTCTTCTTAATATGGAGGATGAACAAATTTTAGGAACAGATTAAATGAAGAAATAATTATTCCTTGTCTTTGAGATAAGCTATTTTGTATGTGACATGACTTCGTAATATTTGTCACACATGAAGAGGGTTTTATGTAATCTCAACACGACGTTTTCTAACCTAATGCAGAGCTTGGCGCTGTATTCATTGTAAATTGGATAAAGGGAATTGTTTTCTACCTTTTATTTTATTTTATTTTATTTTTGAGATGCAGATAATATTTAGATCTTTTATGGCCATTTGTTGATCACCTATGCATCTAACATTTGATAAAAGGTAGGATGCATCTTCAGATATTCAAGTGTAATTCGACATTACTTGAATAATGGGGCATAAAAAGGGTTTGATGTGAGTTGTAAATTTTCTGCAAAAATGTATTGACAGAGTCGAACAATATAGAATAGTAGTTATTGGAAGTTATTCTTTTATCAAGCAGATTTCCCTTTATCTAAATAACTCATTGCAAATCTAAAGTGTTTTCATTCCATATTGGATTTGCTCTATCAAGTGAGAGATTTGTTGCATGTGGATCCCACTTGGGTGATTAACCAACAAAATCAAAATGATGCACAAGTGCTACAAGTAGGTCTTAAAATATGGAAGGAGTAGAGTTGGCATGGGTTAAAATGACAATAGTTGATTGGGCCACGTAGTACATTCTACTCGAAGCATCATGGACTAAATTTGATGGGAAAAATATTAGGTTTGAACTTCGGATGTATCTGCGTTTGGGCCAATCGGTGGATGGGCCTCAGCGGATATATAAAGAAAATTAAAATAAAAAAATAAATAAAAAAAAACGCGACCCGAGCATCCGAAAAAACTCATACAAAACAACGACGAACCCGAAATGCTTTATATTTGGCATTTTCCATTGTTGTGGACATACATTGTCGTTTTCTTCTTCTCTGCTAAGAAGTATGGTTTTCTCGACATTGCGGTTTCCTTCGGACTCATCTTTTCTAGAGCTTAGGTTTTTCTTTCATCTTGCTAACAAACAAGAATGAAATGTCGCAAGGAAAGTGAAAATACGAAAGCGGTATTTAAAAACTTGAGGTATTATCCTACATTGTTTAGAGTTCACTTGAAAGTGTCATTTTATTGATGTGTTATATACGTTGCGATGGGGGCTGGATTTTTTTATATTGCAAGAACTTATGAACTCGGAAATTTATATATTTAATAATAATTTTATAAAATCTGAACGTTGACGCGAGTATACGTATCGTATCAAGTAATACGGGGCTCTAATGGAGTCTGGTTATCGATGCGGGAAGACACGATTCTTACAATAGATAACGTAGTCTTGAAATCCAATATAATCGCAATTAAGGTTTAAGTTTACTTCTACTAACAAGATGCGAGAAACAATAACGATAAGGCGCTTCAATTACTTCTAATATCTTTAAAAAACGAATTAACTAACACACACACACGAACTTGATATTTGAAATGTTTTGATATATATGAAAAGTATCTTCTTACAATGAGTATATGATGTGTGAATGATGTAGAATGATTTTATTTTATTGTGCCAAATAGAAGGCATAAATGTTCTTTACCCTCGAAAGAGTACCCCTCTTCTAAAAGCAAAGAACATTCTAAGTTTAGTCATAAATCTAAGGCTGAGTGACAGGGATACGAGGTTGTCACTCGGAGCTCCCGGTGCGCCCTTCACACGAAGGCTAACCTTCGAGTTTAGTTACTAATCTTAGGACCAAATTGGGAATCTCGGTTGTCGCCACCGAAACCTCCCGATTTAGGGAGTCATCAAAACACATTTCCTTTATTTATTTGCACTTTCAGTCCTATGAACTACGCAATTCATCCATGGATATTGAATGTATTCTTCATTATTGTTGTAGGACACTAAATCCTTTCGGAGATTAATGTTGAAAAACATATTTTAACAATTCAATTGGCCAAATCGAAAAGTAAATCGAGTTCGAAATGAAAAATCACTACAATTTCTTTATTACTTTAAAAACACTTGAATCCACATCGGCACATCATCACATCTACATGTAAGAGAGAAGAAAGACAAGGAGACTACTCAGAATTCATGGAGAAGACAAAATAAAACATAGTTTTATATATAAAGAAAAAGTCATACAAATCACAAAAGAAAACGAGAACTTATCTCTTTCTCTTCCCTGACAAATCCCTTGAAGTTCCTTTGAATCCATTTCTCTTTTCTTTGCAACATAAATTCCCTCTTTAGAATGGAAAGGAAGAAGTAATCTCTCACTTTACTCCTTCTCCTTCCTCCTTAGAGAAGAATCCCTCTCGAATTCTCATACCGCACACACTCTTAACTTCTTTTCAACCAGACACTCTCCTTTAGAACCACACTAAAGACCATAACTCCACACCTTTTTCGTCCAACGGAGAGTTACTTATAAATTAGGAACAAATTCTCGAAAGTTTCCTTAGACATCCCTTCGAAGTCGCAAAACTCTTTCAGAAATTCCAGATTACCCAGGCAATGGGGCGCGGTGGCTCTCTATGTCGCCCGGGCAGAGATTTTGGAGCTCTCGGGAAAATGGCGACGGCGGAGCTAGAAGCCGTTTTCTCCCTTTTCTCCTTTTGCTCCAAATTCATTCATTTCGCTTCTTTTCGCTCCAATCACCTAAAATCATCATACCTGTAACAAATCATGAAAATTACCTTTCTTTAAAGTGTGATATAACAAAAAATGGGTAAATTATATAACAAAAACGGTATATATTTTTGTGCATCAAAATCCCAAACTTAACTTCTTCTTGCCCTCGAAGTAATCCTTTTTCTTACATAAAAATATAACTCGAAGCGATGTCTTTCACTTGTAGGATATTTAAAAGTTTTAGAATTCAAAGAATATATTAGTTAAGACTTTTAGAAAGAAATTCGATAACTCGGGTTAACACTACATGTATAAGAATATTCGATGTCAATTAAGGGTTCTAGTCTTCTTTTTATTCAGATAATATAATTTATGCATTAAGAGTGTCTTGAAGAAGATTATGTGAGAAAGAGTTAAATACAGTACTTCGTGAGAATGTAGGCAAATCTTTAAATATAAATTCGAAATGAAATCGAGTTCTCCATGCAAGGGTGACTCGAAGTAAACGATTTTTGATTAAAAATCTCCTCGAAGCTATATAAATATTTTTCTTCTTTTCTTTTCTTTTCTTTTCTTTTTGGGATTTTTTTCAATCATGCCTTTCTTTCTTCCGCTTTCTCTTTTTTATTATTTTTATTTTTTAATGAGGATTATTTATATACGGATAGCGCAATGATTTTGAACTTCACTCTCCTCTTTCTAAAGTTCGAGCTTGAAACTTAAATCGCTTTATGGTTAGGTATGAACTTTATTATTCATCATAAAGTCACAATCTCTTCTTAACACACAATACTTTAAGTCTTTTAACATTTGAAAATACGGATTTCCTTTCTTTAAATAGTTAACTATAATCGAATCCTTTCATACCAAATATCTTACCCTTATAAAATTATCCTTTATTATAAACTTTCATCAAATCCTTATAAAATATTCAATTGAAATAAAAAGTTTTAGTTATCTCGAAGTGAGTTGTTGCCCGGAAGTTATGCTAATAATTTTTGAAAATATAATAAGCGAAAATAAGAGTTAATATTTTTCTACCATCCCCCAAACTTAAAAATTTCGATAATTTTGAAAGAGTAAGTAAAAGAAACTAACATTTTTGTGTTGGGATCTTGAAATCTTCAAGAGCATATGGTATTAGTCGAAATTTTAGCTAACGAGACATGTAAACGACTAAAAACGATTGATATAAAATTTTTAAATATTTGCGGGGTAAAGAGATAACGTTTAAACGTCGACAAAACACATGCAAACAAGCGATCACGGCTACACGATCCATTTAGCAATTTCAATTTTTCATTACAACATAACGAGTACATGAACATGTTTACATCACATGGAAAAGTAAATAACTATTGCATCGCGAAACAACCTGACACATAACAAAAAAACGAGAAACGAAACAAACAAACTACCAAACTCCATCATGTTCATCAGCAGGGTCGGCGGGATCGGGTCTATACATTGTATAGGCAGGGCAAGTAGGAAATATCACATCGAGTCTCCCCCTCATGAATCTCACACGAGTGTCATGATAGACAATATCGAACTTAACTCTTCTCTCGCTATAATCTTCATTCACATCACTTCTAGTCTCAAACACATCCATCCTACGATGGAATGCATCATACTAGCACTGCGTAATCTCGAACGCCATAATATCGGACAATGTAGGGGAACTCGGTCTGGATGGAATGTCATAGCTCGTAGTAGGAATATCAGTACTCCTACTCGCATGTTGTGCTCCCACACGAGACTCATAAGTACGAATAATAGTCTTTGTAATGTTGTCTCGGTGGTATAGCTACCTCTTGACTGTTGAACTCTACTCTAGGCCCGAACACACATGGCAAGAACTGGGGCGGGGGATGCCACTAATCCTCCGTGTCTCGCCTCTAGCAATAGTTTGAATGTTCTTGAAGACAATAGCTCCAATATCAATCTTCTTCATGTTAAATACAATAGTTCAGAATTTATACATCCTTGTAACTTCACTATGGTGATAAGAAAGGTAACGATCTTGCGAGAAATGAAATAGTACTTAGCTTTAGATGCAACATTTAACTTAGAAAAGGGAAGTTAATCATACGTTTTTTGACTTATTTTCCATTCTCTTTTCCATCGATCGAGAAAAGCAATCACTTCTTTCATATTCGCCTCTCGAGTATCAAAATTTTCATATTCGCAAAAAAAAGCTTCCCCGAGTTTGATAAAATGCATTAATACGGCGAGGTGAATTCAATCACTTTTACTACGGCTAGCACATACTCGGTCTCGAGTCCGAGGAGCACATTTATAGAACTCTCTAACAACACCCATATGACATTCGCATGAGTAAAATAACAAAATCTCTCCCAATTTCGCTCGAAATTAACTACTCAGCAGATGCGGGATTCAACCAGCTCGATCTGGATACACTTCTTATTGTAAAGGTAAGAGTTAAAATGAAACTGCGCTTTGACATTAACAAATCTTTCTTCATAGAAATCAATTTTATCATCCCATTACTCATCATGGAGCCATGTGGATTTCTAAAAATTACCCAAAGAAAAATCTAATAAATTCCCAAATCCACATTTATATGAACTCAAATACTATTCTAATTAAGTAAGAGCAAATTTCATCAAATCTCAATATTTCTTCGAAAAAGCACAAAATTCCAATCTAAGCAATGTGAGAGATTCACATAATTGAAAATAAAAAATTTTTAACTTAAAGTGAAGCTTTTACCAAGAGAAGTGTAGATGAGGTCTCGAAAAGCTTTGAAATTACTTCCGTCTGAATCCCCAGCAAGCCCTAGGTTTTCAAAATCTCAAAAATCGAGGAAGACGAAAGCAATGGAAAAAACCACGGATCCCAGAGTCAAAAATCTCGAAATAAAGGATTTTGGCTGTTTTCTGTATTCGGGCACTGGCGGCGTTCGATAAGGCACCGGCGGCGCTCTATTTTTTTAAATAGGCCAAACTCTACGGATTTAGGCGGCGCGCTTAAATCAGTCCAAAAAAATTTTTTGGGCCCAATTTTCATAATTTCAATCATTTCTTCCTCCACAATGACATTTAACACATCATTAAGCATCTATTTCATCAAACAAGCAATAACTAACACAATTTTTAAACAAACAATACAAAACATACTTCTATATATAAAATCCACATTACAACATAAACACTAATATGTTCATCAAATTAAACCAACAACTATTAGATTCTTAGTGTTGCAAGTACACTACGATAATAAAACAATGAAATCTAAGTACACACATCAAAATTAAGCATAGAAAATCCAAATACATACCTAAAGCAAAGAAAATAAAATGTTAAACACACCAAACAAAATTAAGCAAAAGTATAGCAAACACACATCGAACATAGAAGTAGAATCCAGATAATCACTCCTCATTGGTCTTAGAACTTACTTCCTCTCTGATATCTCCAATAGATTATTAATGCATGGACAAATTGTAGAAGGGACGAAATGAGAATTTATTAGATGAATCTTCAGCAATTACAACATTCTTCTTCATCAGATTAATCATGCCCATTTCAATCCGAGCCGGTGTGATCAAATTGTTCCTTCATCCTCTAGTCTATATGGTCGAATAAATCGGAGAAATATTATTAATGACATTCATAACATTACGTACCTCTTTTTCCAAGCTTGCTTGATTCTCTTGATTATCACTCACCTTGAGACTTTCGGGAAAATAAGGTTGAATAGGTTGTGAAGTCGAGTTCAGTTGATCGGCAAGCATATCCATATCTCCTTCATCTCCTACTGTTTGGTAGTCATAAAGATTAGTTGGATCAACGAGGCCTCGAGGAGAAGAAAGAACCTTTCCCAACTCTCATATGGAACTTGTGATTGACTACACAACGGAAATATGGTGGACGGGTGTCCAAACTCATATTTGGATCCATGAACTATCAAACCCAAAGCTTCCGGAGATTTCACAATTATATTTTCGATATCGATGAAGCCTTCCGGTTTGAATACATAAATTCAAAATAGCACTTTCCTTGGTTACTTTACTAATTTTCAAAGTTGAAATAACTTTGCCAAAATAAAATAATACCTTGTCAAAATGCTTTGACACCGATTTAAAGATGCGAGAAGGAAGCTAATATATCCATTTCTCTTACTTCCCAATCTTCATTTTCATCAATCGAAGTAATGATCGCAACATCATTCATATTATCGCTTGTTGCATTAAAATTGGAATAGTGAAGCCAGTACATTCTCAATCATAAAGAGATCATTAATTCTCGCCGAAATTGAATTGAAACCTACCTCGCACGGAGATGAATCCTTGGTTGATCCCATGAAGATTTGCATAGAATTCCTTCACAACGAGCATTACGGCAGCGGTGGTGTAACATAGCACTTCCCAATGTCTTCCTTTATTATCTCTTCAACTCTTGTAGTAGGATTATCCATACCTCGATTAATAAAGCCTCTTTCCTTGATAATCCTTCTCTTCATCATCACATTGTTGAATAATCGCTACGCCTGGCGATAAACGAAATTCAATGGAGTAGGAATCCATGGGATGCGAATTGAGAAAGGAAGTTTTCGTTTTACCGGGATTTGGGGAAGTTTAAAATGGAGTTTAGGGAGTTATAAAGAAGAAGATCCCATCGAAACCGCCAAAAATCACATTTTTGAAACTCAAAAACCATCAACAAGTTTTGGGGGCCGGCGGCGCTGAGTAGGGGCGCCGGCGGTGCTCAAACCTGGAAGTTGACATATTCTACATGGTGGGTGCCGGCGGCGCAGCCGCGCCCGGCGCGCAAGTAGTCAAAATTTTGCACCGAAACCGTTTGGCACTGAAATATTCCAATATCTCAAATCTATCAATATTTATCAAATTTTAAAGTATTTAGGAGCGATTAGGATTACAAAAATAACTATCTAAAAGCCATGACTACAACGAACAAGCAAACACACCACAAAAGATACAATGGGTTGCCTCACCAAAGCACTTGGTTTAACATAAGAGTATTTGGAAATGACCATTCGGTTAATCGAGATGACTCAACATTAAAACCTCTTTGAAGTCGGGTTGAAACCCATCAGAGTAAGCTTTAATCGATGCACATTAACCTTGAATTTCTTTTTTCAGTATAAAGGATCCTGTCAAAGAATGAACTTTACAATGCAGCAAAGGTCCAGTATCTATACTTGAGCTTTCAAAAATAATTTTAATCTTGTATTTTATAACAAAACTTTTTGTCCATGTTCAAGTTTTTTTTTTAATATCTTCTGATCATGCCACAATTTCATTCTCTCTTTATAGATTCTGTCATTGTGATAAGATGCATTTCTAATTTCTTCCAATTCATTCAATTGTATAACTCTTCTCTCAGGCATTTTTCAAATTGAAATTTAATCCTTTTATCACCCAATATGCTTTATGCTCATTCAACTTGATGAAATGACAAGTCTTACCAAACACTAATCTATAAGGAGACATTCGTCGGGGTCTTAAAAGCAGTCTATGAAACGCATGTCCCCGGTATCTAATCGAAATGAGAACAATGCAATTTATGATTATCCACGAAGTTTTCTTAAAATTTTTAAATTTCACGATTAGACACTTATGCTAAACCACTAGTTTGGGGATGATAAGCAGTAGAGATTTTATGAATAATATTATATTTCTCGAACAATCTCTTAATTTTGATTATTCACGAAATGGGATCATATCGGTTATAATCACTTTCGGCATTCTTATCTTAAATATATTTTTGCTAAAAATTTTAAAACAATTCGAGCATCAATATCTAGGTAAAGCAATAACGATCCATTTTGAGACATAATCGACAACCTTGATATATAAAAATTTACGAAAATGAAGGAGTAAATGGTCCTTAAAATCAGTCTATACATAAAAAAATTAAACTTTCAAATTATAATTTAAAGGCATTTCATTTCTTCTAGAGATATTATCTACTCCTTGACATCGATCACATGATTTAATATATTTGTATACATCTTAAAAAGTAGGCTAATAAAATCCAAATTGTAAAATCTTAAAAGTAGTTTTATCGGCATCGAAATGTCAACTCCAAATTTAGGAAAATCATGACTTCGTTGAATAATTAAATTAGTTTATTGCTGTGGCACACGTATTTTAATAATCGAATCCTTTACACTATTTATATAGATAGGGCTCATCCCAAAAATAAAATCTTGTATCATATTTAAACTTCTTTTGTTGTTGCCTTGTTAAATCGGGTAGTACAATATCACTCACAATATAATTCACGATATCGGCATACCGAAAAATTTCTTTATAAACAAGTATAAATTTGTTCATCGAGAAAGTTTATGTAACTTCCTTCTCAAATTGGAATATTTATCATATTCAATTCTCGATAAATGATCGGCTATTTGGTTATCGGATCCTTCCTATCAATTATCACCAAAATCAAATTCTTGCGGAAAAGTATCCATCTAATCAGTTCAGGTTGCATCCTTCTTTTTCATTCAATATTTTAATAGTTGAATGGTACGTATGCGCGTACTTTTAGCTTGAATTAAATAAAGTCTAAAGTTTTCAAAAACGGAAATACTATATCTAATAACTCTCTTTCGGTAGTGATATAATTAATTTGAGCTTCATTAAGGGTTTTGCGGCATAGTAAATGACTTCGCTTTATATTGCCTTTGCCCAAACACTACTCACTTAGATCGCATAATCATGGCATCGGACATAAGTTCAAATGGTTTCTCCCAATCCATTGAAACAATTTTGGGATTCGGTGATTAATTTCTCTTTTAATAATTAAAAAGCTTGTACGAGCATTCATCATTAAAATCAATTTTTTTATCATTTTCTAGAAGTCGAGTACAAATGTTTGGTAATTTTAGAAAAATATTTAATATATCGCATGTAAAATCCATTATCCTAAGAAACTCCTCGCCTCTCATGGTAGTGGGTGGTGGCAATCTCTCGATCACTCTACAGTGTTGGTAAGTCCGACCTCCGTACCATATTCGGTACATGCCTAAGCACGATTCCTCACAACCATAAATTGACATTTCTCCCAAATTCATAACTAAATTTATTTTTCGCAAAGCTCCAAAACTTTTGCTAAGTTTTCAAAACTGATTTGGAAATGAAGTCCCGAATACGGAGAGAAATCGTCGGCGAAAACACATTCGTTGCTCTGTCTAAATGTTTTGTTGAAGAGAGACATCATACATATACGAAACGTTGCGGGTGCGATACACGATTAAAAGACATTCTTGGCAAAGGTCGTAAGGGCTAGTAAATGTTGTCTTTTCTTGATCCTCGGGAGCAATATATATTTGATGGTAACAGTATATCAACCAGAAAACGGTAGTACTTGTGTCCGGCAAATTTTATCCAGGGCATTTGATTGAGAAAGGAAGAAAAGTGATCTTTTCGGGTGGCGGCATTTAATTTCCTATAGTCAATACAAATTCGCCATCCATTGATTTGTCTTGTGGGTATAGTTTTATTCTATTCATTCACTTCAATAGTCACTCCTCTCTTTTTCGGTACACAATGTATTGAACTCACCCAAGCACTATCGAAATAGGATAAATAAATCTGACATCTGACCATTTTAAAATCTCTTTCTTAACTACTTCTTTCATTATGGATTCGATCTCCTACGGATCAACTCTTGGTTTATGTTCTTCATCTAATAAAATTCCGTGCATACAAATCAAATGACCGATTCTTTAATATCCGCTAAAGTCCATCCAGCCTTTTTGTATCTTTTTAAAATTTCCAACGAATTTTTGTTCTTAATATTCATTTAACTCCGAATATACGATAGCTGGTAGGGTAGATGATTCTCCTAAAAAAATATGCGGAAATGATTAGGGAATTTTCATCTCAAGTTAAAAGGTTTTATTATAGATGGAATTAAGCTTTTATCTCCACCTTCCATAGTGTCTAATACTTAGAATCACTCCACGAGCATACTCAGTATAGATTCTTTTTCTGATACGGGTACTAACATTTTAAGTTCCTTAGCTTCCAAACATATTTTCATACTCGCTTCTTTTTTAAATATATTTTTCAAAATGATCGTTCTCGAATATTCACAGACCTCCATCACAAAAAACATTCCATTATCTTTTTCCATTGAGGGATACTTCATGATTTCATAATATTAAAGGTCGCCTCTTGATCATTAACTCTCGCGGTGTAATTATCCTTTTTGAACATCAATCGATTACTCTCCGGTAGCAAGGAATAGTCTTCCCAAAATGATTGGAATTTATTTTATCTTCCTCGCTATAAGTACGATAAAATCCACGAGAAAGATAAATTCTGCTTTCGCTAACACATATTCGCACACTCCTTTAGGGTAAGTAATGGAACGATCGGCCGTGAAGAGTCGCATATGTAGTTAAAATTTCTCCTATTCCTAACCTTTTGAAATTTGATAAAGGCATAAGATTAATACTAGCTCCCAAAATCATAAGACTCTTCAGAAAAATATTTCTATAGCACACAAGATAATGAAACTACCCGAGATCTTTAGAAAGTTTTAAACTTCATGTTTGAATAATTGCACTACGCTCCGCTAAGTGCAACGGTTTCATGATATGTGAACTTTCTTTTTGTTTTTGAGAATATCCTTCATAAACTTAACATAGTTAGACATTTGTTCTAATGCTTAAAACAAAAGGGATATTTATCATTAATTTCTTAAGGATCTACTGCAAAAATTTTTCAGATACGGTATCTTTGTTATGTTTCTTCGATCTTTGAGAAATGGAAATTGTGGTTTTTCAAAAGTAATCTTCATTGGTTCAAGAGGATATTCAGAAATGGATAAATCTTGTTTAAACCTTTTTCAATATTCACCTTCTCCTTTTCTATTTCAACTTCTTTTTGTACTTTCCAAGTCTCAATTCCTTTCCACTCCTTAATTGAATAATCTTAAGTTGTTCCTTGTTTTGATCTTTCGGATTGATCTCAACATTACTTGGAAGTGTTTGAAGGTACGTATTAAGTGCGGTGAAAATATGCCTTTGATTGATTTATAATATTTTTCCTCGCAACACCTTGAGCTTGTAATTGATTTCCGTATTGATCATTTCATCGAGTAGACAACTACTTATCCTTAAATTGTGGAGTTCTTATTGAATCCGGGAGAATAAGCGGGTCTAAAATTGGTATTTCCTTGATTGTTCGAATTTCCAAGTGGATTTATAGAACAGTTCCCCCATTGTGGGTTAACATTGCCATTGCAATTATTCTAATTGAAATTTGGGTGATTCTTCTAACCATGATTATAATAATTCAAATAAGAATTGTTAGGTTTATTAATAACATTCAAGGTCTCATAAGGTATTTGAGATTCTGTTATCTGTCCAAATGAATTTTCCTTTAACACTTGTGGTGGTGATCTATTTTTTTAGAAAGGGCTACAATTTGAGAAAGTATCATTGTCATCATATCTGAATCATGAACACTAGCTACTCTCTTATGATTTACCCGTTTAAAGGGACATTGAAAATTATTAGTAGTCATTTCTTCTATTAATGTGTATGCTTCATCAAAAGGTTTTGACATTAATGATCCACCAACAGCAACATCTAGAATCGATCTCAATGATCCTACTAATCCATTGTAAAATGTTTGAATTATTAACTAATCTGGTAACGCATGATGTGGGCACTTCCTAAGAAGATCTTTAAATCTTTCCTAAGCTTCATATATTGATTCCCCTTCAAACTGACTAAAAGATGTGATATCATTTCTTAGCTTAGCAGTCTTTGATGGAGGGAAATATTTTGATAGAAACTTTTGAGAAATTTCTCTCCAAGTTTTAATAGATCCATGTGCTAACGAATTTAACCACGCTTTAGCATTATCCCTTAATGAAAAAGGAAAAAGTCTAAGTCTAACAGCATCATTCAACACTCCGTTATATTTAAAAGTAGCATACAGTTCTAGAAAACTAGTGAGATGTAAATTTGGATCCTCATTAGGTGTTCCTCCAAATTGATTATTTTGTACAATTTGGATAATAGCAGGTTTAAGTTCAAATGAATTAGCAGCAACATCAGAATTTTGAATATTCACATGAATTTCATCTGCTGTTGGGTTAGCATAATCTCTTAAAGTTCTTGTCAAATTTTCAATATCATTTCTCTGATTATCTTGATTATTCTCCATTTCGTAAGGATTTTCAGTTTGTTTTTGTTGTTTTCTAATTTTTCTAATAGTACACTCTAACTTCAAAATCGTAAGGTACTAAACCTATAGATCCACTACTACGCATATAAAATCACACAAATACAATAAAAAGTAAACAAACACACAATTACACACTACAAAGTAAATGTTTTCAGTTACTATATTATCAATAGGTACCGTTTATACCTTCCCAGGCAACGGCGCCAAAAACTTGATGGGGGCTGGACTTTTTTATATTGCAAGAACTTATGAACACAAATTTATATATTTAATAATGATTTTATAAAGTCCAGACATTCAACACAAGTATACATATTATATCAAGTAATACAGAGCTCTAATGGAGTCCTGGTTATCGATCCCACAGGGATGGCACGATTCTTACAATAGATAGCGCAATACTGAAATCCAATACTCAAATCGCAATTAAGGTTTTAAGTTTACTTCTACTAATAAGATGCAGGAAAAAGTAACAGTTAAGTAAACTACAATTACTTCTAATATCTTTAAAATAGAATTAACTAACACACACACTAAGCTTGGTATTTGAAAGGTTTTGATATATATGAAAAGTATCTTTTCTCTTGCAACGAGTATATGATGTGTGAATGATGTAGAATGATTTTTTATTTTATTGTGCCAAATACGAGCATAAATGTTTCTTTACCCTCAAAAGAGTACCCCCTTGATTCGATGCGACTTTATACATGCTTTTAAATACAAGAATTTCATACCACTTTTTAGAATGTTTAATTCCTGGCAAACGGCTTCAAAAACTTGATGTGCGATGTTTACTTTTACTTATGAATTTATATTTAGATTTTATAATAATTATCGTAAAATTCACAATTTTAAATGCAAGTATACGTATCGTTCAAGTAATACAGGGCTCTAGTGGAGTCCTGGTTATCGATCCCACAGGGATAGTGTTTTTATAAAAAGTAAAAAAAATATTTTGGAATTTATCAAATTAAAAGTAATTTATATATAGTGTATATATATATATATATATATATATATATATATATATATATATATATCTATATATATTATATCAAATTTAATTTCCTAACAATTTTTACTATAAGCAAGTAAACAGTAAGCAATAGTAAAGTAAAGTAAGCAGTAATTAAAATTCAATGCAAGTATAAAAATGACTTTCTCCTTTTCAACTAATCCAAGATTTTTAGAATAATTATCTTTTGTGGGGAATTTAGATTATGGTATTGTGCCAAATAGAAGCATTCCTATTCTTTACCCTTTGGTCTAGGTGCAAAGAACATTGACTAATCTATAATTCGGTTGAAAATGTTTTATTAGTAGAATGGGCTAATCTAGGCTCAGACTACTAGATGTCCAAGGGTGGCTATGGTCGGCCCTACCAGTGACCCGTTCCCTTTCTATAAACTAAATTATTAGAATTTAGTCTGTCACTCTAAAAACTAATTAATTTTACGCCCAATAAATAATATCTTCCTATTGATTTGCACTTCACCTTGAATAACCCGCATAAAGCCTACGACTACACAAAGATTCATGTGATATCTACTAGTTAAGAATTTATCTCCAGATAGGTCTCAAAATTCTTCAACAGGTTTTAATAATTTAAATGACCAATTTAAAAAGTAAACTAAAATCAAGTATTAATATCGTCACAATGTTTTAAATATTTTAAATTTAATTCTCCTACAAATTTTAATTATTTTATTATCTTTTCATAGTTGAAAGGAGAAAGATAACTAACTACTAAGAACACATTGAAATCACACAACAAAACATATTTATAAAACTTTGAACCAAGGTACAAATACTTATCTGAAGTGTTCCTTCAAGTGATCCGCTGATTTCTACTGACTCTAAAGTAATGATGAAAGACTCCAACAACAACAACACACAATAAATACTCAAAATAAACTCACTAGATACAAAGTAAAGTGGCACCATAAGTGTGGAAGAGACTAAGTAAAACTAGCGAAGAGAGAGAAGGTGTCTGGGGACTATGGGGTGCGATTTTTTCTATAGAATGGGCTCCTATTTATAGAGCTCTGAATTTGACCAGGGGTTGCTTAAGGCACCTCTTCAAAATTCGTCGAAATTTAATGCATCTTCTAGAAGGTAACTGTCGCGCCTAGGCGCCGGGATCCGGCGCCAGGCGGCTGGACTCGATGACCAGAGTCTTCGCACCTCTTCACTTTGGATCACACCTCTTCGCGATTAAAATCGTTTCCTTGTGTCCAAATGCATTGTATCACATGTCCTATATATTAGGAGTAACTTCCAGTCTTCTAGAAGCTCCAATAACCACTTAACTCCGTTAAAATAACTCCCCAAAATCATCAAAAAATCTTAACAGTGTTTGTATCGTGCCGGTGCTTAGGCGCCGGATTCTGGCGCCTAAGTGCCGGATTCTAGTACCTAGGCGCCACACTAATAATTCCAATATTTTGCTCCATAAGCTCTATTTTTGCTCCTTTTTGCTCCTTTTTCCTTCTTTTTCTTTCTTGGACTCTTTTTAAATCATCTAAATCCAAAAACATGAAAATACCTTTCATTAAAGCATAATATCATTAAGAATTGAATCATAAATAAGGCATAAAAATGAGTATTTTTTAGGTAGATTAAATTCCCCAAGCTTAAACGTTACTTGTCCTCAAGTAACCCTTTTAATTACATAAAATAGATAACATTTGGAATTAAGTTAAAATATTTAAGATTCCTTATAATTTTTGTTTTTATTAATGCTTTAGCAAATCATTAACCAAATTTCACTAATTAAGTTTAATTTTAAGAATTAAAGAACATTTAACTAACAAATCATAAGATTTCCAATTTTTCATTTATTTCAAGAATAATTGTAGTTCATCATATTAAGGTCACATAGAATATTTACAAGAAAAAGATTTTCATGAAATATATTTTTTTAGTAAAAATATTTGTACATAGAAATTAAGTTAAAAATGTAATCAGTTTTCCTCATATAAGATAATTCAAGTGTAGCCAATTTTTGATTGGGCATTTTCTCAAGCTTCTCCTCACATTCTTTTTTTTTTCTTTTGGATTTTTTTTTTCAAGTGGGGATTACTATTTTTGGATAACCTGTTAAAGATTTTGAACTTCACTATCCTTAACTTATTTTCAAAAACTTATACATTCTTACTTAATAAATATGACATTTTAAATAATTTATTATTTTTCAAAACTTATTTCAATCTTTTCTTTTTCAAGCAATAATCTTGATTTCTTAGTATTTCAAAAATACAACTCTCTTTACTATAAATAGAAAACTTTTGACCTTATTATTCTTTAAGTTAAATAATTCTATTCTTAAAATCAATCAAAATTTTTAAAATTTTAGTTAAGTTTACTAAATTATTTATAAATTCAAAAATTTAGGTAATCTTAAACAAATTTTTCATTCCTTATGTTATGTTAATATATTTTTAAAGAAAATATTAGTTCATTAAGAACAGATAATGTTTAAATTTGATAAATGATTTCTCTTCCCCCAAACTTCAGCTTTAGTATAAATATAAATCATGAAATTTTCTGAAGCATGAGAGAAAGAAATAAACAAGAATTAATCTAAGTACAATAATTATGTAGTAAGGAAAAACTAACTTCTACTTCTACACATGCTTTAATATGAATATAACATAAATGATTAAGAATATATAGAAAAAGTTTTGCAGAGCAGGAGTTAATTTTTTTTTAATATTTTTGAACATGCAAATTTACTAACTATTCATGAACACTAAAAAGTAGATTTGAAACAGAAATAAACTCTTATAAAAATTCTTTCGTATTTCAGTCTCAAACACACATCAGATAATCTAAAAACAGTTTCAACATAAAAAGTTCACATCAATACTAACAAATAACATCACACTAAACAACACAAGAAACAAGAAACATACTAAAAACAGAATCAACACATCTCCAGAGGTAAGTCAAGCTGCTAATCACTATCTATAGCTTCATCATCGTCATCACCAAAACAAAACTCCATATCCTTCGGATCAATAAATGGTGAATATTTGGACAAGTAGGGAATTGAACATCATGCTCACCCTTCAGAAATCTCACTAAAGACTCAGAATACTCAGCATCGTAATCACTCTTTCTTTGTGTATACTCAGAAAGATGATCGATCTTCTTATTGATCATATCTACTCTAAAATGAGTTAGGAATAACTCTTTCTGCTGCTCTATAAACTGATCATGCATGGTTTCCCAAAAAGTATATGGTGGCTCACCAGAAGTAGTTGGTTTAGAAGTAGAAGCTCTACCTGAAATAGGTAATGAACCAGAAGGTGCAGTAGAACTCTTACCTCGAAGTCGATCATAGATACTGACGCTTTCTCTTCATACGAGCTTTGTCGACTTGAGCTTTTCCTCGGATAGCTCAAGCAACTACTCCGAAGCACTTTGACATAGAGAATAGATCAGAGATGGAAAACCAAGTCTAATAGAAGTGCTAGAACGAGTAGTAGCCTCTACAGAATCATAAATAATGCTCCCTACATCAATAGGATTCCTCTATTGAATGCAGTAGTTGAGGATAGCTCTATCTTTGGTAATCTTTCTCAGATGATTGGATGGAAGAAGACGAGCAAAAATAAAGTAGTGTCATGCCTTTGAAACACCATTAAGCTTAGAAGATGAAAAATTTACCCTTTTTCCGTTCCGATTCTTCCAAACTCCAGTACTATCAGTCAAGCGGGCAATGATCATATCCAAATCTCCCTCAGATGGAGATAATCCGACGTAATAACACTCAATGTTTAGCGGTAGGCCATAGAAAATATTGATACGTTCAGGAGTGAATCCTACTCCAACTCCTCGAACAAAAATCTTGTATTCTTCAGCATCCACGAAATTAGCATAAAACTCTCTAACAACCTGGATAACGACAACAGCAGTGAAATAACAGAATCATTGCCAGTTGAGCGCAACGATTGTATCCTCAATTCTGCCTCCAGGATTGTAAAAACTTCGCTCCGAGATAAATTTTTGAGTCGTAGCAAAATCATTGTATCGAAAGTGTGCAGCAGCAGTGACGAACTTGCTACGATCAAAATTTTCTCGTTCCTTTCCTCGCTTAGATTTGGGTGTCATCTAAACGTGAAATAAAAATGTGAAATAAATTCAACAGATCTAGGAAAATAAATGAATTTAAGCTTTTCAAACTTGAAAGAGCTTAAAAATTTCATGGATTTAACCATAAAAATAAAAAATTTTCTTAAAATTTTGGTTTTTCTCAATGAGAGCAAAATCTATGGTGAAAATTGAAAATAATGAGTTTAGAATGTAGATCTGCCTCAGGATGAAGAAAGCGGGTGATTTCAAGCTCAAAAACTTAAAAATCTGGCTTTAAATGGGATCTGTAGAGAGTATTTTAGCGAAAAACAATGAAGAAGGAAGCTTAGGCGTAAAAAATGGCGCGCAGGGGCGGGGGGGGGGGGGGGGGTTAAGAAGATGAGTTTTTGGGTTCAGGCTAAACCGACGCCTAGGCGCCGAATTCTGGCGCCTATGCGCCAGACTCGGCTTTCCAAAAATTCAATTTAAATTTTATATTCTCCACCAAATCTTATCAAATTTGACTCCTAATTACTCTTATGAGAGTATTAATCCAATTTATATCCTCCAAACATTTTCACAATCAATTTAAAATGAAAGTTTAGATCCACAAAAAATATATCCAAATTCTTTAATTCCAATCCATAACTTCTATTCCATATTCAATAAATTTCAGTAAAAGACTGTATCAAGGTTCATAGTTTTATAAATAACACAAACAACAACATATTCAAAGCAAATATTCAAATCCAACAACACTCATTGAACAATTAAGCAAACACACAAATTCGATATTAAACACATTAACACATGACTCGATCACACCTAAAACACATATAAGATCTATTTAACACCGATCTTGATTTACTATCTCTTTCGCAATGAAGTTCGCTAGGACCAAAGAGATAAAACACCAATGCCCTTGGAAATTCCAAAGCCGTCTTCTCATCGATCCACGTGTTCTTCGCGTACATTTCTACTTGAGCGTCATGATAGGCCGCCATATGATCAGATTGAAGTTTGGTTTGCCATTCCAAGTGTTCGTATTGGTGGTACATCTCATGAAGACGTTACCAATACTTTGAAGTTCCGCTTTAATCTTCTCCAATTGACTAGACAATTTCTCCATACTAACAGCAATAAAACCATTAAAATAAGACTGAGGATCTTTAGGAGATTTTTCCTTACCTCATTTCCATGATTTCCTCTATCCATTGCCTCCAAATCCTTCTTATCTCCTCCAAAATGGATTGCTCTGGTCGAAATTAAGGTTTCTATGGGATTGGGGACGAAGATAAGGCAATATATAAAGAGATTTTGTGTTAAAAACCGAAGATTTTTTGTTTTTACATGATCTGTAATTGTGGCGCTTAGGCGCCAGGCGCCAGATCATCGATATGCAGGCAATTCTGGTGCTTAGGCGCCAACTTTTGGCGCCTAGGTGCCGGAACCTCGATCGACTCTGATTTGCCTATCGTCAAATTTTACAAGTTTTGGTTGTAAAAATAGGTCTAACAAATGGGTATGATCAACACACAAACACAATTACAAAAAATTCAAATCACAAACAATCACAAACAAAGGTTAACTTGATCTCCTTTATACTCACATTTGACATGGAGTGGTCCAAGTCCAAATTCTATATACTTCAAGATAATGTTTAGCTTAAGCCAATACAGACTTGTTAGCCTTCTGTTTCCATAAGTTATATGCAAATTTAGTCAAGACCAAGGCATAACCTTACAACAATAATTTAACTCACACTAATAAATATGGGTTGCCTCCCACAAAGCACTTGGTTTAATGTCGTCAGCCCGACCTAATTAATTGAATTAATTGGGTAGACTCAGCTCATAAGCCTCTTTGTAATTTAATTTCATTTCTCCCATATAAGGCTTCAGTCTTAATCCATTAACTTTAACTACTTGTCCAGTGTTGGGATCTTTAATATCCATAGCTCCATATGGTATACTTTCTCAATTATAAATGGTCCCATCAATTTAGATTTTAATTTTCCAGGAAAAAGTTTTAAACGAGCATTAAATAATAATACTTCTTGTCCAGGCTCGAATATTTTCCTTGAAATCATTTTGCCATGCAATTTCTTCATTCTTTCCTTAGAAATTCTTGTATTTTCATAAGACTCTTTACTTATCTCTTCCATTTCATTCAGTTGTAATAATTGTTTTTCTCCTGCAATATTCAAATTATAATTGAACTCCTTTATCTCCCAATAAGCTTTATGTTTAAGTTCAACAGGTAAGTGACAATGTTTACCATAAATTAACCGATAAGGTGACATTCCGATAGGTGTCTTACAAGTTGTTCTATAAGCCCATAATGCAGAATAAAGTCTATCAACCCAGTCAGTTCTTTTAGAATTAACAGTCTTTTCTAATATTCTTTTAATTTATCTGTTTGATACTTCAGTCATTCCACTGGTTTGAGGATGATAAGCAGTTGTAATTCTTTGTTTAATTCCAAATTTTTCCAGCAATGATTGAATTCTTATATTTTTAAAATGACTTCCCCCATCTGTGATAATTATCCTGGGCATTCCAAATCTTGTAAATATAATTTTCTTTAAAAATTTTGAAACACTTTTGGAATCACAGTTAATCCACTTTGAAACATAATCAACTGCTAATAAAATATATATTTTTCCAGGTGATGGTACGAAAGGTCCCATAAAGTCTAAACTCCATACATCGAAAATTTTGATTTCTAATATAAAGTTTAGAGACATTTCAACTTTTCTGGATATATTTCCCATTCTTTGACATCGATCACAAGTTTTCACATAATGTCCAACATCTTTAAATAAGCTCGGCCAATAAAATCCAGAATTTAAAATTTTAAATGCAGTTTTATCTGCTCCAAAGTGTCCTCCGAATTCAAAATTGTGACATTTTTGAATAATTGCAAAAGTTTCTTCATAAGGTACACATCTTCGAATCACAAAATCTCTTCCCATTTTAAATAAATGAGGATCTTCCCAAATATATGATTTACAATCATTCTTGAATTTCTTAATGTATTTGCTATTCAACTCATATGGTAAAATATTGCTAACCAAATAGTTAACTATATCTGCATACCAAGACATTTGTAATCCTTGAATAACATATAATTGTTCATCCGGGAAATTCTCATTTATATTTTCTTCATAAATCTTCTCATTATTATTTTTGATTCTTGATAAATGATCAGCAATTTGGTTATCAGTTCATTTTTTGTTCACAATTTCAAAATCAAATTCTTGTAAAATTAAAACCCATCTGATCAATCTAGGTTTAGCATCTTTTTTAGACATTAAATACTTAATAGCAGAATGATCAGTATGTACAATACATTTTGTTCCAAGAAGATATGGTCTAAATTTATCAAAGGCATATACTATTGCTAACAACTCTTTTTCAGTTGTATCTTAATTTATTTGAGTTTCATTAAGAGTTTTGCTAGCATAGTATATAAATTTAAAAATTTTCTCATATTTTTTTCCTAATATAGCTCCGATTGCATAATCACTTGCATCACACATTAATTCAAAAGGTTTATTCCAATCAGGTGCAACAATGACAAGTGCAGTGATTAATTTTTCTTTTAAAATATTGAACGCATTCAAACAATCTTCATTAAATTCAAATTTAGCTTCTTTTTCCAATAAATGGAAAAGAGGTTTAGTAATTTTAGAAAAATCCTTTATATATCTCCTATAAGATCCAACATGACCCATAAAACTGCTCACATCAGTAACGGTAATAGGTGGTTGAAGTTCAGCAATAATTTTCACTTTTGCCTGATCAACTTCCATTCCTATTTGTGAAACTTTATGTCCAAGTACAATTCCTTCCGTGACTATAAATTGACATTTTTCCCAGTTTAGAACTAAATTTGTTTCTTCACATCTCTTCAAAACATTCGTTATATTTTCCAGGTAAGATTCAAAAGAAGTTCTAAAAACTAAAAAATCATCCATAAATACTTCAATTCCTTTATCAATCAAATCACATAATATTGACATCATACATCTTTGAAAAGTTGCAGGTGCATTGCATAAACCAAAAGACATTCTTCTAAAGGTAAATGTTCCATAAGGACTTGTAAATGTTGTCTTCTCTTGATCCTCAGGAGCAACAGGTAATTGATGATAACCAGAATATCCATCCAGAAAACAGAGTGTCCAGCTAGTTTATCCAGCATTTGATCCAAGAAAGGTAAGGAAAATGATCCTTTCTAGTGGCGTTGTTTAATTTTCGATAGTCAATGCAAATACGCCATTCAGTAACTTGTCTTGTTAGGATTAATTCATTTTTTTCATTAACAATGATAGTTACTCCTTATTTCTTCGAAACAAAATGAATAGGACTCACCCATTGGCTATCTGAAATAGGATTAATAATTCCAGCATCTAACCATTTCAAAATCTCTTTCTTAACAACCTCTTTCATAATTGGGTTTAATCTTCTTTGAGGTTCAATAGTGGGTTTACAATTTTCTTCCATTAAAATCCTATGCATACATATTGAAGGGCTTATTCTTTTTATATCTGCAATAGTCCAACTAAAAGCTTTCTTATAATTCTTCAGAACTCCTATTAATTTTTCTTCTAGATCTTTGCTTAATTCTGAAGATATAATTACAGGTAAAGTTAATGAATTTCCAAGAAATGCATATTTTAAATGTGCAGGTAACATTTTTAATTCCAGCTCAGGGGTTTTTTCAATTGAGGGTAAAAGTATATCATTTTTAATTGTGTCTAAAATTTTCCAATCTTCATGAATATAATGAGTTTCTTCAAATAAATTTTCTTCATTTAATTTTTCAATTTCCTCATTTAATAACTCATTATATAACTTAGATTCTTTATCTTTATCATTAGAAATGAAATTACATTTTTCTTGATAATGCTTTTCAATTATATAATCAAAAATATCCATCCGATAACATTTTTCTTTATTAGGATATCTCATTAATTTCAGAACATTAAATGTTATCTCTTAATCATTAACTCTCATCGTTAATTCTCATTTTTTCACATCAATCATAGCTCGTCCGGTAGCTAGAAAATGTCTCCCTAAAATAATAGGTATTTCTTTATCTTCTTCCATATCTAGAATAATGAAATCCATAGGGAACATAAATTTATCTTCCTTAACAAGAACATCCTCTATAACTCCTCTATGATAAGTGATCGATTGATCAGCTAACTGAAGAGTTACAGTAGTAGGAGAAATCTCTCCTAAATTTAACCTTCGAAAGATTGAAAATGGCATGAGATTAATACTAGCTCCTAAATCACATAAGGCTTTTCCACAAAATTTTTCTCCAATAGCACATGGTATAGTGAAACTTCCAGGATCTTTAAGTTTCTGAGGTAATTTCTTTGAATTATTGCACTGCATTCTTCACTTAATGCAACAGTTTCATTAGATTCAAATTTTCTCTTCTTGCTTAAAATATCCTTCATAAATTTTGCATAGCGTGGCATTTGGTCCAAAGCTTCAGCAAAAGGAATATTGATGGTAAGTTTCTTAAAAATTTTAAATAACTTAGAAAATTGATTGTCAAGGTTTTGCTGTTTTAGTCTTTGAGGAAAAGGTGGTGGTGGTCTTTCAACTTCCACTTCAATAGGTACTACAGTCTGATCTTTATTTGGAGAAAGGGTATCTTTAGGTTTTTCAATCTCTTCAACTTCTTTCTCTTTTTCAATCTCATTTTGTGTTTTCTCTTTTAATTCCTTTCCACTTATGAGTTGTACAACTTTTTCTTGTTCATGTTCTTTTCCAGATTCTTTAGGATTAATTTCGACATTGCTAGGCAGTGTTCCTTGAGGTCTGTAATTAATGAAATTAGCGATTTGACCCATCTGATTCTCAATATTACGAATAGTAGTATTTTGACTTTGTAGCTGATTGCATAGTTGCAAGATCAATTCTTCTACATACAACTTTTTCTACTGATTGTTATAACCAGGAGGATAAGTTGTTCTGTAGTTTGAATTTCCTTGATTGTTCCAATTTGAATTAACTTGATTATTATTCCTTTGTTGATGTCCATTACTCCAATTAAAATTAAGATGATTTTTCCAACCAGGATTATAATAATTAGAATAAGGGTTATTAGTTTTACTAGCAATAGCTTGCAAAGTTTCCATTGTTTGAGAATTATCAGAATTATCATTACTTACATGCGATATATTAATATTAAATTTATCTAATTTCTTAGATATCGCAGCCACTTGTGAAGAAAAAATAGAAAAGGCTTCATTATCTTGAATACTGGCCATTCTTTTAGGATTAACTCTTTCAGAAGGCCATTGAAAATTATTATTAGTCATTTCTTCAATTAAGGTATAGGCTTCTTCAAATGTCTTAGCCATTAAAGAACCACCAGCAGCAGCATCAATAATAGATCTAAGTGATCCAATAAGTCCATTATAAAATGTTTGAATAATTAACCAATCTGGTAAAGCATGATGATGACATTTTCTTAATAATTCTTTAAATCTTTCCCAAGCTTCATAAATTGTTTCTCCATCAAATTGCGTAAATGAAGTAATATCATTTCTCGATTTAGCAGTTTTAGAAGGAGGAAAAAATTTAACAAGAAATTTTTGTGCCATATCTGCCCATGTTTTAATAGAACAAGTTGCTAATGAATTAAGCCACATCTTTGCTTTATCTTTTAAGGAAAAAGGAAAGAGTTTAAGCCTAATAGCATCATAAGAAACATTATTATATTTAAAGGTAGCACAAAGTTCTAAAAAAATAGCAAGATGTAAATTTGGATCCTTATTAGGTGTTCCTCCAAATTGATTATTTTGAAACATTTGAATAATAGAAGGTTTAAGCTCAAAAGAATTAGCATCTACAGCTGGCATTTGAATATTAACATGAAGTTCATCAGCTGTAGGGTTGCATATTCCCTTAATGGTTTATAAATATTTTGTTCATTAATTTCGATTGGATTTTGATTATTATTATGTAAGTTAGCCATATCTTGATGTTTTGAAATTGGTTTTCCTTTTTTAATTCTTTTAATTGTTCTTTCTAATTCAGAATCAAAAGGTTGTAGTCCTTCAGATCCAGAACTATGCATAAAATATAAAATATTTTTGTTTTGTTTTGTTTTTTTTTTTTTATATTTATATATTTTTATTTATAAATTTCTTTTTACTTTTTATTCTATCCTATCCCCGGCAGCGGCGCCAAAAACTTGATGTGATGCGACTTTATATATGCTTTTAAATACAAGAATTTGATACCACTTTTTAGAATGTTTAATTCTTGGCAAATGGCTTCAAAAACTTGATGTGCGATGTTTACTTTTACTTATGAATTTATATTTATATTTTATAATAATTATTGTAAAAGTCACAATTTTAAACGCAAGTATATGTATCTTTCAAGTAATAAAGGGCTCTAGTGGAGTCCTGGTTATGAATCCCACAGGGATAGTGTTTTTTATAAAAGTAAAAAAATATTTTCGAATTTATCAAATTAAAAGTAATTTATATATAGTGTATATATATAAATTTATATTTTTTTTATATTTCAAATTTAATTTACTAAGAATTTTTACTATAAGCAAGTAAATAGTAAGCAGTAGTAAAGTAAAGTAAGCAGTAATTAAAATTCAATGCAAGTATAAAAACGACTTTCTCATTTTCAACTAATCCAAGATTTTTAGAATTATTATGTTTTGTGGGGAATTTAGATTATGATATTGTGCCAAATAGAAACATTCTTATTCTTTACCCTTTGGTCCAAGTGCAAAGAACATTGACTAATCTATAGATCGGTTCAGTATGTTTTATTAGTATAATGGGTTAATCTAGGCTCACACTACTAGATGTCCAAAGGTGGCTATGGTCGGCCCTACCAGTGACACGTTCCCTTTCTATAAACCAAATTATTAGAATTTAGTCTATTACTCTAAAAACTAATTAGTTTTATGCCCAATAAATAATATGTTCCTATTTATTTGCACTTCACCTTGAATAACCCGCATAAAGCCTTCGACTACACAAGGATTCATGTGATATCTACTAGTTAAGAATTTATCTTCGGATAGGTCTCAAAATTCTTCAACGGGTTTTAACAATTTAAATGACCAATTTAAAAAGTAAACTAAGATCAGGTATTAATATCATCACAATGTTTTAAATATTTTAAATTTAATTCTCCTACAAATTTTAATTATTTTGTTATCTTTTCATAGTTGAAAGGAGAAAGATAACTAACTACTCAGAACACATTGAAATCACACAACGAAACATATTTATAAAACTTTGAACCAAGGTACAAATACTTATCTGAAGTGTTCCTTCAAGTGATCCGCAGATTTCTACTAACTCTAAAGTAATGATAAAAGACTCCAACAACAATAACACACAATAAATTTTCAAAATAAACTTACTAGATACAAAGTTAAGTGACACCCTAAGTGTGGAAGAGACTAAGAAAAACTAGCGGGGAGAGAGAAGATAAAACTAGCGGGGAGAGAGAAGGTGTCTGGGGACTATGGGGTGCGATTTTTTCTGTAGAATGGGCTTCTATTTATAGAGCTCTGAATTTGACCATGGGTTGCTTAAGGCACCTCTTCAAAATTCATCCAAATTCACTGCATCTTCTAGAAGGTAACTGTCGTGCCTAGGTGCCGGACTCCATGACCAGGTCTTCGTACCTCTTCACTTTGGATCACACCTCTTCGCGATTAAAACCATTTCCTTGTGTCCAAATGCATTGTATCACATGTCCTATATATTAGGAGTAACTTCTAGTCTTCTAGAAGTTCCAATAATCGCTTAACTCTGTTAAAATAACTTCCCAAAATCATAAAAAAGTCTTAACAACGTCTGTATCGAGCTTGCGCTTATGCGCCGGATTCTGGTGCCTAGGCGCCAGACCAATAATTCCAATATTTTGCTCCATAAGCTCCATTTTTGCTCCTTTTTCCTTTTTTTTTCTTTTTTTGGACTCTTTTTAAATCATCTACATCCAAAAACATGAAAATACCTTTCATTAAAGCATAATATCCTTAGGAATTGAATCATAAATAAGACATAAAAATGGGTATTATTTAAGTAGATCACCCCTCTTCCAAGCATGAAAAGAATATTGACACATCCTAAGTTTAGTCACTAAATCTAAGGCTAGGCTGTGAGGATACCGGCTGTCACTACAGAGCTCCCACTCACCCTTCACCTGAAGACCTTCGAGTTTAGTAACTAATCTAAGGACCAAATTAGGGATCTCAGCCTATCACCCTGAAACATCCAATTTAAAGTCCATCAAAACACATTTCCCTATTTATTTGCACTCAATTCCCATGAACTACGCAATTCATCCATGGACATTGAGTGGATTCTTCATTATTATTGTAGGACTCTAAATCATTTCAGAGCTAATGTTCAACAACAAATTTTAACAATTCAATTGGCCAGATTGAAAAGTAAATTAAGTTCGAAATGAAAAACCATCACAACTTCTTCATTACTTTAAAAACACTTCAAATCCACATAATCAAATCTCTATGCAAGACGAAGGACAAAGGAGACTACTCAGAATTCATGGAGAAGACCTAATAAAACATGGATTTTATATATAAATGAAATGTTATACAAACCAAAAAAGAAAATACAACTTATCTCTTTCTCTTCCCCAAGCAAATCCCTTGAAGTTCCTTTGAATCCTTTTCTCTTTTCTTTGCAACACTCAATTCCCTCTTTAGAATGGAAAGGAAGATGCAATCTCTCACTTTACTCCTTCTCCCTCACTCCTTAGAGAAGAATCCCTCTCAAAGTTTCACTTCTACACACACTCTTCTAAACCTTAACACTCAACACACACTCTCCCTCTCTAGAACCACACTAAAGACCACAGAAATCCACACCATTTTCATCCAAAAACTGTTACTTATAAGTTAGGAACGAATTTCCAAGAATTTCCTTAGGCATATCTTCAAAAAGTTGCCAAAACTCTTCAAATTTGAATTGCATCGACATCGGGAGCCGGCGACTCCCGATAAGGTGCCGGTGGCGCTCTATCGTCGGAATAATTTCTGGAGCTCTTAGGAAAATGGCACCAGCAGCGCCCATTCTGGCGCCGGTGGCGCCAGAAGCTATTTTTCTCCTTTTTGCTCCTTTTTGCTAAAAAATACCTTTCTTTAAAAAATACCTTTCTTTAAAAGTGCAATATCACCAAAAATGGGTAAAATTATAGAACAAAAATAGTATATATTTTTGGTGCATCAGTTACTGCGGTGGTATTTGTGTTATTAACTTAGTAACACTAAAATGGTGCTTGTTTATAGCTGTTATTTGGTTGTAATGATCAATAACACACGAATAATACCGCAATAACACACAAATAACACCACAATAACACATGAATGACTTAGTATTATGGATGCGTTATTGTAGTGTTATTGGTCTGTTAGTGTAGTATTATTGTTGTAATGTGTTATTGGCTGGTTACAGGTGTTATTGAGGTATTATTGAGGTATTATTGTTGTGTTATTCAGCCTTACTTATGTATACTAGAAATTACATCAATAATTTTACAATAACACATGAATAACTTGGTGTTATGGAGAAGTTATTGTAGTGTTATTGGTGTAGTATACATCAGTAACTCTGAATAACACAATAATAATACCTCAATAACACCTCAATACCAAACCAATAACACATTACAACAATAACATTGCTTATTACAGTTGCACGGTTATGTTATTTTGAATTTATGTTTGTGTTATTCATGTGATATTTAGGTGTTATTCGTGTTATCAACGTAGTAACACTTCAATAACACCATAAGGTACCTTGATTAAAACATGATTTACTTTCAATAATGGAAAAATGAGTGATTTAAGAATGTTGCATGTAAAATAATGTTCCATTTTATATTACTTCTATTGCAGGTTTATGAATGCACGGACTTTCAATTTCAGATGTCGTCCTTCTGCAGTAAGGGTGCATTTGATATTTTTAAAGATAATGTTCCGATGGGACCATTCAGTTGCTGTGAGAAATGAATGTCAGTCAGTTTTTGATATGCCTCCATATCCTCAAGATAATATATTGACCCTACATATCTTGGGATGTTGGAAACACGAATGGAGATTGTTCGTAATGGGTGGAAAGGAGGTTAAACTACACACTGACCATGTTGCTTTGTTAAGTTTGCCCAACAAGGGAGAAGCAGTTAGATGTAGGAAAACCCTGCCTTCTCCTATAAATGCTGGACAAATGAAGGATCAGTTCACTCAATTTGCAGGAGAAAAGTCTTCCACTTCTTTTCAGCAATTATTGCTTAATTCTTGCTAACAAATTTATTTTTTCCCTCGAGCAATTTTGTTGTTCCCACAGGTTTGTATGCATTTGGGGAGAATGTACAATCTTTCTCCTCTTTTAACTAGCCTACTGCCATTTGTGACTTCTTAAATGATCAATTGAACATTGTCGCCATAAAGATAAAATGAATAAGTCACTTGGATACATCAACGAATTTATTTTTCTTTTACCAGTAAGGCATACTATACAGTAAAAAAATTTTCTTCTGATTTCATTTTTTAATTTTTCTTCTTCTGACAATTATGTTTATGATATGTCCCATGCCCAACTTTTGTTTTTTAAACAAACGTCTCTGTTTACTCCTATCGCACTATAGGCTAGACCTCTCATTCTCAGGTGGCCAACAAATCATGGGTGGAATACTCAGCAGATTTATGAAGCCTTCAAGAGGCTCTAACATGTACATGTAAGCCAGTTAATGCATTAAAAGAATTAGATAAGTTTTATAATGTTTGTAGTTTGATTTTTTGAATTTATTTTGAACATTTTGTTTTTTATTATAGGTTAATGACACCTTCTTAGACTTGAAAGACGATGAGCTCCACCTGCTCTCCACCTGCTCTCCGATCCAAATTAGGGACCACCCAGTCCTACAGCTACATGTATTGCTCCTAGCAGATCATTGATACCAGTGGAAAAGCATGAAGAAATTGATCAGTGCCTTGACAGATATACTGGAGAGTAAGTTAATGTTCACCGCCCTTTAAATCTTATGCAGTAGTGTTATATTTTATTGTCACAAACTCTCTTTGTTAATGATGCAGACATGATATTATAGAGTGGAACTGTACTGGACCACTCGGCCGTGGAGGATGTTGTACTGAATAAGTGTTTTGGGAACGAGCACATTGATCTTTTTGATGCCCTAATGCGTGAAAGAACATTCAAGTCACCTGAGTTATACCGGTCATACCTTTATGTATCTCCGCTATATGGTGTAAGTAGACAAGTTAAATGTATTCATATAAATTTTACTCATATCTACCTTGTACACTCAGACCAAGTTATAATTTTATGCAAATGCATATGAAATATGATAACAAAGTCTTCGTGCAAGTATACGTATCGCTCAAGTAATACATGACTCTAGTAAGTAGCGAAGGAAACCGTTATATATGTTAAACTCATTTTATTTCCTATCATTCAGAAGCAACAATGGATTTTGTTGGTTGGAGATCTTAAATTAAGAAAATGGAGAGTATACGACTCCTTACCAAAGAAGATGAATAAGGCCTATGCTCATGACATTGTAAGTATATATAACTCAATTATTATTTTATTCAACAACAATACCACAACAGTAACACCTCAGTAACGCCACAATAACATTGCAATAACACTCCAACAACACTACAACAACACGTCACATCTTATACCACCATAATGACATAATGGTAACACAGAAACACATCAATACCACAGTAATAACACCTCAGTAACACCTGAACACAACACAAGCTACTTTGACACAATTTCAGCACAGTAACACCACAATAACACTTTAATAACACTCCAAAAATACCACAACAACACCTCACATCTTATACCACCATAATTACATAAGAGTAACAGAGAAATACATCAAAAACACATAAATACCATAGCAGTAGCACCTCAGTAACACATGAACACAACACAAGCTGCTCTGACACAATTTCAGCACATTAACACTTTAATAACACTCTAAAAACACCACAACAACACCTCATATCTTATACCACCACAATGAAATAAAGGTAACATAGGAACACACCAAAAATTTATCAATACCACAATAGTAACATCTCAGTAACACCTGAACACAACACAAGCTACTCTGACACAGTTTTAGCACAGTAACACCACAATAACACTTTAATAACACTAAAAAAAACCACAGCAACACCTCAATCCTTATACCACCACAATGAACTAAGGGTAATGAAGAAACACATTAAAAAAAACTTCACTACCACATCAGTAACACCTCGGTAACACCTGAACCCAGTACAAGCTACGCTGACACAATTTCAGCACAGTAACACCACGGCAACACCTTAATAACACTAAAAAAATACTACAACAACACCTCACATCTTATACCACCAAAATGACATAAGGGTGACATAGAAACACATAAAAAACACATCAATACTACAACAATAACACCTGAACACAACATAAACTGCTCTGACACAATTAAACACAATAGCACCATAATAACACTTTAATAACACTCAGAAAACACCATAGGAACACCTCACATCTTGTAAGACCAAAGTAACACTTTCATAACAGTCAATTAACAACCTTTATTAAATTATGCAAGTTAAACTATTTACAGAACATGTTGGTGATTTATTTTTAGCTAAAATAGAGAAGTGGCCAGTATCAGTTGTTAAGGGTGTACCTAGTCAAAGTAAGAGTTTTGATTTTGGCATGTTCATTTGCAAGTATATACAAACATTAGTGTAGGCTAATGAAGTTGATTGGAGTGAGAATATGGATTGACAGGCAGATATGGAGATATTTAGAGCTGAGTTTGCTTATGAAATTTGTTTCTTGTCGAGGACTACATTATAAACATTTTTTCTATAATTGTTAATAATGCATATTTGTACAGTTCCTTATCATGTACAATTTTATGTTTGTTAATTTAATTTAAAAGGGTGTTTACTTTTAAACTATGTTATAATACTATGTACAACATATATAACAAGATGAAGAAACAAAAAAAGAAGAGAAAATGCCCATAACACATTTGTATAGCACCAAAAATGTTCCCATAACACATCCCGAGTCATATAATGCGGAATAACATGTAGAATTTGAAAATAATACCGATTAAATCGCCAATAACACTATCAATGGAGAAATAACACAGAGAATATTCGTGGAACAACACGTAACACAGGGAATAGCACGAAGAAACATGGGGAATATTCTCATAACACTGTGTTGTAACACGGGGATAAATATATCCGTAATACAGTAGAATAATATGGGGAATATTCTCATAACATTGCGCAGTAACACGGGGAGAATATTCTCATAATACAGTAGAATAAAACGGGGAATATTCTAATAACACCGCGCAGTAACATGAGAAAAATATTCTCATAATACCATGCAATAACGTAGGGAATATTCTCATAACACAGTGCAGTAACACGGGGACAATATTCCTATAACACAACGGGCTAATGCGGGGAATATTCTCATAACACTGCACAGTAACACGGAGTGAGTATTCCCACAACATCATGGTACAATAGGAAGTGTTATTGTTGTATTAATGAGGTGTTATTGTGGTGTAGTTGGTGTTATTCAAGTATTATTAGGGTGTTTTTCAGTTGTTATTCGGTTTATAAGTTACTGTATTTTATGGAAAAAAAATAATGAAATTACTTTTGTGAATGACAGAGGTTTAATTCCTTTTCAAATCAATCAACATTAATAACGTATGTAATTTTTAATTGTTAGTTAGAGTAAAGTTGAAACATATCACTATAATAATAAATGTCTTCTTAAATTACATTATAATAAAGCCTCAAATGGTGTTATATGAGTTATAATCATTCATAAAAAATTGACGGTTTAACAGACTATCCATTCAAGTAATGACCATCATTTTGTTCCAAACATATGAACATTATTAACATAAGGAGAAAACGTTACAACTTCCAACATAATAAATGTCTTCTTAAATTACATTATAATAAAGCCTCAAATGGTGTTATATGAGTTATAATCATTCATAAAAAATTGACGGTTTAACAGACTATCCATTCAAGTAATGACCATCATTTTGTTCCAAACATATGAACATTATTAACATAAGGAGAAAACGTTACAACTTCCAACAACCAAATGAACAGCTTCAATGAGTCAGAATCAATTTATCGGTCACTTATTGAACCCATCAATAATCTCATATATGTTTCTTTTAGTTGCGATGAATAGTATTACTGCAATTATAGAATAATCAAACCTGAAATTTTAGGGAAATATTAAAAAAAAAGATGGTGTATTGATACTGAATTTGAGTAACATACCAGGGTAATACAATCAATCAAGTTTTCCTCAAATGAAATACCAGCTTCATGGCTTGTTGATGCTTCATGTCCTTTTCTTGCATACACTGGTTAAGATTAGGGACATAGAACAATGCATACATTGATTCAGTTTTTCAATGATGAGAATCCAACAAGCACTACTCAGTCATATCATTGCCTTGTGCTTTATTAATGAGTTAGTATGCAAATTTCTGACAGTTTGATCAGAATAGTAGACCACTTGACGAACCGTACTCATTTGGAATGCATTTAGATCTTTGCATCCAAACCTTTTGTAAATGTCCCTTATAGCATGCATAGACCATCAAAATAATAACTACTTGTCTGTAATAAGCTTTATTTTAGCCACATTAAAAATAAATAGGGCATGAGAACACAACATGCCCACCATTTTAAATTTTTTAAACTGCAAGTAACCGCAGAATTTACATTGTTAACTTTCACAGTCCAAGGCTTGTTTATCCCCTCATCATCCAAACTCTTTACATAATATTCAGAATCACCCTCTAAAGATAATGCAACTGTAAGTTGGTGTGACTTTTTTAATTTAAAAAAATTAATGAACTCAGATTTAGATATATATATATATATTGATTTAAATGATATTGAGCCACAAAATTAACGCAAGTATACGTATCGCTCAAGTAATACAGGGCTCTAGTGGAGTCCTGGAATATCGACCCCATAGGGATGCTTTACTTTTATGGCAAGCACAAAAATCTCTTATCAAATCACAACACAATTGCAAGTGGTTTAATTCTCAAAGTAAAGACAAACAGGTTCAGTTACTATATCTACCAAAGCATATTCTAAACTCTAGCAAGTTAAACTAACGCAAGACTAAATTTATAACAAAGTTCAGTTTTAAGAAAGAGTCTTCCTCCTTTCCATTCATAATGTGATTATTATTGTGACACAGATCAATGATGCAAATGTATTGTGCCAAATAAGAGCATTTCTATTCTTTACCTATATTTCAATGTATAAAGAACATTGGATAATCTTAAGTTTAGTCCCCAAATCCGTGGTTAGGCTGGGAGGATACTGGCTCTCACTCCAGAGCTCCCACTTCCCTTCACCTAAAGGCTAACTCCCGCTTCAGTTTCTAAACATTAGGACCAAATTGAGGATTTCAGCCTGTCATTCTGAAATCTCCAATTCTACGCCAAACAAAGTATATTTCCTTATTTATTTTCACTCAACCACCATGAACTTCACCATTCATGGAATTTGAATTTGACCTTCACTTTTGTTATGAAACTCATTATCATTTCGGAACATATGTTTCCCAACAAGTTTTAACAATTCAATTGGCCATATCAAAAAGTAAATGAAGTTCTAAGTGAAAAGGTCATCACAAATTCTTCATAATAAATCGACACATCATTTCCATTTCAAAACATCAACACATCGCATGAAAAGGAGAAAGACAAAGAAATCTATTCAAGACTCATGAGGAAAAGATGACAAAACATGGATTTCATATATAAAAACAACGTCATACAAACATATTAAAGTAAAGACTACTTATCTCAAACTCTTCCCCAAGCGAATCTCAAGGAATTCCTTTGACTCCTCTTCTTTCTTCACAACAACACACAATTTCTCTTTAGAATAGTAAGGAAGAAGAAATCTCTCACTTTCCCTCTCCTTTCACACTCCTTAGAAGAGAAAGACACAAACCTAACTTCCTACACAAAATGGAAAAAACTCCCTCTCTAAACTCTAAACTCTTCTCTTCCTTTCTTCCCCCTTTTGAAATGTGGCTCCAAAAGTGTTTAAATTTGGCCAAAACTAAATTTCTAAGAGTTTCCTCAGGATATTTCAAAATCTGGCCAAATACATTGAATATAGTTCAATATTGGGATAAGGCACTATCCGATGCTAGTATGAGCGCCGTTCAGCGCATTATTCTACAAAAATGTCGTAACTCTTTGGAAACTGGTGTTGTCCAGCGCTGGTGACAACACCGTTCGACGCTAGTTCAATAAAATGTACTTTTATCCTTTTTCGCTCCAAATTTGCTCATTTTTTTCCTTTTGCTCCAAAGGCCTAAAATCATTATACCTGCATGAAATCATTAAAAATATCTTCCTTTAAAGTGAAATATTATAAAAAATAGGTATGAAATGAATAGTAGAAAGCTATCAAATTTTCAGTGGATCAAGATCCCCTAAACTTAACTTTTACTTGTCCTCAAGTAATTCTAGTTAATACATAAAATTATGATCCACTGCAATGAACTTTCTAGAATACCATAATTTTGATTTAGATAAGTACAATAGTAAAATTTCCAGAAAGATATTTGAATAATTCAAGTAAATTCTGCAGGTGTAAGAATATCTAGTAATCAAGTCTAAGAGTTCTAGCTTTCTATTCATTTCAAAAATGACTGTAGATTATCCTATTAAGGCACTTAAAAGGATTACATGAATAGAAATTTATGAGAACACTACTAGTAAAGATGCAAATCCATACCTATAAGTTCAGGATAGTAATTAAGTTTTTTCCCTTTAGGTAGGTCCAAGTGAAGCCAATTTTTGATTAGGCATCTCCTTAAGCTTCTCCTCACTTCTCTTTTCTTTTCTTTTTCTTTTGCTTTTTTGCTTTTCTTTTCTTTTTCTTTTGCTTTTGCTTTGCTTTTCTTTTCTTTTGCTTTTTTTTCAGTGATGATTAATATATCTGGATAGTCTTTAATGATTTTGAACTTCACCCTTCTCACCCTTAATTTGAAACTTAACACATTCTTTTATCTTATAAGCAGTTCTTTAGCTTATTAATAATTCATCATAGAGTCTCAATCCTTCCTATCACATGAAATTTTAAAATTCTTAATATTTCAAGCATACATTTTTTCTTACTTTGAATAGTTGACTATAGTCCTATACTTTTATACCAAATATCTTGCATTACAAAATTACTTTTCATTACCAAACACTTTCATTCAATTTTATAAAATACTTAAATAAAATCAAAATACAGTTATCTAAAATTGAGCTATATTACATGAAATCTATAACTAATTTTTGAAAATAATGTTAAATGAGAACAATTAATAGTTAATTCTTTTTTTTCCTTCCCCCAAACTTAGATTTCTGAATATAATTTACATGGAAGAAAGAAAAGATCTAAATATAACTCATACCTCAATATGCTCCCTTTTCATACCTTTGAGTTTCAACAGGTTTTTCTTCATAAAGTAGAACAGTAGACCTGAAATCATTAAGAAGCATTCCTATACACAAATATGGGTTAGAAGTTTATAAAGGAGAAGTTTAAACACATTAAACAGTGCTGTACGACTTATTTTTAGGTTGAGTGTTGTATTTTTTTAAAAAGGGGTCGCCTACAGAAATTGTCGGCGAATTTTTAATTTAATTTAAGTAAATAATTTGAAAAGTAGTATTTGATTTTGAAAATAATTTTAAATTTGAAAATTTTAAGATATAAAATCAAGCCGATCTCACATCCCGAATAGTTTATATAAACGAGCACCGCACCACAAGTCGTGTACCTATCCCGAAGAATAGACACACTTGCTTGATAATGGGGCTCGATTAAATAAACTAGAAAGGTTTGTGACATCTCATTTGGTATGCGGACCAATTTTATAAGCCGACAAGTTCCCTGCTTAATATGAAAACATTAAACAGGGTTTATATTACCTGGGTTCTTGAAATTCCCTATAAGGGCAAGCCACTATAGTTAATTACATCTTAAGTGACGAGAATCACCTAAGAAAACTCTCGATAATAATCAGTAGTTCTGCTCTCAAGAATTTCAAAGTTTAAGTTTTCGAGGATTGAATTTTGGAATTTCAATAGGGAATGGATCAAATTTGGAACATTTTATTTTGGGAATCCAAAGGAAGAAAGGTAGGAGAAATCACGGATTCGAAGCGAACTTCGGTAATTTCCGACTATCCTATTGTTTGGCTTGGATTTAGGAAAGTCCTAATGTTTATTTAGTGTTTTGATCTTGCCGATTTTAATCGATTAGGACTTATATTCGTATGACACAATCATACAAATAGCCTTGAAGATGTGAGGGTTTATGTCGTATCGGACGACTACCTCGGAGTCCTAAGACCGGTTAGGGCTTAATTTACATGATACGATCATGCAAATGCCTAACGAAGAGTTGAGGATTTATGTTGCACTAGGCGAGCTACCTCGAAGTCATATGGCTTGGTTATTTAATTCTAAGAAAGTTTGTCTGCGAGTAGACTTAGGTTTCTGTGATGAGATGGCCGTGCTGCCCACCATGCTCCGAGCTTCTTGTTGTTACGAGAGGTTTAGTTTTAGAAGTCATAAATCGGGAGATGAGAGAAGTGTTCGGTTTAGAGAAAATCTTAAAATCCGGGTGTTTTTAATATTTTAATTAAACAAATCTTAAAGTTGATTATAACGACACCGGTTAAGATCCCACGGTTCCATCCTTCCGGCATCGTTATTTTTATCGGATTCTCTTAGTCCGGATGAATTTGCTAAACTCAAGCTGAATGAGTTCCACACTTTCATTTAGACCGTGGGAAATCCCGTTAGCAACACGTAGGTTACATCATCAAGGTATTCCGATCATCCAACAAGATGTTTTAATTTAGTTGTAGTTGTAGTTTTGTTGTTCTGTTTGTGATTAAATTTTGAGTTGCTTTATATTTTGAAATGTTGTGGCGGTGAATTTTATCTTGCAATGATTTTTACTTTAGTTTTGGTTTCAGTTTTAGGGACTATCCTAAAGGTGTGGGTTTTCATGCAACAGTTGTTTATCATGCAAGAAAAGTAAGTGCGATGCGATTAAATAAATTGCGATAAAATAAAAGCGTACTGGAGGGTCTTCCCGTCATCCCGAAGCTGCACTTAAAACACAATTAGAATAATTAAGCATTTAAAGCGGATTCCTAGGTAAAGCTAAGGGAGGGGTTATGGTTTTCTACCAAGTTCCTAATCCATATAGCTAGTCGTCTCCTATGACGTACAGGTTCTTGTATTTTGGTTTGAGGACGATTTTCTTCATCGAAGAACAATTAAGTTCGATTGTTCTTATAAATATCCTATCATATCGAGAAAGTGCTTAAGACGAGTCTTAAACATCTTTTGACATTTCTAGGATTATTTTAAGTCGAGAGAATTTAATTATACAAATGAATTAATCGTCAGGAGTTTAAGTTTGTTATCTTGCTCAGTGAACTAGGACATTTGAATATCCTATAAGTGAAGTAACACTTTACTTAATGCTCCGTTTAGGAGTTATGACAACAAAAGCTTTCGAGGGCAAATGGATGTTCAAATGATTTATGATTTAATTTCAGTTAATGGATTTAAGTTTAGAATAGTGTTCAAGTTGTTTTAGATTTATTTTTTGAATTCTTTGTCTTAGGTGATGTTATATTTAATTTAATTTAATTTAATTTAATTTAATTTAAGTTAATTTAAATATAATATGATTTAATTTAATTTAATTTAATTTAATTTAATTTGATTTAATTTACTTTAATTTAATTTAATTTAATTTAATTTAATTTAATTTAATTTAATTTAATTTAATTTAATTTAATTTAAATTTGATTTAATTTAATTTAATGTGTTTTAATTTAATTTAATTTAATATGTTTTAATTTAATTTAATTTAATTTAATTTAATTTAATTTAATTTAAATTTTAATTTGATTTTATTTTTAATTTTAATTTAATATTTTATTTTAAAGGGTTTGATTTAAATAATTTAACTTTAATTTAATTTAATGGTTAAGTCTCTTAGCATTTTAAATCTTAAGTTTGAATTACCATTTTAATTAGGAATTAAATATTATTGAAATGATTAATTTAGGGATTCTTAAATTAAAGAATAAATCTCTTCCTAATGACATCCACTATTTTAATAATTCCAAATTTATTATTCTTCCAAATTTAATTAATTATTTTAATTAAAGTTCATTTCAATTATTTTTGAATTATTTAATAGGTTCCTACCCTTTAATTATTTAAATTTCAATCATCCAAATCAGATTAAGATCAAATATTTTACTCTTTCATTTTATTAAGCCTAAAGTTTTAATTAAGGGTTAAAATTTTAATTACCATTTTGCCCTTCAAGCTTAATAATTTCATAACTCACTAAATTGAGCTCAAATGAATTTGAAATTTTTATGTGACTCCACTCATATGTTAATAAAGACATTAGAGGAGAAAATGTGATTTTTCTGTATTTAATTTATTTATGTAATTATTTTTGGTGGAAAATAAGGATTTCCAAGGAAAAATTTAATAATATGACCAAGAAAAAGTTTCTGTCCTTAAGAAAATTATGGGACATTCCTAATGACTAGAGGACCACTTGGACCAATTTTGGTGATTTTTTGAATTATATTATTTTTATTATAATTATTTTGATTTTTGGAGTATTAATTAATTTAAAAATAAAATAAAGGTTGAAAAATGAACTTTATATTTTTCAAAAATCTCTCTGATATCAAGGAAATTAGAGAATCAATTTTTATAATTTTCTGATTTTTCTTTGATTTATTAGAATTATTTTAGTGGAAATCCTAGAAAATACATTTTTTAAAATTTAAAATTACCTTAGGGCTTTAAAATTTAATATCTCATCATAGAGACTTAAGAAAAATATGGGGTTTGTTCCTAAGTGATTAAAATTCAAAATGTGACATTTTGGTGAATTTTATTATTTTTGTGATTTTTATTATTTTTTAATTATTAAAATATTAAAATAATACAAAAAATCAACTTTTTTAGAAAATTGAAGTTTTAATTTTCTTAAATTCCCCTGATATCAGAGAGACTCCAAAACCAATTTGGTGAATTTTTGAAAAGTATTTTGAAAGTTATGAATTTTTTAAAGTTTAAATTGGCTAAATGGCCTAATCAACCCATTTGGTAGGGCTAACCAAGTCCAATTGACTTCAAACTTTTATTGTGGGTTCCTCTAATCCTAAAGGTCAGTGGAGAATTGATTTTAGGTCAATTTGATGTATGATTAGCTCTAATTAATTAAAGAGCTATTTTGGGTGTTTAAGCCAATTAGGGTTATTTCAAGTGGATTAATTCAAAACCTATTTTTCCTAAGGTCCTACGGTCATAAGAAACATCACCAAATTTTCCTAGAATTTATTTCACAACATGCTAATTATTGGATTTAAAATACTCGAAAACGGTAACATGAATTTGAAAAATCAATAACTTCTCATAGGGATGTCCTCCGACTTTAGAAAATTCGGAAAATGTTCCCAAATTCGGAGGCTTCAAAAGCCCTATGGTCTCATGCCATGGTGAATTTTCTATATGCATGGAGAATTAAAATAATGCGGACAGTAAATAAATCATTAAAAATAAAATACTTGATGAAATTAAATGATTTCTTTTCCACATTATTCTCCTCGTTCCACTGAGCGAGAGCGTATTTTTATTTTATTTTTCGATTTTTCTACACAAAGTTATGCATTTTTGAAGTTTAGGGAATTAAATAAATAAGAAAATACCCTAATTTTCTACTTATCCACATGGCGCCGCGTCGAGCCTAGGCATCTCCGAAGCTCCGCGCGGCGTCTTCGATTCGGCGCCGCCATCGACTCGGCGATCCGGGGCCCCGCGGGTCACGTACCAACGCGCCGTCCGACTCGATCCGGACCGTCCACTCGATACACGCTCGATTCGACGGCTCATGGTCATCGTCTACGGCCGGTGTGCACCCGTGACCGTCAAGTTTCTAACCACTAATTTCTCGCTCGATTCTCGACGGATTTTCGTGTTCTTATGCTCCATGGATTCGTCTTGAGGAGACGAACACATCCATACGGTAAACATGTATTTAAATTGACTCAAATTAAATGGAGAATCTCTGTAAGCTCGGAAGAAGAGTGAGTCCATACCTTTGCTCGGAGAAGTGAAGCTTCGATGCGAGAGTTGTGTCACCTTCGATTGGGTCCGAGCAAGCTCCGGATGAAGTCCCTTGGCACAGTGAATTGTCTAGCTATGAAAGTGACCACGGCCGATCACAAAGCTTGGAGGCTGGGACAATTGGGTGACTCGGAGATGGGGCTTTCGGTGGGAAACTTCTCCTCTTGGTACGGTGAAGGTGTAGGACCAATCAATTTGGGGATTGATCCATTGTGGAGAAGTGTCTTGGTTTTTGTCTTTGAAGTTTGAGCTCGAAATTGAGCTCGAGTTGGAGGAATTGGGACTGGAATTCGGTGGGGATCAAGTGCTCTATGTGTGGAGAGTGATGCGGAATGATTTTGGCAGAGTTTCCTTAAGGTTTTGTTCAGCACCTCCCATGGCCGAGAAGGGGTGGTGTTTAAATAGAGGTGGCTGGAGAGCCTCACAGGGATGGCTAAGGGTTGGGATCAGCTGCTCTGGGCATGGGAAGAATAGCCATGGTGGCCATTGGGCATGGGGCAGCTCAGCAAGGTGGAATTCCAAAGTTTGGCTCCTCCCGAGGTCTCGGCCATGGTGTTTTCCGGCGACACGGTGGGTGGCCGGCCAGGCACCGGTCACCATCTTGTTCGGGTGGGTCGGTATGGGGTTTAGTGTAGAGCGATTGGAAAATGCCATGTGTAAAAGGCTTGGATTAGAATGGTATGAGAGAAGGCTCATTTTGGCTTGATTTGGGTCAACCCATCATTTTGGGCTTGGTTCACCCTTCGAGGTGGCTTTGGGTGTTGTGGGGAGTCGAAGGAATCGAGTTTGGTTTGACATGGAGACGTCCTTATCCAAATATATTTGGATTAAATTTGGGTTAAGGTGAAACATGCTTAAGGTTAATGACTTTTAGGAGGTGCTTAAAGGACCTCCTCCTTTTTCCATTTAAGGAGGGTTGACAACTTAGAGATCCTCATGGCTTGCCGATGGCTTGCATGTGGCTTCATGGCTCCATGTGGCTTGGGAAAAGATTGGGTCGATTTCATAAAAAGGGATTTTGTGGATTTTGGCATTTTGATGGAAATTGTTATGGGGCTTGATTTGGAATTGTTTAATTGATAAATTAGGACTTTATGAATGATTTTAAATTGAATGTGTGATGAAGGAAAGTGTCATGTGGGCTTTAGATTGATTTGGGCTTTTGAATTTGATGGAAGTGGGCTTTTAGGAAGGTTTAAGGGAGTGGGCCTTTTGGTTTGAAAATAGATTTATGAATGGGAATTTTGTGAAGGATTGGGCCAAACAAATGTTGGGTTTAGCTCATGGATGTGTCATGAGTGATTTGAAGCAAGTTGGGAGTGATTTGGGTTTGAATTGGGTTGAATTTGGGCTTCTTTGGTGAATGGGCCAATATAGGTCAAATTGGGCTAACTTGGGCCAATGTTGGGCTAGGGTTGAAATTGATGTAAAATAAATGTTGGGAAATGTTTATGGGAGTGTTTCAAAGAGGTTTTGGCTTTGGTTGGGTTTTGATTTTGGGGTTTGGGCTTATTTGGGTTAGGTTTGGGTTTAGGTCAAAATTGGGCCTTTTAGCTTTAGGTTGAATTTGAGTGGGGTTTGGGTCCAAATTTTGGGCAAATCATGTTAGTTTTTTGTTTTTGGGGATGTTAGGGAAGGTTTAGAAAAGATTTGGGGTTAATTGGAGTTGAATTGGGTGAGTTTGGGCTAAGTTTGGGTCATGGGTCCAAATTGGGCTTTAAGGTCAAAAGTGAAATTGGATTCAAATGCCAATCAAATTGGGCTTGGATTTGGTCTAGATTGGTGTTGGGGATGTTTAATTGAAGTTTAGAATTGAATTGGACCAGAATTTGGGTCAATTGGGTAGGTTTGGTTTGACATTGGGTTCACTTTGGGTTAAAAATGGGTCAAATTGGGGGTTTTTGACAAAAGTGGGGTAAATTGACAAGATTGGCCCATGGTGTAGTTGAACAAAATGAAATTGGGAATATTTGGGATTTTCTGGAATTTTCTGGGAATTTTCTGAATTTTTGGATTTTTTGGCTAAGAGGGGCATTTTGGGTATTTGGAGGGTATTGGGAGGTATTTTTTGGAATTTTTGGTACTTTTGACTATGAATGATCAATTTGAGTGATGTGGGAATGTTTGGGATTGGTTTTGAGGAATTTGGGTGATTTTGGAGAATTTTGAAAAAATTGGGTAATTTCAAGGGTTTTGGGTAGGCTAAGCGGGTGTAGGGTCCCGGGGGTCAAAAATTGAAAATTTGGAAAATTGAAGCTTGGGTGAATGTAAGTGGAATAAAATCATTTTGGTTGAGCCATGAAGCCATATCAATCCCACATGAGCCATGAAGGGACTCATTTGAGGCACCCAGCTATGTTGTTCCTAACCCTCTTAGCCAAGGGCTTAGGGGTTAAAGACCATCCATGTGAATCACCTGCATGAGTCAGGAGGTCAAGTTGGGTATGGGTATGGTTTTAGGAGGTGTGTGTGAAAATGTAGTGTATAGGTGTAGCATGTGTAAGTCAGCCCTTCACCAGACCAGGCCACCCAGGGCAGTCCTAAGGCCAAAGAGTCCTATAGGAACTCATCCTTTAAACTTCCACATTTGATTCCAATCCTCTAGGTGATTAGGGGTCTACAATCAAGTTTGTGGAGTTTGCAAGGAGTTAAGAAGTGGTTTGAATTTCTAAGTGGTGGGTCCCAATTCTAATCCTCTAGGATAGTCAAAGGAAAAGCCTAAGGCTAGATCCTAAGTACTAAAGAGAAGAAGAGAAGACCTCATCAAAAATGAGGTCAACAAGGCGGGGTGGTAACCTCTTGGTTGTTTATCATGCATATTTATAAGTAGGAAGTACAAAGAAAGTAAATGCAGGAAAAGAAATTTCGATAAAATTGTAAAGGCATACTAGCCTCTTCTCTCACTCCACTGAAAGATTAAAATTGATGCATGTATGTATGTATAATCCGCAAGAAATTGAAATTTTCATGTCAGAAAACAAGAAAAACAAGGGTAAAGTGCACCTACCATATTCTATGTCATAACTTAAGGATTCCTATTTGCTCATTCATGAGGATGATTTCATCACAAACCATAACAAACTCAAGTGTCCTCCAGATAATCCAATGGATTATGAAAAGGTCCCGGCACACTCCTAAACATTTCAAGCGATCCCTCGAATCATCTCGAGTTTATTTAAGCTTACTATGTCGCTATGGATTCATCCAATTCATATCCTTATGCTCAATAGACCTTTTATGTTTTAATTTTCCCTTTAAGTGGTGTAATCATCATTTGTCATTCACTTAAAGATTATGTGGGCGAAGGGGCTCAAAGGCAATTTGACTTAATTAAAGAACTTAACCAATTAATTTTTTTTTTTTAAAGTCAAGTATGTAGTGTTTCAAATATGTTTAACATTGATTACCATTCCTTTTATAATCCTCATTAATCAAATTCGATTAAGCCTAGCTCACTACTAAGCCCTTAAAAGCTACTGTGCACCGTAACTTTAAGAATGTTAAATATTATGATTAATCTATATCAAAATATTAAAGTATCATTTAAACACCAACTAGGGGTATTAGATCAATGAATTATTAACTTAAAAAATCAAACCTTTAACCCCGAGATTATTTAATTTTCGATTATCTTCCAAATTAACATAATTAAAGAAATTACAAATTTATCGCATTCATGACAAAGTCGAGATTAGTTTCTACCATTTATCCCTTTGTGTTCAGTAATTTGGACTATCAATTTATGATCATTAATTGCTCATTTACCATTTGATTATGCCTAAATATTAATTAAGGCTTAAATTCTTTAATTACCATTTTGCCCTTTAAGGCCTTATCACTTCATAATTCATTAAATTAAACTCAAATAACTTTAAATTTTTCATGCTACCCCACTCATAGGTCAATGAAAACATCAAAGGAGAGAAAATATTATTTTTCTAATTTTAATTTAATTTATATAATTATTTTAATGAAAAAATAAGGATTTTCAAAGTAAATTTAATAACTTAATCAAGGCAAAGCTTCGCCATTAGAAAAATTATTGGAAGTTCAAGAGTCGCAGGACCACTTAGACCAATTTTCATGATTTTTAATGTTTTAATGTAATTATTATAATTATTAATCATTTTAAGTATTAATTAAATATAAAATATATGTCGAATCGAAAATTAAGTTTTATATTTTTTTAAGTTCTCTATGTTCATGGAACCCATATAAACAAGTTTCATATTTTTTTGATTTATATTTTAATTTTTATAATTATCTTAATTAGAAATTAAGAAAACCATTTTTAAGCTCAAAAAATATTTTTAACCATTTAAAATTTAATAGCCTTCACTAAGAAAAAGAAGAAAATTATTCCAATGGCTCCGAAGTGATCAAGATAATTTATGACACTTTTGTGAATTTTAATATTTTTGTAATTTTTATAAATTTGTAATTATTTTTAATTAGTTAAATATTCAAATAGGCTTAAAAAATAAAATATTTTTTATTCCATATTTATTTTTCTTATATTGCTCGATCACGTAGAACTCCCAAAAATTTATTATTTTTTTACTTATATTTTAATTCCAAAAATACCATTTCACTTAAAAATTCATTTTAATGGATAAATTAACTTAGATTGATTCCAAATATTTATGAGGAGTTCTTAACAGCTTTGGGTGGAGAGTCAATTTTGTGATTTTTACATTTTTATTTAGTTATATAATTCTTAATTAATTTTAATGATTTAATTACCATTAGTATCATTTTTAATTATTTAAGCCCATTTTATATTTTTTTCTTATGATCCTCTAACCACATTAAACCTACCGGTACACCTAAAATATATAGTGTTATCATTACACATTTTTAAACCTATTTTTGATGATATTCCACTTTAATGGAAGGCACTTCTGTGTTTTCTTTACATGTATGATTAAATGGATGGATTTGATGAAAAGAGTGAAAAATGATCAAATTTGAGCAAAATGAAGACAATCGAAAAAGTGATGTGTGTCGGCCGAGCACTAGAACCCCGTGCTTACGTGTTAAGGCCCAACGACTATGCGCCCAGATCCGGAGCTTATGCACCGCGTACCTGCTGCCAAGAGCCAAGACCACACGCTTAAGTGTGACAAGAAAAGAAGAGAGTTATTTTAATTTCTACAAGCCATTTTGAAGAGATTTTCACACCTCGGTGAGAACGTGGGTAACTTCCTATTGGCACAAAATTTATTTCAAAATAATCTTGAATGGATGCATCTCTTGGAAGATACGTTGAAGCTGACACCAAGACATACTAAGACATCTGAGAAGTATAAAATGAGAATTCTAAGATCGTAAAAATAGTTGTTGTCAGATAAGGGTTTCGTGTTTAAAAGTGAGGTTTATGTTATAGAGTTATTTTAGAACACACCTCTCCACTTCACCATCTTTACTTCATTTTATATAGTTTGTATTAGGAGTAAATTAGAGAGTTTGGAGTCCATGGAGTCGGGCTCCAACCCTCTCGAAGAGTTATTGTAAGGGAATGAAATATTTTCAAAGAAACTTCAAGAGTTTTGTGGAGAGGAATTATAGATAAAGTTCTTATCTTTGCATTACATTTGTTTTTTAATTAAGACTTCGTGTTTTCAACTATGATTTCTACTTTAAAAACAAGCTTCGTGATTGCATTTTGTCCATGAATTCCGAGTAGTATTCTTTATCTTTTTCCTTAAGTGAGAAATATTTGGTTATGGAAGCAAGTTGTGTGAAGTATATGATTTAAATGTTGAAAGAAGTTGTGATAATTCAAAATTTTCTTTGACTTTGTTTACTTTCGATTCGTCATTTAAGATGTTAAAATTTGTTGTGAGAACATTTAAGATTCGGCGTGCCATATTGTCTCACTAATTAGAAAAAGAATCACATGAGATTGTATGGGTGAGAATGAACTATATGGTCGAGTGCGAATAAATAAGGAGATATATCAATAAAAGTGTGATCGAGAGGACTTGTGAGTGGACAAAATAAAGCGCACAATTTAATTTAGCATTATTTTATGTTTTCGATAGCGAGATGTTACATCGATGGAGTGGAATCGAGGAAACTCTAGAGTGAGAGCTAGTATCTTTTCCCGCCTAACTCGTCTTCATGATTTTTAAAATAAGAATTAACCTACATTATTTTTTGCATCTCTAGTCGTTGTAAAGAATATAATTGCTTTTATTTGACACAACACATTTCAGATACTTCCACAACAAATATTCTTCATAACTTTTTAATGATCTAAGCAAAAGGAAGAAGATATTTCATTTGCATAAGTTCTCATCTTATAAAAGTTTAGTTAAAGTAGTCGCTTAACTTCATTTTAAATTATAAAATTAACAAAAAGAATCAAATTATATTTCCTAAAAATATTATCTTTAGTTTAAGTAAAATATTTATTTTCTAAATAAGAAGATATTTTCTTTAGTAATCACTTTTCCCGTGGGTTCGATATTTCGAGTTTAATCGAAAGTCTTATATTACTCGATAAACGATACATATACTTGCGTATTATCCACATTATAATATCATTAAAAGAATTATATATATATATATTGTTCAATATGTATATTATCATGGTGCGATCGAGAGGTTTTATAAGCTCGCTAGGTTCCATGGAGGTTCCCGGCGGCGGGTCTAGCCTCCCGTACCGTCTCCTGTTGGCAGCAGGAGTTTTTTTTGGTGTCAAGTTGTGTGGTGGTGAGTCATTGGGTGTTTCCGTGTGAAGGCTGATCCTTCCCGTACAAACTTTTTTCAAACGTTTACCGTTTACCGTTCGTGGTTCTCTCGGTTTTGCCTTCCTCACCGTGGCTGGGGATCTTAGTTCTACTGTTGGTTTCTTCGGTTTTTCCCTCTCCTCGCACTCGTTTCTTTGGTCTTACTTTTCCGGTCAAAAGCTCTTTTTCTTTTACTTTGGGAGCTTTTGCCGGTTTCTTCCGTTTTTGCTGGGACAAGCTTCGGTCTCCTCCGCCGTCTTTTATTTTGTTTGGAATTAAGATATTTTCTCTTTGGTTGGCTGGAGGTGGAGTCTGGCCACCAGTGACAATTTTGTCCTCGCCGGCTCTTCTTCCTCGTTTCGCCCATGTCCAAATTTACTGAGTCCGGAAACCCATATGCATCGTGCTAAAGCTTCCTATGCAAGAGTGGTTGGGAGGGCCTCATTCATTAAAGACCCATCAAACTTAGTGTTCCCCCCAAAGTTTGCATGATGCACTGCCGGGAGAAGTACATGTCCATTTATTTAGACTTCCATTGGGTGAAAAAGAGGTTGTCCCGCTGTATTCTTCGCTGCACGAATTGGGAAGAATTGAACAATGAAGTCAGATTTACTTTAAGCGGCAAGTCTGGGCTGGTCACCCAAAGATGGAACTAGTAAGAAGCTTCTTGAATCTCTTAACCTACAGCTACTGAAAATAAAGCTTGTCAGATGGCAGCACTTGTTAATTAATCTATCTTTAGAGGAAGACTATGCCAAGCTCCTTGCTAAACAGCTGATCACCACAACAGTATGGAGATGAAAATAATGAAGTGGACACCACTTGGTCCCAAGAAAGAACCCCCAATCATCCCTATCTTGTTTAAGTTCCCTAATCTCCACTACAGTTCTTCAACCAAACAACCTTATTTCAATTCTGGGAGAACTCTCGGCACTCCTCTAAAACCGGATGCGCAATCCATAAACAAGGCAAACCTGTCGATAGACCAAATAGAAAGAGATATTTCCCTTCCCGAAATCAAAAGGATTTAGATTGTTTCAAATTCTGATGGACAGCCATAGGAAGTGATTATGCAAAGAAAACCATACTTCCGTTCATCATGAGATGTTCGTCACACCACCGATAGATGTTTTCGTACTACATCCCCCTCCCGTGAAATCCGCTTCTCACCCTAAAGAGCCACTTTCCTCAGGCCCCTACAGCTCCTATGAATTCTCAAAGTGGATGCGGAGGTAAATCCTTCCATTCATGTGAAGCGGGATGTGCCAATGTTTTTCCGATCCTCCAACATTTCATTTGAAGACCGTTTTCCCGCTTCGTGGATTAAAGGCGCACTCGATCCCAAATCTCACTCTAAAATTTCATCCCCTAAAAATAATCCTACCAACCAAAAACACCAACTTCATCAACCCTCATTTCAAAATCATCCTCTCCCCTCCCCCTTTCGGACAAGTTGTAAACTCGCACAAGACTCTATGGAGGAGGAATGGAGTTATTCGTACTCGCTGAAAAAAAGAAGAACACTCGACCGAAAGTCAAAAATTGCTTGAATCCACTTCCTTGTGCCGTGGAGACTCCCCCTCTAACTAGAGGAAGAATTAGATCTAAATCAAATCATTCCACCTCCTCCTCCAAATGATAAATCTTCTTGTTGGAACATTAGGGGGGTGGTAAATCCTCCTTCTCTTAAAAGACTCTTATATCTCAATAAAAACACTCTCCTTGGTGTGTATTGCCATTTTGGAACCCTTGGTTCATCAAAACCCATCCAAAATCCTAAAAATTTTCTGGATTTTCTTACTATACCAATTCTAACAACAAAATTTGGTACTATGTGGTATGAAGTGGTCAATTCTTATTGATCAACCCCAATTTGTGCACATTTCCCCCTCACTTGTGTTGGCCATACCATTTTTGCAACTTTTATTTATGCCGGACGTGCAGTACATTTAATTATTCTCCCGGACCAAATTCAAATGATCACCAATCAAAGAATCTCCCCCGCGTAGGAGGATTTTCAATTGTATTACTAATCCGGCTCGAAAAAGAAGGGAGTGCGTATCTCCTTCACTCAACATGATGAACAATTTCAATGAAAATATCCAAAAATCTAGGCTTTATGATCCGGGTTATAAAGGGCCCTTACTCATTCGGAAAAGAAACAAGACTGGGGAGAGATTGATGTTTCGGTAAATCGCATCGGTATTCCAATTCCTCACACTTCTTTTAATCATCTTTCATTAAGTCATTTCCGACCCTTTACGTACCACTCTTATTGTCCATCTCTCGCACCCCTTCCACCCCCTCCAATCCTCCTTTCAGATATCGAACTTCCTCGGTCTTCTCACCCAAACTTGCCTGGCTTTATAAATTCCCTGCTGGAAGGGAATTAACTCAACCTGAAATCGACTCAAGAATTCCCTCCCCGCAAAGGGTTCCACCGAAAGAGGTACTACCGCTCGTAGGAGGATTCCAGCATCTCTACCCCTAACGGCCTAGTCATCTCCGTACCCACCCCGACTTCGGCCAAACCGAAGGGGAAGGAAATCCAAGTATGCGGGCGGAGCCCGTCACCGCGGAGGGTGTTTTTGCCGCAATACCATCTATTTTTGAGATTGGGTCCAAGCTCATGAGTTGCACCCCCTAACTCGGACTCAAAGAAGAAATAGGCGAAAAGATCACTAAGATCGAGAAAGCCGTAGCCGCTGGAAGTCGTTTAGAAGAAATTCCTAAGGAAAGAGAAGAACTCGCTCGAGTATATACCTCTGTTGGACGGGAGCAAGCCACCCTCTCACCGCATCAGATGAAGAAGGTCCATGGGGACGCCGCCGCATTACCCCGACCGGCGTACTACAACACCGCAAGAGGAAAAGGATAAGACTACGCCTATCGTCTCGACCGCAAGCCGTTATAGAAAGATCATAAAAGAAAGAAAGATGCCCTATGTCGTAAATCTTAAGAAGGATGGGACGGTGCGCCTAAATCCCTCCTGACCGCGAATGTATCTCTCGTCATCGCCACAGAGAAACCAAAGAAGAAGATAAAAGCCGCCCACCCGTTGTTGTATCGCGTCTACAAATTAGTGAGATACCACCTTCCAGCATATAGCCGACGCATCGTCCGGGTCCAAAGCCTGGCCGCAAGAAGGATGGTATGGCGACCTACTACCGGCGAGCTAATACCAAACAATGTTCTCGAGAAGAAAAGTCTCACTTCAGAGACTTGAATTAGAAGAAAGGCTACTGCAAGGCTTGTCGGTGCCATGCCCACGAAGTTCAAGAGGTAAGGAGAGCTACTCTCACTCCTACCCAACGAAGAAACAAGAACCGCCGCATTCACATGATGTTAAGTAAGCTATCAGCGGACCAACATGAAGAGACAGCTGCTATCGTCAGTGCAAATACTTCAAAGAAGTTGGTTCATCAGGAACCAGGAAAGAGGAGATCAACTCCAAGAACAGCAGAAAAGATGAAAGAAATTCCAAGAAAAGCAGAAACAGAATCAGCGCCACGACGCCAGACAGATGCACCAGTTTTGAAAAGTCTCGTTGTGAAAGCAACCCCGGGGATGTCCTGATGCAGATTATCCCCGAGGATCCGAGACATGCAGGAGAACCTGCTGGGGTTGAACCATACATCCTACAGTACGTTACCAGACCTTGCCGATTGCAGATAATCCCGAATACGAGCTAGAGAGAATGCAGAAGAATGAAAAGAAAACTTTTGAATATTTTGAAAGAATTTGAGGCAAGAGGATCAACATCTTGGAAGGCCTTGAGATGCATACAGATGTGTTCTTAGACTACGAGCAACAACAAATTGTGGACTGCGTCATCGAACTTCAGAAGATGGGCCGAGCTGGTCGTTTGAGAGAGAAGACCTACTCAGAACCTCGAAGATGGATTAAAGGAAAAGGAAGAGTTACAATCCAGTGCTGGTGTTGCTACAACTTCACCAAGGACAGAAAGGGAAATCCACCAGGGATACTCCGTCGTAGCGAGGTGTATCCAATGCCAAGAATTATCAAGAGGATGGTAAAAAGGATGGTGACATGGAGCTGGTGCAGATTGCATACCAAACGGCTGCATCATTAACATATACAAGGAGAGCGATCGCATACCGCCACACATAGATCATCATGACTTCATCGGACCTTCTCGCACGGTGTCTTTTTCAACCGAGTGTAACATCATGTTCGGATCCGACCTCCGGATAGCAGGCCCCGGAGAATTCGAGGGCCGGTTGAGATACCTCTACCGGTAGGTTCCGTCTTGGTGCTAAAAGGAAATGGAGCAGACATAGCAAAACACTGCATTCCAGGTGTGCCTGTTGAATGGATCTCAGTCACTTTCAGGAGGATGGATGACAGCAATATGCCTTTCCACTTTCAGCCAGATCCAGAATTTGAGAGCCTTCGGCCCTATGAGCTGTGAGCTATATGAGAGATATCACACCTCCAATGTACATACGGATGGCATTTCCTGCCAAAGATGACTTGGAAGGTGATGTTATTATCCATGTATCTCACTATTCAGACATGAATTTCGACAAATGCTTTTGGAAGAAACTTATAAGAATCTTACACAATCAGTTTTTGGATTTATGTGGATTGTATGAGATACTGAATTTTCAAGGAAAATATCATCATGTTTTGGATCATGCTATATGATGTATTTTCAACAAATTGGAATGGAAACGATCATGTCATGTTTTTCCTTCACCTCTTTTGTGCAAATTGACTGGGAAACGCCATTAAATTAAATGAATTTTGAACGAAGAACGAAAAGAAAAGAAAATAAATAAAGAACTCTTTTTAAAAAAATCTGAATGTCAAAAAGAACGCCAAATTAACACGAACTCTAAATGAACAAAAATGAAATTGAACCACTATAACAAACGAAACGAATCTAAATCTCGAATTGAATTCCGATATGAATCCATCAATTTGAATCTTGACTGAAATCCATTTGAAGCTCCTTTGAGCCCTCTTTTGAGTTGATTCTTCCCCACAAGAAGACTTCAACTTCAGTTTCAAACTTCTAAACTTTTTCGTCGTCTTGAAATCCTTTCGACTCTACGCGATCTCTTTCCCTCTTTTGAGAAGGTCGACTGAGTCTACTGACACAGAACCATGAAATTTTTGATTTGGTTCTGATGGCATGGATTCATATCCTTCACCAAACAATCAAACTTTGATCAACTCTCTCGGGATGTGAAACACTTTCATGTCTCATTCCGAACTATACTGCATAAATTTTCCGCAGGATCTTGAAAATCCAATTCAAATACTAACTTTTGGGATTGGTACCTAACTTCCAGTTCCCATCCTTCTGAGACTGGTACCTAAATTCCAGTTCTCATTTCAATATCGATACTCAATGTTCTATTCTCTTCTCTGAATTACCGCCAATCCCGCACTCTTTCCGGGAAACTTTTCCGCATTTTATTCCTCGGACTTGGGTATAAGACTGACAACGCATCCTAATCTCGGTGTCCGCTAATCTCGCACTCTTTCCGAGAAACGTTTCCGCATTCTAATCCTCCGACTTGGGTATAAGACCGACAAGGCATCCTAATCTCGGTGTCCGCTAATCTCGCACTCTTCCGAGAAACTTTTTTGCATTCTAATCCTCCGACTTGGGTATAAGACCGACAAGGCATCCTAATCTCGGTGTCCGCTAATCTCGCACTTTTTTCGAGAAACTTTTTCGCATTCTAATCCTCCGACTTGGGTATAAGACCGACAAGGCATCCTAATCTCGGTGTCCACTAATCTCGCATTCTTTCCGAGAAACTTTTTCGCATTCTAATCCTCCGACTTAGGTATAAGACCGACAAGGCATCTTAATCTCGGTGTCCACTAATCTCGCACTCTTCCGAGAAAGTTTTTCGCACTCTTGAAATCTCAAGGTCGGTACCTAACTTCCGACTCTCTTCTGAGACTGGTACCTTACTAACAGTTATCACCCTTTTCGAGGTCAGTACCTAACTTCCGACTCTCTTTCGAGGCTGGTACCTAACTTCCAGCTCTCATTTCGAGGTCTATACCTAAATCTGATTCTCATCCTTCTCGATCGGTACTTAAATTCGGATTATCTCTTCGAGGCTGGTACCTAAATTCCAGTTATCTTTGCAATCCTGAAGTTGGAACCTAGATTCCAATTCTCATCTTAAATCCAAAATTTCTGCGAAATACATCTTGAAATCAATCTCAAATCAAAATTCAACCAAAATGGAAACCCGAATCAAAACTTAAAACTTAAAATTAAAACTTGAGATAAAAATGAAATGAATCTAAAATTAAATCTCTTGAAATCTTGTGATTTGAAATTCACCTCCTTTTTCCCCAGCGAGAGTTATGGAATCTTCAGTCTTGGAGATTTACCTGATACTCCCCAGCGGAAATTTTCTACGCTTTGTTCTAAGTGTGTCACTTAGATGTCTGTGTTGGTTTTGTTGATCTCTTCGGTCAATGCCAATACGCGCGATGTGCTCCTTTAGTACACCATACCTATTGGGGGTCCATTTGTTGACCTCATTTTGGGTGAGGTCTGATCTCTCTCTCCTTAGTGCTTAGTATCTAGCCATGGGTTTGCCCTTTGACTATCCAAGTGGACTAGAAATGGGACCCACCACTTAGAAATTCAAACATCTCTTAACTCTTCTTGAACCCCACACAGATGACCATAAAGCTCCAAGCCCCTTTGGAAGGTTAAAAGTCAAATGTGGAGGTTCAAGGATGAGTTCCTATAAGATGTTCAAGCCTTAGGATCACCCTGGGTGGCCTGGTCTTGGTGAGGTTCAGCCTGCACACACCACATCCTCACACACATTCTAAACCCTAAAACCACTCTTACCCAACTTGGCTTCCTGATTCATGTAGGAAACTCATATGGATGGGCCTTAACCCCTAAGCCCCTAGCTAAGAGGGTTAGGAACAACATATTGAGTGCTTAAAATGAGTCCTCTCATGGCTCTTGTGAGCTTAATATGGCTTCATGGCTCAACCAAAATGGTTTCATTTTACTCACACTTAATCAATCTTCATTTTTCCCAAATTTCAATTTTTACCCACCAAACCTACCAAATAACCTTAAAATTGCCCAAAATTCTCAAAAATTGCCCAAATTACCAAAATTCCTTAAGATCAATCCTAAACACTCCCCACCACTCAAATTGATAATCCATGGCCAAATATACCAAAATTTCCAAAAATACCTCCAATACCGTCCAAATACCAAAAACACTCTTTTTAGCCCAAATATCCAAAAATTTCAAAAAATCCCACAAAATTCCAGAAAATCCCAAAGATTCCCAATTTCATTTTGTTCAAATGTCACATACCCCAATTTTTTCAATTTAACCAAATTTGATCAAAAGTCCTAAATTAGCCCTTAAAGCCCAAAATTGACCAAGTGACCCAATCCATCCCAAATTCAACCTAAATGTCACCCAATTTTCCCCAAATTTATTTTGAAATCTTTCTAACATCCCCAAAAACAAAACTCTAACTTAATTTACCCAATATTTGGACCCAAACTCCACCTAAGTCTAACTCAAACCAAATTTTCCCAAATTAGCCTAAACCAATCATGAACCCAAACAAGCCCAAATCCCAAAATCAATACCCAACCTAAATTGAAAACTCTTTTTCACACCTCCATAAATATTTTGCAACATTAATTTTACATCAAACCAAACATTAGCCCAACTTTAGCCCATGTTAGCCCAATTTGACCCACTTTGGTCCTATTACTAAAAGACCCAAATTAATCCTAATTCAACTCCAATTTACCCCAAACTTGTTCCAAATCATTCATGGCACATTCCTAAACCAAATTCAACATTTATTTGGCACAACCTTTTACCAAAGTTTTATCCAAAAGTTTATTTTAAAACCTAAAAGCCCACCTCCTTAAAACATTTTTAAAAGCCCATCTCCACCAAATTTAAAAAAGCCCAAAATCTATTCCAAAACCCATGAGGCATTTTTCTCATCATCCCTTTAATTGATAACATCCCATAAGTCCTAAATCAATCATCAAATAAAGCTAAATCATGCCTCATGAAAATTTCCCCTAAATTCATCAAAAATCCCAAAAACCCATTTTTATGCAAAGTGAGCCAAGCCACTCCCAAGCCAAATGGAACCATTGAGCCATGTGTAAGCCACATGAAGCCATGGAAGCCACTTTCCACATCACCAAACCATTTATGGTACAAGAGGGTGGTCCTTTCCAAGCTTCTTCTTAAGCATTTTTAACCCCTTTAATGTCACACTCTAACCCATGCTTAATCAAAATCCTTTGGATAGAGACTTCTCCACCTAAAGTTAGTTGAGCCAAATGATTCACTTCAGCCCAAATCAAACACTTGGAGGGTGAACCCAACCCATTTCCATGGATTGACCAAATTAAGCTAAAATGCACCCTTCCCCTTACCACTTAATTCAAACTCCTTTACACATGTCCAAAGCCAATTGAACTCATCAAACCCCAGTTCTGACCTCACTGGTCAAGATGGTGACACATGCCTGCCGGCAAGCCACCAGGGTCACCGGAAAACACCACACTCGAGAGCTCCATGTGAGACAAAAAATTCAAAACTTGTTTGCTGAGCTTTCCCAACCCCAGTGGACACCATGGCACTTCTTCTCCACCCCTAAGCAGTCGATCCCAACCTCCAATTGCCTCTGAGAAGCCCTCTAGCCATGGCTATTTAAACTCACCACCCCACAGCCAAAAGAGGTGATGAACAAAAACCTTGCCAAAACTTTGCCAAAATTACTCTACACTCTTCTCCTAGCATAGAGAAGTTGATCCCCACTATTTTCCTGCCCTAATTCCCACTGGTTGAGCTCAATTTCAGAGTTCAATCTCAGGCTTGAAACCAGGACATCCCTGAAACCTCCACCAAAATCAAATTAAACTCACCCACACCTTCACCAGACCAAGAGAAGAGGTTCCCCAGTGGAAGCCCCCTCACCAGGCCGCCCATTTGTGCTGGAGACCAAAGCTTGAAATCGGGCTTGGTGGAAATCATACTTAAGCATTTCACCACAGCTCCAGGCTTCATCCTTAGTTCCTCTGGACTCCAACGAACGTGCCAAGCCCCTCTGATTGAAGCCTCACTTCTCAGAGCCAAGGTATTGACCTCTTCTTCCTCCCGAAATTCTATGAATTTTCCATTTTGTTTGGCTTGATTTCAATGCATCATAGTAATATGGATATGTTCGTCTAGTCTAGACGCGTCAATAGAGACCAACCACGCATGATTTGGTTGAGTATCGAGCGAGATCTTAGGTGTAGAAGGTGGACGGTTCTCGGGTTAGGACGCCTGGGGACGATGAACGGATGTCGTCCATTCGCGTGTGTATTGGATGGACGGCTAGGATCGCATCGGACGGAGGCACGGAATGGAACCGCGGGATGCGTAACTACTGAGTTGGATGGCGGTGCCGAATCAAATTGCGCCGCATGTGCTTTTGATCCAGACGAGGATGACGCAGCGTTGACTGGTTTAAGTAGATAAATAAGGTTTTCTGAATTTATTAAATAATCAGAACTTCAAAAATTCATATCGTTGCATAAAAAAATCATAAAAATAAACTAAAAATACCCTCTTGCTCAGTGAACAGAGGAGAATAATGTGGAAAAATAATTAAGTTAATTTGTTGAGTCTATGATTTTTAATGATTTAAATACCCCATGTGGTGTTTTAATTCTCCATTTGCATACACAATTCATCATGGCATGAGACCATAAGGCTTTTGTAGCATTTATTATTGGGAACATTCCCTGAATTTTTTAAGGGTATAGGCCATCTCTATGGAAAGTTATCTAATTTTCAATTTTATGTGTCTATTTAGGTATTTTAATTCTAATAATTACCATATTACTTAGAAAATTCTAGGAAAATTAGGGGAGATATCTTATAACCAGAGGACCCTAGGGAAATTATGGTTTGATTTAGTTTCTTAAAAATAACCCTAATTAGCCCAAACGATTAAAATTGAACTTTAATTAATTAGGAGTAACCACACATCAAAATCACTTGAAAATAATTCTCCATTGTCACTTAGGATGTAGAGAACCTCACATAAAAATTTGAAATCAATTGTAAATAATTAGCCCCATTAATTGAATTAATTAAGTGACATAGCTATTTTGAAAATTAAAAAATTCATAAAACCCAAAATACACTTCAAAAATTCACCAAATTGGTTTTGTGGGCACTTTAATATCAGAGGAGTCCAAGAAAATTAAAATTGGAATTTTATAAAAATTTTCATTTTTAACCCTATTTTTAATATTTTAATAATTAAAAAATTAAAAAATCACAAAAATATTAAAAATCACAAAAATGTCATATTTTGTTCTCTAATCACTTGGGAATCATGAAAATATTTTTCCAAAGTCTCTAAGTTAAAATATGAATTTTTAAAGGCCTAGGATATTTTTTAATATTTAAAAAATGAATTTTCTTAACCTCCCACTAAAATAATTCTAATAAATCAAAGAAAAATTAGAAAATTATAAAGTTTATTTCTCTGAGTTCATTGAGATCAGAGAGATTTAAGAAAAATATAAAACTTAATTTTTAACTTTAATTTTATTTTATAATTAGTTAGTACCCTAAAAATTAAAATAATTATAATAAACTAATATAATTCAAAAAATCACCAAAATTGGTCCAAGTGGTCCTCTAGTTAGTAGGAACATCCCATAGTTTTTCCTAAGTACAAAAACCTTACCTTGGTCATGTTGTTGAATTTTCATTGAAAACACTTATTTTTCAAAAAAAATAATTATATAAATTAAATTAAAAATGAAAAAAATCACTTTTTCTCCTCTAATGTCTTAATTGACATGTGAGTAAGGTGACATAAAAATTTCAAGATCATTTGAGCTCAATTTAGTGAGTTATAAAGTGAATATGCTTAAAAGGGCATAAAAGTAATTAAGGATTTTAACCCTAATTAATACTTTAAGCTTAATCAAAGGGAGGGTAAAATATCTGATCTTAATTTTCTCTTGGATGATTGGAACTTCGGGAATTAAAAGGGTAGAAACCCATTTAATCACCTACAATATAAAAAATGAAACTTTGATTAATTAAATCATTTAAATTTTGGAAGAATAATTAAAAATTTGGATTATTAAGTTTAGGGATATGACTTAAGAAGATGTCAATTCTTTAATTTAAAATCCCTAAGTGAATCACTCCAATAATATTCAACTCTTAATTAAATCTAAAATGATGATTGAAATTAATAATTAAAAAGGAAGCAACCCTTAATCAAATTAAAGTTTAAAACATTAAATGACTTAATAATTAAACTAATTTAAATTTAAAACATTAAAACTAATTTGAAATCACTTAAGAATAGTCTAAAACAAATTTGAAACATAAAAATTAATCTCAAAACAATTAATAAAAAAATGTGAAAACCAAACTAATTAAAATTAACCTAAAGTACTATGATTAATTTAAACCAAATTTGAATCATTAAAATTTAATGAAATTAAATAATCTAAACACCTCTTTCAACTTAAATAATTTGAAACATCAAAGATTAACCTAGAACAATTCATAACTAAAACATCATAAATTAAAAATTAAATCAGTTTAAGACATTAAAACTAATTTAAAACATTCAGATCATTTAAAATATAAAAGTTTAATTGAATTAAAGAGCTTGAACACTTTTCCAACTCAATATGATTTAAAACACCTAAAAAGATCAAATAAAACTTTATAATTAAATCAAAACCACTTTAAATCTCCAACTCAAATTTCAATTAAGAATGGCTAAATCCTTTGATGAACTAATCTGCCCCTGAAGGCTTTCACCTTCATAACTCTCAAATGGAGTGTCAAGTGAAATGTCACTTTACTCATCGGATAATCAAATGTCCAAGTTCACTGAGCAAGAAACGAAACTTAACTAAATTCTTGGATGACCAATTCACCTGTACAATGAAATTCATTTGGACTCGAAATAATCTCAGAAGCATTGAAAAGATGTTCAGGACTCGTCCTGAACACTTTCTCAATATGATGAGGTGTTTTAGAAGAACAATTGAACTTAATTGTTCTTTGGTGAAGAAAATCATCCATAAAACATAAGAACCTAGACGTCATAAGAATTGACTAGCAATAGGATTAGGATTTTGGTAGACAACCAAAACCTTCCCTTAGCTTTACCTAGGTACTTGTTGCAAATATTTAAATGCTCTGACATGTGTTTTAAGTGAAGGCTCGGGGATGACGAGAAGACCCTCGAGGTACGCTTTTATTTTATTGCGATTTATTTACCTGCATCGTACTTTACTTCTCATGCATGTTAAACAAGAATGTTACCCTACATGAAAAGCCGAAACTTTTATGATAGCCACAAAACTAAAACCCAGAACTAAATTAAAAGTCAAAACAAGATAAAATTTACCGCCACAACATTCAAAAGATAAAACAACTCAAAATTTAATCACAAACAAAACAATAAAACTGCAATTACAACTAAATTAAAATGTCTCGTTGGATGATCGAGAATCCCTCAGATGATGTAACCCACGTGTTGCTAACGAGATTTCCCACGGTCTAAATGAAAGTGTGGAACTCATTCAGTTGAGTTTAGCAAATTCATTTGGACTAAGTGAATCCGATGAAAATAGCGGTGTCGGGATGACGGAACTATGGGATCTTAATCGGTTTTGCTTAATCAACTTTAAGATTTGTTTTAATTAAAATACTAAGCCATCTCAATTTTCAACTTTTCTAAACCAAAACACTTCTCTCATCTCCTAATTTTCACCTTCTAAAACTAAACCTTCTGCAACAACAAGGAGCTTGGAGCATAGTGCGCAGCACAACCATCGTCGTCAGCAAAACTTGGATCTACATCAGCAAAAACTTTCTTAGAATTAAATAACCATGCCATAGGATTTCGAGGTAGTCTGCCTAGTGCAACATAAATCCTCAACGTTTTTTATGCTTTTGCATAATTGTGTTTTGCAAATTATGCCCTAACCGGTCTTAGGACTCCAAGGTAGTCGTTTGGTACGACATAAACCCTCACATCTTCGAGGCTATTTGTGTGATTATGTCATACAAATATAAGTCCTAATTAACTAAAATTGGCAGGATTACAACATTAAATAAACTCTCAAATTGAAGCCAAATAATAGGATAGTTGGGAAGTCACCGAAGTTCACATCGAGTCCGTGACATCCCGTACTTCTCTTCCTTTGGACTCCTAAAATAAACTGTTTCAAATTTGATCCATTCCCTATTGAAATTGCCAAAATCCAATTTGTTTAAAACCTTAAACTTTGAAATTCTTGAGAGCAAAATCACAGATCATTATCGAGAGTCTTCTTAAGTGATTCCCGTCACTTAGGATATAATTAACTATAGGGACTTGCCCTTCTAGGGAACTTTAAGAACCCAGGTAATATAAACCCTACTTAATTCCTTTATATTAAGTAGGGGAACTTTTCGACTTATAAAATTAGTTTGCGAGATCAAACGGATGTCACAAATCTTCTTGTTCATTTAATCGATCCCCATCATCAAGCAAGTGTGTTTATTCTTTGGGATTGATACACGGTTTGTGGTGTGGTGCTCGTTTATATAAACTATTTGGGATGTGAGATCGGTTTTATTTCATATCTTAAAATTTTCATACTTAAAATTATTTTCAAAAATCAAATACTATCTTTCAAATTATATATATATATATATATATATATATATATATATTAAATTTAAAATTTAAAATTCGCCGACAACTTCTGTAGGTGACCCCTTTCAAAACACATAACCTAAATATATGCCGATAAATGCCTTGTGGCTTAATTACTTATTTTTAATAGCTTAGAATTATCTCTTATACTTTCGATGTGAGATTCAATTCACATCATAATTTTTTTTCTTAGAAGATTCTGAAGTCCCACATCAAATAGGCAAAATATTATGTTTGTGCTCCAGACGTAGCTCTGTGTCTGAAGCCCAATCAACGCGAGCCACGAGGAATGCGGACCCCATACGCTGTTATAATTAAAATAAAATCAAAAAACTTGTGTAAGGCCCGGTAGGACCCAAATAATGGGACATTTTTTGCGCTAGTGCTCATAAAAACATTTCTGCTATTGTTGTATTATGAAGGGTACTGTTCGATTCGTAGCTGCTAGCTAGGGTTTCTGTTATGTCCGGATGGACTTATCAAGGAATGATAAAATGCTGGAGGACTTCCTTCCATAATTATCTCTCAACTATGAAGATTAAGTGAGTATATAATGATGGGTTTTGCTAGTTTATAGGTGACATTTCTTCTGTCAGGTGTTATTTTCTTTATTTTTTGTTTAGGGTGTTGCCTTTAATTTTTATGTATAGCTTGAAGTTAGTTTCTACTCTAGCTGTGTTTTCTTTTTCATTTTATTCGATTGTGATTTAGGTGTTATTCTAGTGTTATCCTGGTGTTAATCTGGTTTTATTCTGGTGTTATTGTAGTATTATTCTGGTATTATTCGGGTATTATTATGATATTATTCTAGTTTTAGTCTAGTGTTATTCTGGTGTTATTCTAGTTTTATTCTTGTATTATTCTGGTATTTTTCTGGAGTTATTCTGGTGTTATTCTGATATTAATCTGGTTTTAGTCTGGTGTTATTCTGGTGTTAATCTAGTATTATTCTGGTATTACTCTAGCGTTATTTTTGTCTTATTCTGGTGTTATTACGGTGTTATTATGGTGTCATTTTGGTGACATTCTAGTGTTATTATGGTGTTATTCTGCTGTTATATAGTTATTATTATGGTTTTATTGTGGTGTTACCATGATGTTATTCTAGTTTTTAGCGTGTTATTTAGTTATTCTTGTGTTATTCTTGTTTTATGTAGTTTTTTTCTGATGTTATTGTGTAGTGCTTCTTCCTTTCTGACATTTAGTTAAAATTTGTTCAAATTTGTAGTGTTGTAAGACTACAAACACTTGCAATGATTGAATTTCAGATAAATTTCTTAGCACCACCTTTCACAATGATCAAGAGGCATATGAAAGCTATTGTGCATATTCACATCATGTAGCATTCACTGTTTGGAAGGACCATAGTAGCTATTGGCCTAACTTTAAGAAAATTAAGACCAAAGATTTTATTTGCGAAAAAGCTGGTCAAAAAAGAAAGTCCAATATCGTGGATATAGTTAAGTTCAAAAAAGGAGGCACGAGGAATGGTTGTTAGGTCATGGTTCGTTATGCTATCGATCTTGAAGGCAATTGGACAGTAAAGAAATTCATTGAAAGTCATAACCGTTCCAGCATAAGAATAAGTGAGTTAACAACATATATGTTGAGATCAATGAAAGGATCATGGATCAAAACAACGGATGCATATAACTTCATTGCTACAGAGGTTGGGAGTGGAGAATTTGGAATGCACTATAAGGATGCATTCAATTTCATTCAAAGAGAAAGAAGACAAAGAATGAATAAGGAGATGTCAATTCTCTAATACAATTATTTTTGGAGAGGCAAGGTGAGGATAAAATGTTTGTTTGGGATACCCAAACCGATGAGAACAGTAGATTAACAAGCATATTTTGAAGTAATAGGTTATCTAGGCTTGATTATGATTGTTTTAAAGATGTAATAATTTTGATACAAGCTATAGATTAAATAAGTATAATTTATATTACGCTCCTTTTGTTAGGGTTAACAATCACTAGCAAAACGTCATGTTTGGAGTTGGATTTTTGTCTGAGGAGACTATTGAATCTTTCATTTGGTTATTCAAAACATTTATTTGAATAATGGGTGACAAACATCCGATGACAATTTTCATCGATCAGGATCAAGCGATGATAAGAGTCATTGCAGAATGCCACCCACATACACAACATAGATTATGTCAATGACATATTCATGAAATTAACTTTGAAAGTGCATTGTGTAGTTTGTACGAAGAGCATCTGCGGTCTTTTTTATAAATGCATGAATAAGTGTGACTATGAGGAGGATTTTGACGAAACTTGATCCTTAATGATTGAGGTGGGAGAACTACACATCAATGTCGGCTTAAGTGATACGTACAAAATTAGGTAGAAATGGTTAATAGCCTTTAATAAGGACATATTTGACATGTGAATCTTATCAAAGGAATGGTGTGAGTCCACAAATAATTTATGTCATGGTGTTTCAAATCCCACAAGCTCTCTGATGGATTGTTTTGTGGGCCTTGAAAATATAATGAAATCGTGGCACCGGAATGAGAAGGACGAAGATTTTAAATGTGAACAATTTGTCACAATGCCCATGGTTAGAGTCGACCCAATGTTGAGACAAGCTGACTCAACTTATACGAGGAAGCTTTACTCAATGTTTGAGGTAGGGTTATTGAATATGTTTAGTGGACTTATGATCCACTAAAAATTTGATAGCTTTTTACTATTCATTTCATACCTATTTTTTATGATATTAAACTTTAAAGGAAGGTACTTTTGATGATTTCATGCAGGTACAATGATTTTAGGCCTTTGGAATAAAAGAAAGCAAAAAGGAGCAAATTTGGAGATAAAAAGGATAAAAGTGCATTTTATTGAACTAGCACCGAACGAGAAAGCACTAGTTTCTAGAGATTTATGATATTTTGGTGGAAAAATGTGCCGAATGGCGCTCCTATCAGCGACGGACAGCACCCTATCCCGATTTTGAACTAGATTCAATGTATTTGTCTGGATTTTGAAAAGTTACTTGAGGAAACTCTTGTGAATTCAGTTTTTGCTGAGTTTAAACACTTTTGGAGCCACATTTCAAAGGGGGAAGAAAAGAAAAGAAGAGTTTAGAGTTTAGAGAGTGAGTTCTTTCCATTTTGTGTTTGAAGTTAGGTTTGTGTTTTTCTCTTCTAAGGAGTGTGAGAGGAGAGGAAAAGTGAGAGATTTCTTCTTCCTTACTATTCTAAAGAGAGAATTGTGTGTTGTTGTGAAGAAAGAAGAGGACTCAAAGGAATTCCTTGAGATTCTCTTGGGTAAGAGTTTGAGATAAGTAGTCTTTACTTTACTCTGTTTGTTTGACGTTGTTTTTATATATGAAATCCATGTTTTGTCATCTTTTCTTCATGAGTCTTGAGTATATTTCTTTGTCTTTCTCATTTTCATGTGATGTGTTAATGTTGTGAAATGGAAATGATGTGTCGAATTATAAAGAATTTGTGATGACCTTTTCACTTAGAACTTCATTTACTTTTTGATCTGGCCAATTAAATTGTTAAAACTTATTAGGAAACATATGTTCCGAAAGGATTATGAGTTCTACAATAAATGTGAAGGTCTCATTCAAATTCCATGAATGGTGAAGTTCATGGGGGTTGAGTGCCAATAAATAGGAAATATACTTTGATGGGTGTAAAATTGGAGATTTCAGAGTGACAGGCTGAAATCCTCAATTTGGTCATAATGTTTAGAAACTGAAGTGAGAGTTAGTTTACAGGTGAAGGAAAGTGGGAGCTCTGGAGTGAGAGCCAATATCCTTCCAGCCTAACCACGGATTTGGGGACTAAACTTAGGATTAACCAATGTTCTTTATACACTGAAATATGGGTAAAGAATAAGAATGCTCCTATTTAGCACAATAAATTTGCATCACTGATCTGTGTCACAATAATCATCACATTATGAATTGAAAGGAGGAAGACTCTTTCTTACAACTGAACTTTGTTATAAATTTATACTTGCATTACTTTAACTTGCTAGAGTTTAGAACGTGCTTTGGTAGATATAGTAACCGAACTTGTTTGTCTTTACTTTAAGAATTAAACCATTTGCAATTGTGATGTGATTCAATAAGAGATTACTGTGTACACCATAAAGTAAAGCCTCCCTGCGGGATCGATATTCCAGGACTCCACTAGAGCTCTGTATTACTTGAGCGATATGTATACTTGTTTTCATTGTGTGACTCATTATCATTTAAATCAATACATATATCTAAATCCGAGTTCATTAATTTTCGCAAATTTGAAAAGTCGCACCAAGTTTTTTGCATCGTTACCGGGGAGGCAAGGTAAAAGAAAAAGTATCTGTTAAAATTTATTTTTGTAGTATTGGAAATCATATATTTGAATTACAAGTCATAGTTGTGTGTGTCTGTTTATTATTAGTCTGTGTTTATTGTGTTTGTATGCATAATATCGGATCTATAAGTTTAGTGCCTTATGGTTCTGAATTAGAGCGTACTTTTAGAAAAATTCAAAAACAAGAAAAACAATCTGCAAATTCTCACAAAAGATGAACAATTTAAACAATCAAAACAAAAATATACCAAGACCTCTAAGAGCTTATGCTAATCCAACAACAGATGAAATTCACTTAACTATTTAAAATCCTAATATTGCTGCTAATTCATTTGAGCTTAAACCTGCTATTATCCCAATGGTACAAAATAATTAATTTGGAGGAACACCTAATGAAGATCCTAACTTACATCTCGCTAGTTTTCTAGAACTGTGTGCTACTATTAAATACGATGGAGTGTTGAACGATGTTGTTAGACTTAGACTTTTTCCTTTTTCACATAGGGATAAGGCTAAGGCGTGGTTAAATTCGTTAGCACCTGGATCTATTTAAACTTTGGGAGAGCTTTTACAAAAGTTTCTGTCGAAATGTTTTCCTCCTTCCAAAACTGCTAAGTTGAGAATGATATCACATCTTTTAGTCAGTTTGATGGATAATCCATATATGAAGCTTGGGAAAGATTAAAAGATCTTCTAAGAAGTGTCCACACCATGCTTTATCAGACTGGTTAATAATTCAAACATTCTATAATGGATTAGTAGGATCATTGAGATCGATTATCGATTCAATCATTAATGTCAAAACCTTTTGATGAATCATATTCGTTAATTGAAGAGATGGCTACTAATAATTTTCAATGGCCCTCTGAGCGGGTAAATCAAGAGAGTAGCCAGTATTGATGATTCTGATGCTATAACTAAGATAGTCTCTCAAATTGCTGAACTTTCTAAGAAAATAGATCAATATGGAATGAATTATTCTCCAACACCCCCAGTGTTAAAAGAAAATTCATCAGGGAGATGATAGACTCTAAAATGTCTTATGAAACCTTGAATGTTATACATAATAAAGTCAATAATCCTTATTCAAATTATTATAATCCTAGTTGGAGGAATCATCCGAACTTCAACTGGAATAAAACCAATGTTGTTGTTAACCCACAATGGGGAAACAATCATATGAATCCAGTTGGAAATCTAAACAACCAAGGAAATACTAATTTTAGACCTTCTTATCCTCCTGGTTTTAATAGTAATTAACAATTTAAGGAAAAGTGGTTGTCTACTGAAGAAATGATTCTGAATAAGGGTAATCAAATTCAAGCTCAAAACATTGCGATGAAGAACATTTAAAATCAATTGGGACATATCTTTACTGCGCTTAATAATAGCCATTCTGGGAATCTTCCTAACAATGTTAAGATCAACTCGAAAGATCAAAATAAAGAGCAAATTAAGGCTATTCAATTAAAGACTGGAAAAGAATTGGAATCGAGAGTTCAAAAAGAAGTCGAAGTTGAAAGAGAGGAAGTGAACATTGAGAAAGGTTCTAATAAGAATATCCAGATGAATATACAATAGAACCAATGAAGATAACTGTTGAAAAACCACTTCCTTCTTTTCCTCAAAGATTAAAGAAACAGAACAGGGATAACAGATTTGCAAAATTTTTAAAAATTCTTAAGAAATTAACGAATAATATTCCCTTTGTTGAAGCATTAGAGCAGATGCTTGATTATGCAAAGTTTATAAAGGATATACTTAAAAAGAAAAGAATGCTTAAAGAACACGAGACTGTTTCACTTAGCGGTGAGTGTAGTGCAATTATCCAAAAAAGCTTTCTGAAAAACTTAAAGACCCAGGTAGTTTCACTATCCCGTGCGCTATAGGTGAAACTTTTTTCAGAAGAGCTTTATGTAATCTTGGAGCTAGTATTAATCTTATGCCTTTATCAACTTTCAAAAGATTGAGAATAGGAGAAATTTCACCTACATCTATGACTCTTCAATTGGTTGATCGTTCTATCACTTATCCTAAAGGAGTTGTGGAAGATGTATTAGTGAAGTGGATAAATTTATCTTTCCTGTGGACTTTATTGTATTAGATATGGAGGAAGATAAAGAAATTCCAATTATTTTGGGAAAACCATTCCTTGCTACTGAAGAGCTATGATTGATGTACAAAAAGGAGAATTAACTATGAAAGTTAATGACCAAGAGGTAACTTTCAATATTCTGAAATCTATGAAGTACCCTTCAACTGAAAAAGATGATGAGTGATATCAAATGGAAGTCTGTGATTATTTGAGAGAAGATCATTTTAAAGAAGTATTTGAAAAAAATCTAGAATGTGAGGAGGAAAATGAAAGTGAAAATGAAGATGATTTTGATGATATGAAGAATGAAAAGCTAGACTTTGTTCAGAAATTTTTTGAAAGATTGGATACTGTAGAAAATGGAGATAAAAGTTTGATTTCATCTATCAATAAACCCCCTGAACTTGAGATAAAAATTCTTCTTAATTATTTAAAGTACATGTTTTTGGGAGAATAATCTACTTTACCAGTCATTGCATCTTCAGATTTAAATAAATATCAAGAACAAAAATTATTAGAAAGTTTAAAAAGATACAAAAAGCTTATGGTTGTTCCATAACTGATATTAAAGGAATCATTCCTTCGATCTGTATGCACAAAATTTTATTGGATGAACAAAACAAGCCAAGAGTTGATCCACGAAGGAGACTGAACCCAATAATGAAAGAAGTGGTTAAAAAAGAGATATTAAAGTGGTTAGATGCTGGAATTATATATCCTATTTATGATAGTGTTTGGGTGAGCCCAATTCATTGTGTTCCTAAGAAAGGAGGAGTGAATGTTGATGTAAATGATCGAGATGAAATTATACCGACAAGATAAGTCACTGGTTGGTGAATATGTATTGATTATAGAAATTTAAATGCCTCCACCAGAAAAGTTCACTTTCCTTTACCCTTTTTAGACCAAATTCTAGACATAATTGCTGGACACAAGTACTATTGCTTTCTAGATGGATATACCGGTTATCACCAAATACCTATTGCTCCTGATGATCAAGAGAAAACTACATTTACTAGCCATTATGGAACTTTTGCTTTTAGAAGATTACCATTTGGATTATGTAATGCACATTCAACATTTCAAATATGTATGACATCCATATTTAGCAATTCAATTGATGATGGAATAGAAGTGTTTATGGATGATTTCTCAGTATTTGGAGATTCATTTGATGCATGTCTATGCAACTTAGAAAACGTTTTAGAGGTATGCGAGAGAACAATTTTAGTCCTAAACTAGGAAAAGTGTCAATTTATGGTTGCAAGAGGAATTGTGCTTGGGCATAAAATATTTGAATATGGCATGGAAGTAGATCCTACAAAAATTCATGTCATAGAAAAATTACTACCTCCAACAATTATGTGAGGGGTAAGAAGCTTGTTGGGACATGTAGGATTCTACAGGTGATATATCAAATACTTTTAAAAAATTTCTATGCCTCCATGTCAACTTTTGGAAAATGAGAGAAAGTTTGATTTTAACGATGAATGTCTAAAATCTTTCGATCTATTGAAGGAAAAATTAATTGTTGCACCTATAATAGTTTCACCTGATTGGGAGAAACCATTTGAACTAATGTGTGATGCTAGCGATTATGCTATTGGAGTCATTTTAGGACAAAGACATGATAAAATGTTTAAAGTTATACACTATGCTAGTAAAATTCTTACTGCTAATTAAATTAATTATACTACTACTGAGCGAGAGTTATTAGCAATTGTATATGCTTTTGAAAAATTTAGATCTTACTTAATCGGAGCTAAATGCATAGTGCATACTGATCATTCTGCTATTAAATACTTAATGCAAAATAAGGATGCAAAACCAAGACTGATTCAATGAATGCTTTTAATGCAAGAATTTGATTTTGAGATTGTTAATAGAAAAGGGGTTGATAATCAAATAACTAATCATTTACCTAGACTTGAACAATCTAATTTGAATGATTTTGAAAAGGAAATTGCTGAAACTGTTTCTGATGAGCAATTATATAATGTTATTGAAGGAAATTTAACGTGGTATGTTGATATTGTGAACTACATTGTTAGTAATATTTTACCACCTAATTTAACAATGCAACATCAGAAAAAATTTAAGCATGATACTAAATTTTATTTCTAGGGCAATCCTTATATTTACAAGTAATGTAAAGATCTTATTATTAAGAGATGTGTGCCTTATGAAGAAATTAAAAATATTATTCGAGAATGTCATGATTCTAAATTTGGAGGACATTTCAGAATTGGTAGAACTGCACATAAAATTTTGCAATCTGGATTTTATTGGCCTACGCTTTTCAGAGATGTTTATAAATTTATCAAAACTTGTGACCGATGTCAGAGAATATGCAATATATCTAGAAGAAATAAAATGCCTCTTAATTTTACTCTAGAAGTTGAAATTTTTTATGCATGGGGATTAGATTTTATGGGACCATTTATACCTTCATTTGGAAATATATATATACTGATTGTTGTTGATTATGTATAAAAATTGATTGAGGCAATAACTTTACCTAGGTGTGATGCTAAAAGTGTTTTTAGGTTTTTAAGCAAAAATATTTCATAAGATATGGAATGCCTAGAGTAATCATCATTGATGGAGGATCCTGTTTTAATAATAATCTGATTCATAGATTGGTGGAAAAATATAACATTATGCATAGAATCTCTACAGCATATCATCCCCAAACTAATGGTTTAGCAGAGGTATTTAGTCGTGAAATTAAATGAATTCTGGAGAAAGTCATTAATCCTAAAATATTAGATTGGTCTGCTAGATTAGATACTTTTTTATGGGCATACAGAACTGTTTATAAAACTCTTATAGGAATGTCCCCTTACAGATTAATCTTTGGAAAAACCTGTCACTTACCAGTTGAATTTGAATATAAAGCATATTGGGTAATAAAAAAATTAAAATTTAATTTGAAAGATGCTGGTGAGAAGAGACTGTTGCAATTGAATGAATTGAAAGAAATAAAAAATGAATCATATGATAATGATAGAATATATAAGGAAAGAAGAAAAATATGGCATGATCGGAAGATTGTCAAAAATGAATTTGAACCAGAAAAAAATGTTTTATTATACAATACAAGATTGAAATTATTTCCTGGGAAACTAAAATCTAGATGGATAAGACCTTTCATTGTTGTAAAAGTGTATCAGTCTGGAGCTGTGATTATCGAAGACCATAAATCTGAAAGAATATTCAAAGTTAATAGCCAAATATTAAAACCATATTTTAAAGGAAATAGAGCTAATTTTAAAGAGGTTTTAATGTTGGATCAACCTGAATAACTGCAAGTTATGTTGGGTTGACGACGTCAAACCAATCCTTTTGTGGGAGACAACCCACAGTTATTGAGTGTTTGTTTTGTTTGATGTGTTATTTGTGTTTGTTTATTACTTAATTAAGTCTTATTCTACCTTAATTATAATTAATAATATTTAAGAAATGAATCGAATAGAAATTTGGAAAAATTTGAACGAAGTGAAGTTTTGCGAATTTGAACTAGCGCCAAATGGCGCTAATATCAGTGTCGGACAGCGTTGTTGTTCAGAAAATCATTTCTCATCTTTAAAATCCAAGTTTTGGTTGTTCTAGGTAATAACTCCTCCATTAGAACTTCCAAAAACCGCCCCTAGACGCTGGAACTTCTAAAGGAATGAAGATAAAGACCTAAATTCTTGTCCAAATGGATTTCGACTCGATGGAAATTCAACAATTTCAAGTGTTCAACCATAAAAAGTTCATAAGTTTCAAGGCACAACAACTTCTCAAAAAAAAATCTTGAAAATGAGATTGATTAAGTAGAGAGGCTTTGTAAATCGTGGTACAAATTCTCCTATAAACAGAATCGATGAAATTATTGTTCAGAGACATTAGGAAGTATTGTGTTATACTACTACCGCTGTAGTTGTTCTGGTTGTGAAGGAGTTCTATGCAAATCTTCATGAAATTAACCATGGATCAGTTTACGTGTGAGATATGTTTGTCACATTTACTCCTGCAAAGATTAATGATTTATACATGATAGAGAATGTGTCAATCTGCCACTATTCAAATTTTGCCCTGATGAAGGACAACATGAATGACATATACAGATATCTGATGGATGAAAGTGATGAATGGGAGATAAGAGATAGCAGGTATGTAAGTATCTCGACCACATTGTTAAATCCTGCATCAAGACACTTACATTACTTCATTTGTGCGAAATTGCTCACAACAATGGAAATCAGTAAGGTAACTAAGGAGTGTGTTATTCTGAATCATTGTATTTAAATGGGAATGCTTATTAATGTTGGTTCGATAATTGTTAATTATTTTTTTGGATTGATCATTCATGGATCAAAGTATGGGCTTGGAAATCCTTCCACCATATTTCTCCTCTGTAGTCAATCACAAGTGTCATATGAGAACTGAGAAAGAGTACTTCTCCTATGGAAGCCTATAAACCCAACAGATGCATATAATAACTAAGAAATTTGTGATATGAATTATATGAGCATTATTAAAGATCAACCATCTCAAAGGTCAGCACCTATGCCTCCTTATTTTCCTGAAAGTTCACAGATCATCCTGAAGAAAATCAAGAAATTGGAAAAGGAAGTACAACATCTGATGAATGCAATCAACAATCTTTTTGATTTCTTTGATCATCTAGATTGGAGAATGAAGGAGCACTTTAATCATTTTGGATATCTTGAAGGAAGTTTGACGCGATTGATGCAAAGAAAAAGTTTGATTGAAGAGGATTCTATTGAAGAATTCCCATTTTGTCCATTCTACAATTTATTTGTCCATGCTCAATTGATGGGAGATCTTAGAATTGATGATAGTTTGGAGGAAGAATGAAACTTGATTAGTGTATTTATGTGTTTGTGTATCGGATTGCTTTGCTTAGCTTTACTTTATTTGGTTTGAATGTTATATTTGGACATGATTGTTTGTTTAGTTCTCAGCGTTATTGTGTTGTGGTTGTGTGCTGATCACCCTTAAAATTACCTAAAATTTTATATCATTTTTAACTAATATTTTAAGGATATTACGCTTTAATGAAAGGTATTTCTTATTTTTTTTGGTTGTAGGTACAAGAAAATAATTTTATGATGAAAAAGCATAAAAAGGACTAAAAAGAGCAAAAATGAGTCAATTGAAGAAAAGAAGAAAAAAGGGCTAACTTTGGCGCCCAGGCTCCAGACTCAGCAGGGAATTCTATAGCAATTGTGGACGATTTTGTGACGGTTATTGATGACTCAGAAGCGATCTAGAAGCCTCTGGACAATTTCCCATGTGATATAAACAAGATACAATGAATTTAGACACAGGGAATCATTTATTCAACGAAGAGATATGACTCAAACCTGAAGGGACGCGTCCATTCGCGCACAAGACTGGCACCTAGGCGCCACGGTTACCTTTTAGAATATTTAATGAATTTGGACAAATTTTGAAAAGGTTCTTGAAGCAACCCCTAGTCATTTTCTAAGCTCTATAAATAGGGGACAATTCTACAGCAAAGTGTGGTCGTTTTGAGTGTGTAAGTGTTATAAGAGTGAAAGAGGTGTGTCACTCCATTTACAAAAAGAGTGTTTTGTGTTTTTTACTTTTCTTTAGTGAGAGTTCAGAGTGTCGGAGTCTTCTAGAAGTCAGTCAAAGTTAAAGAAACTTCAAAGAATTGCTTGGATATCATTCCAAATAAGTATTTATAATTTAATTCTTAAGTTTTGTACTTTGAATTTAAATTATATAAATATGGTTTGTGGTGTGAATCTTATGCTTTCTAAGTAGTCTTCTTATCTTTCTCCCTATTAATATGGAATGATTAAAATAAAGATTTGATTTAGTTTTGATAACTTATTTTTCTTCATTAATAATTTGTGACGTTAATTTACCTGATTTTCATTTACACTACAACATGATCACTTGTAATGTTAAAATATGTGGAAAGTTCTTAAGACCTGACTATGGGCTAAGAATTCTTAACTTGTAAGTATCACATCTCCCTTGGAAAGGTAGATGGTAAATCCTTAAAGGGGGAGGTGCGAATAGATAGGGAGATAATCTTTGAAGGGCGTAGAATTGAATAAGTTTTTAGAGTGACATGCTAAATTCTATCAATTTCATTTAAGAGGAGATGAAGGGTCACTAGTAGGCCCGACCATAGGCACCCATGGGGGGGAAACTAGAAGTGAGAGCCTAAAACTTCGTCCCTTACTACTAATAATACATCCTGATCTTATCTTCTAAAACTAGCCAATGTTCTTTAGATGCTGTAACAAGGGTAAAGAATAATTATGCTAATTATGCTCCTATTTGTCACATTACCACATTATTTAAGTTCTTAAACTAAATTAGATGTTTACTAATCATTAAATATTTCATATGGGGAAAGAATCTTTGTTTATTGTGTTGAAGAATTTAAACTTCTATTTTATTTCCAACTGCTACTTTAAATAACTTGGATATTCATACTTGAAAATTGATTAGTTTATAAATAGATTTTTCATCTTTCTTTTCTTATTTATTTGTACTTAACTTTCCCCGTGGGATCGATATCTGGGGCTTAATTAGAAAGTCCTATATTACCTGAAACGATATGTATACTTGCATAGTACCCCTAGTGTGCAATTTATATTTATCAAAACTTTAATCTTTAATTATTGTACATTAGCCGCTTAATCAGATTTAGGGTCAAGTTTGGCCATAATTTTATAAGCTATTTTACTTGTGTAATTGCGGTCAGGTCATGTGCGACGCTGAATTTAAGATTATATGGCTTGAAAATATGTAATGTTTAGTGTTGTGTGTATGTGTATGACTCATGAATTATATATATGAAAGTAATGTTATATGTTGTTTGTGTTAAAGAATATCATTCACCAAGGCTTCAGAATGTTATTCAATGCTTAATTAGACTAATTAGACATCGGAACAGGCTTGAAATGATCAAAATTGCAAAAGAAAGTCGTAATCCAGTTTTTGAACTGGACCGACCGGCGCTACCACACAGCGCCAAAAATCAAAGAGTTTGTCCATTTCAGCAGAATAATGCGCTGAACGGCGCTGCTTCCAATGCTGGACAGCGCTCGAACGCGAAAAATGCCCGAAACTTCAAATTTTCACTATTTAACCCTAGGACACACCATTTTTGCCCAAATCTTTGTCTTCAACCTCCAGCCTAGGATGATTTTTGAGCCTAGGGCTTACTAGCATTTGGATTTGAAATGATTTCGTGGCTGCAAAAGTTTTGATTTCATATTCTCTTGGTAAGAGCTACACTTTAACCTAAAATTTTTTTGATTTTGATCGTGGAAATCTCCTACAATAGGAAGATTTGGAATTTTAAAGTTTTTTAAGAAACTTAGAAGATTTTTCATGAATTTTGAGTTCTTATCTATTTAAATTTGCCTTGGAGTCGATTGCATTGTGATTTTAAAATTGATTTAGAAAAATTTGATATTTTTAGATAAATGGCTTCAAGATTGGATAAAGGGAAGAGAAACTTTGAATATGATGAAAGTAAATTTGTGAATTTTAAAGTCTATTCATGTTTTAGTACGTTTCTTAGCAATAATAAATATATTCATGAAGGAGCCTTTGAAAATACTAGAGGAATGCTTGAAGAACTGATTGTTAATCGTCAATGGGAGATTTTATGTTATTTCACTGCAAATGCAATGTTGGGTATTGTTCAAGAATTTTATGCTAATCTGTATTATTCTAAGAGTGAATTTATTCTGGTTATAGGCGAAATGGTTGGATTCACCTCTGCCAGCATAAATGCATTTTATCAGTTGATAACACCCTACCATTGTGAATATGAAAATTTTAATATCATGAATCAAACATTGGATGAGATTATAAACTTTTGGATTGATGGAAAAGGGTAATGAAAAATTAAGCAGAGAATGAAAGTTAATTTTCCCCTTTTCTACTTTGAATTCTGTATCAAAAGACTGTTACCTACTAACCATCATAGTGATGTTACTGTTGATAGAGCTGTTATGAATTACGGTATTCAAAACATGAAGAATTTAAATATTGGGGCTATTATTCATAAAATGTATTTTGACAACCTTAAAAGGTGAGATTATAGGAGGACTAGGACACTCCAACCCGATTCATGCTTTATGTATTCAGGTAGGTGTAATGATTGAAGATAATGATGAGATAGTCCACCCCCTGAAGCCTATTACTAAACTAAATCTGAAAACATATGAAGCCCATGTAGGATGGAAATGGAGTAAGAGAGTTGATGAGCCTTCTTCTAGTCGAGATAGACCATCTACATCTAGGAAGCCTACTCAGCTTGATGTTATGGATAAATTGAAAGGTTAAACACCAGAGTAGAGGGACTAGAAGTAAGGAACAAAATTAATGATGATTATCAAGTGCGGTGGAGAAAATATGAGATAGCTTATCATGACACACAGATGAGATTTTTTAGGGGAGACACTGATGCTGTATTTCCTACTTACTCCGAGTATACTCCATACCAGCCTGAGAAAACTGATGTTGGTGGAGCTCCTACAGAAGATGAAGATTGGTAGTTTGTGTATTTTTATTTTTATTTTTCATTAAACTTTGTGATGTATTTGTGTTTTGTATTTGTGATGTACCTGAGACTCCTTATGATTTGTATTTGAGATGTTATATGTGTGTTGGATGTACTTGTAGTAGACTTTGTTATTGATTTGTGATGTATGTGAAGTGATAGTAAAGTTTTTATGAGTTTGGATTGTTAGTTTAATTTGTACCAGTAAAAGTTGGATGTTAATGTTATGTGCACTGTTTAATGTGTTTAAACTTCTCCTTTATAAACTTCTAACCCATATTTGTGTATAGGAATGCTTCTTAATGATTTCAGGTCTACTGTTCTACTTTATGAAGAAAAACCTATTGAAACTCAAAGGTATGAAAAGCGAGCATATTGAGGTATGAGTTATATTTAGATCTTTTCTTTCTTCCATGTAAATTATATTAAAAAATCAGATGGGTCAAAATGCTAATTTCATTAATTACAGACCTCAAGGAACACTGCCTAGCAATGCCGAAATTAATCCTAAAGAATCTGGAAAAGAACATGAACAAGCAAAAGTTGTACAACTCAGAAGTGGAAAGGAATTAAAAGAGAAAACACATAATGAGATTGAAAAAGAGAAAGAAGTTGAAGAGATTGAAAAACCTCAAGATACCCTTTCTCCAAAAAAAGTTCAGACTGTAGTACCTATTGAAGTGGAAGTTGAAAGACCACCAGCACCTTTTCCTCAACGACTAAAACAGCAAAAGCTTGACCATCAATTTTCTAAGTTATTTGAAATTTTTAAGAAACTTACCATCAACATTCCTTTTGCTGAAGCTTTGGACCAAATGCCACACTATGCAAATTTTATGAAGGATATTTTAAGAAAGAAGAGAAAATTTGAATCTAATGAAACTGTTGCATTAAGTGAAGAATGTAGTGCAATAATTCAGAAAAAATTACCTCAGAAACTTAAAAATCCTAGAAGTTTCACTATACCATGTGCTATTGGAGAAAAATTTTGTGGAAAAGCCTTATGTGATTTAGGAGCTAGTATTAATCTCACGTCATTTTCAATCTTTCGAAGGTTAGATTTAGGAGAGATTTCTCCTACTACTGTAACTCTTCAGTTAGCTGATCGATCGATCACTTATCCTAGAGGAGTTATAGAGGATGTTCTTGTTAAGGTAGATAAATTTATCTTCCCTATGGATTTCATTATTCTAGATATGGAAGAAGAGAAAGAAATACCTATTATTTTAGGGAGACCTTTTCTAGCTACCGGACGAGCTATGATTGATGTGCAAAAATGAGAATTAACGATGAGAGTTAATGATCAAGAGATAACATTTAATGTTCTAAAATTAATGAGAAAATTTTTAAATTTATATACAATGCTAGCAAAACTCTTAATGAAACTCAAATAAATTAAGCTAGTACTGAAAAAGAGTTGTTAGCAATAGTATATGCCTTTGATAAATTTAGACCATATCTTCTTGGAACAAAATGTATCGTACATACTGATCATTCTGCTATTAAGTATTTAATGTCTAAAAAAGATGCTGAACCTAGATTAATCAGATGGGTTTTACTTTTACAAGAATTTGATTTTGAAATTGTGAACAAAAATGAACTGACAACCAAATTACTGATCATTTATCAAGAATCAAAAATAATAATGAGAAGATTTATGAAGAAAATATAAATGAGAATTTCCCGGATGAACAATTATATGTTATTCAAGGATTACAAATGCCTTGGTATGCGGATATAGTTAACTATTTGGTTAGCAATATTTTACCATATGAGTTGAATATCAAATACATTAAGAAATTCAAGAATGATTGTAAATCATATATTTAAGAATATCCTCATTTATTTAAAATAGGAAGACATTCTGTGATTCGAAGATGTGTACCTTATGAAGAAACTTTTGCTATTATTCAAAAATGTCAAGATTCTGAATTCGGAGGACACTTTGGAGCAGATAAAACTGCATTTAAAATTTTAAATTCTGGATTTTATTGGCCGACCATATTTAAAGATGTTGGACATTATGTGAAAACTTGTGATCGATGTCAAAGAATGGGAAATATATTTAAAAAAGATGAAATGTCTCTAAACTTTATATTAGAAATCAAAATTTTCGATGTATGGAGTTTAGACTTTATGGGACCTTTCGTACCATCATCTGGAAAAATTTATATTTTATTAGCAGTTGATTATGTTTCAAAGTGGATAGAAGCTGTAGCTTTACCTAACTGTGATTCCAAAAGTGTTTCAAAATTTTTAAAGAAAATGATATTTACAAGATTTGGAATGCCCAGGATAATTATCATAGATGGGGGAAGTCATTTCAGAAATATAAGAATTCAATCATTGCTGGAAAAATTTGGAATTAAACAAAGAATTGCAACTGCTTATCATCCTCAAACCAGTGGAATGACTGAAGTATCAAACAGAGAAATTAAAAGAATATTAGAAAAGACTGTTAATTCTAAAAGAACTAACTGGGTTGATAGACTTGATTCTGCATTATGGGCTTATAGGAATGTCACCTTATCGGTTAATTTATGGTAAACATTGTCACTTACCTGTTGAACTTAAACATAAAGCTTATTGGGCGATAAAGGAGTTCAATTATAATTTGAATAATGCAGGAGAAGAACAATTATTACAACTGAATGAAATGGAAGAGATAAGAAAAGAGTCTTATGAAAATACAAGAATTTATAAGGAAAGAATGAAGAAATTGCATGGCAAAATGATTTCAAGGAAAATATTCGAGCCTGGACAAGAAGTATTATTATTTAATGCTCGTTTAAAACTTTTTCCTGGAAAATTAAAATGTAAATGGATGGGACCATTATAATTGAGAAAGTATACCTTATGGAGCTGTGGATATTAAAGATCCCAACACTGGAAAAGTAGTTAAAGTTAATGGATTAAGACTGAAGCCTTGTATGGGAGAAATGAAATTAAATTACAAAGAGGCTTATGAGCTGAGTCTACCCAATTAATTCAATCAATTAGGTCGGGTTGACGACATTAAACCAAGTACTTTGTAGGAGGCAACCCATAATTATTAGTGTGTGTTAAATTATTGTTGTAAGGTTATGCCTTGGTCTTGACTAAATTTGCATATAACTTATGGAAACAGAAGGCTAACAAGTCTGTATTGGCTTAAGCTAAACATTATCTTGAAGTATATAGAATTTGGACTTGGACCACTTCATGTCAAATGTGAGTATAAAGGAGATCAAGTTAACCTATGTTTGTGATTGTTTGTAATTTGAATTTTTTGTAATTGTGTTTGTGTGTTGATCATACCCATTTGTTAGACCTATTTTTACGACCAAAACTTGTAAAACTTGATGATAGGCAAATCGGAGTCGATCGAGGTTCCAGTGCCTAGGTGCCAAAAGTTAGCGCCTAAGCACCAGAATGGCCTGCATATCGATGATCCGGAGCCCGGCGCCTAAGCGCCATAATTACAGATCATGTAAAAACCAAAAATCTTTAGTTTTTAACACAAAATTTCTTTATATATTGCCTTATCTTCATCCCCAATCCCATAGAAACCTTAATTTTGACCAGAGCAATCCATTTTGGAGGAGATAAGAAGGATTTTGAGGCAATGGATAGAGGAAATCATGGAAATGAGGTAAGGAAAAATCTCCTAAAGATCCTCAGTCTTATTTTAATGGTTTTATTGTTGTTAGTATGGAGAAATTGTCTAGTCGATTAGAGAAGATTGAAGCGGAACTTCAAAGTATTGGTAATCGTCTCCATGAGATGTACCACCAATACGAACACTTGGAATGGCAAACAAAACTTCAATCTGATCATATGGCGGCCTATCATGACGCTCAAGTAGAAATGTACGCAAAGAACAAGTGGATCGATGAAAAGACGGCTTTGGAATTTCCAAGGGCATTGGTGTTCTATCTCTTTGGTCCTAGTGAACTTCATTCCAAAGAGATGGTAAATGAAGATCTGTGTTAAATAGATCTTATATTTGTTTTAGGTGTGATCGAGTCATGTGTTAATGTGTTTAATATCGAATTTGTGTGTTTGCTTAATTGTTCAATGAGTGTTGTTGGATTTGAATATTTGCTTTGAATATGTTGTTGTTTGTGTTATTTATAAAACTATGAACCTTGATACGGTCTTTTACTGAAATTTATTGAATATGGAATAGAAGTTATGGATTGGAATTGAAGAATTTGGATATATTTTTGTGGATCTAAACTATCATTTTAAATTGACTATGAAAATGTTTTGAGGATATAAATTGGATTAATACTCTCATAAGAGTAATTAGGAGTCAAATTTGATAAGATTTGGTGGAAAATATAAAATTTAAATTGAATTTTTGGAAAGGCGAGTCTGGCACATAGGCGCCAGAATTCGGCGCCTAGGTGCTGGTTTGGCCTGAACCCAAAAACTCATCTTCTTAAAAACCCCCCGCGCCATTTTTGATGCCTAAGCTTCCTTCTCCATTGTTTTTCGCTAAAATACTCTCTACATATCCCATTTAAAGCCAGATTTTTAAGTTTTTGAGCTTGAAATCACCCGATTTCTTCATCCTGAGGTCAGATCTACATTCTAAACTCATTATTTTCAATTTTCACCATAGATTTTGCTCTCATTGAGAAAATTTTTGATTTTTAAGGTTAAATCCATGAAATTTTTAAGCTCTTTCAAGTTTGAAAAGCTTAAATTAGTTTATTTTCCTAGATCCGTTAAATTTATTTCGCCTTTTTATTTCACGTTTAGATGGCACCCAAATCTAAGCGAGGAAAGGAACGAGAAAATTTTGATCGTAGCAAGTTCGTCACTGCTGCTGCACACTTTCAATACAATGATTTTGCTACAACTCAAAAATTTATCTCGGAGCGAAGTTTTTACAATCCTGGAGGCAGAATTGAGGATACAATCGTTGCGCTCAACTGGCAATGATTTTGTTATTTCACTGTTGTTGTCATTATCCAGGTTGTTAGAGAGTTTTATGCTAATTTCTTGGATGCTGAAGAATACAAGATTTTTGTTCGAGGAGTTGGAGTAGGATTCACTCCTGAACATATCAATATTTTCTATGGCCTGCCGCCAAACATTGAGTGTTATTATGCCAGATTATCTCCATCTGAGGGAGATTTGGATATGATCATTGCCCACCTGACTGATAGTACTGGAGTTTGGAAGATTCAAAACGGAAAAAGGGTAAATTTTTCATCTTCTAAGCTTAATGGTGTTTCAAAGGCATGACACTACTTTATTTATGCTTGTCTTCTTCCATCCAATCATCTGAGTGAGATTACCAAAGATAGAGCTATCCTCAACTACTGCATTCAAGAGAGGAAGCCTATTGATGTAGGGAGCATTATTTATGATTCTGTAGAGGCTACTGCTCGTTCTAGCACTTCTATTAGACTTGATTTTCCATTTCTAATCTATTCTATATGTACAAGTGCTGGAGTCATTGTTGAGCTATCTGAGGAAAAGTTCAAGTCGACAAAGCCTATAGGAAGAGAAAGTGTCAGTATTTATGATCGACTTCGAGGTAAGAGTTCTACTGCACCTTCTGGTTCATTACCTATTTCAGGTAGAGCTTCTACTTCTAAACTAACTACTTCCGGTGAGCCACCATATACTTTTTGGGAGACCATGCATGATCAGTTTATAGAGTAGCAGAAAGAGTTATTCCTAATGCATTGTAGAGTAGATACGATCAATACGAAGATCGATCATCTTTCTGAGTATACACAAAGAAAGAGTGATTACGATGCTGAGTATTCTGAGTCTTTAGTGAGATTTCTGAAGGGTGAGCATGATGTTCAATTCCCTACTTGTCCAGATAATCACCATATGTTGATCTGAAGGATATGGAGTTTTCTTTTGGTGATGACGATGATGAAGCTATAGATAGTGATTAGTAGCTTGACTTACCTCTGGAGATGTGTTGATTCTGTTTTTAGTATGTTTCTTGTTTCTTGTGTTGTTTAGTGTGATGTTATTTGTTAGTATTGATGTGAACTTTTTATGTTGAAACTGTTTTTAGATTATCTGATGTGTGTTTGAGACTGAAATATGAAAGAATTTTTATAAGAGTTTATTTCTGTTTCAGCCTACTGTTTAGTGTTCATGAATAGTTAGTAAATTTGCTTGTTCAAAAATATTAAAAAAAATTAAAAAAAAATTAACTCCTGCTCTACAAAACTTTTTCTATATATGCTTAATCATTTCTGTTATATTTATATTAAAGCATGTGTAGAAGTAGAAGTTAGTTTTTCCTTACTACATAATTATTGTACTTAGATTAATTCCTGTTTATTTCTTTCTCTCATGCTTTAGAAAATTTCATGATTCATATTTATACTAAAGCTGAAGTTTGGGGGAAGAGAAATCATTTATCAAATTTAAACATTATTTGTCCTTAATGAACTAATATTTTCTTTAAAAATATATTAACATAACATAAGGAATGAAAAATCTGTTTAAGATTACCTAAATTTTTGAATTTATAAATAATTTAGTAAAGTTAACTAAAATTTCAAAAATTTTGATTGATTTTAAGAATAGAATTATTTAACTTAAAGAATAATAAGGTCAAAAATTTTCTATTTATAGTAAAGAGAGTTGTATTTTTGAAATACTAAGGAATCAAGATTATTGCTTGAAAAAGAAAAGATTGAAATAAGTTTTGAAAAATAATAAATTATTAAAAATATCATATTTATTAAGTAAGAATGTAAAAGTTTTTGAAAATAAGATAAGGATAATGAAGTTTAAAATCATTAACAGGCTATCCAAAAATAGTAATCCTCACTTGAAAAAAAATAATCCAAAAGAAAAAAAAAAGAATGTGAGGAAAAGCTTGAGAAAATGCCCAATCAAAAATTGGCTACACTTGAATTATCTTATAGGAGGAAAACTGATTACATTTTTAACTTAATTTCTATGTACAAATATTTTTACTAAAAAAATATATTTCATGAAAATCTTTTTCTTGTAAATATTTTATGTGACCTTAATATGATGAACTACAATTATTCTTGAAATAAATGAAAAATTGGAAGTCTTATGATTTGGTAGTTAAATGTTCTTTAATTCTTAAAATTAAACTTAATTAGTGAAATTTGGTTAATGATTTGCTAAAGCATTAATAAAAACAAAAATTATAAGGAATCTTAAATATTTTAACTTAATTCCAAATGTTATCTATTTTATGTAATTAAAAGGGTTACTTGAGGACAAGTAACGTTTAACCTTGGGGGAATTTGATCTACCTAAAAATACTCAATTTTATGCCTTATTTACGATTCAATTTTTAAGGATATTATGCTTTAATGAAAGGTATTTTCATGTTTTTGGATGTAGATGATTTAAAAAAAGTCCAAGAAAGAAAAAGAAGGAAAAAGGAGCAAAAAGGAGCAAAAATAGAGCTTATGGAGCAAAATATTGGGATTATTAGTGTGGCGCCTAGGCGCTAGAATCTGGCACTTAGGCGCCAGAATCCGGCGCCTAAGCGCCGGCACGATACAAACGTTGTTAAGATTTTTTGATGATTTTAGGGAGTTATTTTAAGGGAGTTAAGCGGTTATTGGAGCTTCTAGAAGACTGGAAGTTACTCCTAATATATAGGACATGTGATACAAAGCATTTGGACACAAGGAAATGGTTTTAATCGCGAAGAGGTGTGATCCAAAGTGAAGAGGTGCGAAGACCTGGTCACTGAGTCCGGTGCCTAGGCGCGACAGTTACCTTCTAGAAGATGCATTGAATTTTGACGAATTTTGAAGAGGTGCCTTAAGCAACCCCTGGTCAAATTCAGAGCTCTATAAATAGGAGCCCATTCTACAGAAAAAAATCGCACCCTATAGTCCCCAGACATCTCCTCTCTCCCCGCTAGTTTTACTTAGTCTCTTCCACACTTATGGTGCCACTTTACTTTATATCTAGTGAGTTTATTTTGAGTATTTATTGTGTTTTGTTGCTGTTGGAGTCTTTCATCATTACTTTAGAGTCAGTAGAAATCAGCGGATCACTTGAAGGAACACTTCAGATAAGTATTTGTACCTTGGTTCAAAGTTTTATAAATATGTTTTGTTGTGTGATTTCAATGTGTTCTGAGTAGTTAGTTATCTTTCTCCTTTCAACTATGAAAATATAATAAAATAATTAAATTTTGTAGGAGAATTAAATTTAAAATATTTAAAACATTGTGACGATATTAATACTTGATTTTAGTTTACTTTTAAATTGGCCATTTAAATTATTAAAACCTGTTGAAGAATTTTGAGACCTATCCGGAGATAAATTCTTAACTAGTAGATATCACATGAATCTTTATGTAGTCGAAGGCTTTATGCGAGTTATTCAAGGTGAAGTGCAAATAAATAGGAAGATATTATTTATTGGGCGTAAAATTAATTAGTTTTTAGAGTGACAGACTAAATTCTAATAATTTGGTTTATAGAAAGGGAACAGGTCACTGGTAGGCCGACCATAGCCACCCTTGGACATCTAGTAGTGTGAGCCTAGATTAACCCATTATACTAATAAAACATCCTGAACCGATCTATAGATTAGTCAATGTTCTTTGCACCTGGACTAAAGGGTAAAGAATAGGAATGCTTCTATTTAGCACAATACCATAATCTAAATTCCCCACAAAAGATAATTATTCTAAAAATCTTGGATTAGTTGAAAAGGAGAAATTCATTTTTATACTTGCATTGAATTTTAATTACTGCTTACTTTACTATACTACTGCTTACTGTTTACTTGCTTATAGTAAAAATTGTTAGTAAATTAAATTTGAAATATAATATATATATATATATATATATATATACACTATATATAAATTACTTTTAATTTGATAAATTCCAAAATATTTTTTTTATATTTTATAAAAACACTATCCCTGTGGGATCGATAACTAGGACTCCACTAGAACCCTTTATTACTCGAACGATATGTATACTTGCATTTAAAATTGTAAATTTTACAATAATTATTATAAAATCTAAATATAAATTCATAAGTAAAAGTAAACATCGCACATCAAGTTTTTGAAGCCATTTGCCAGGAATTAAACATTCTAAAAAGTGGTATGAAATTCTTATATTTAAAAGCATGTATAAAGTCGCATCGAATCAAGGGGGTACTCGTTTGAGGGTAAAGAGACATTTATGCTCGTATTTGGCACAATAAAATAAAAAATCATTCTACATCATTCACACATCATATACTCGTTGCAAGAGAAAAGATACTTTTCATATATATCAAAACCTTTCAAATACCAAGCTTAGTGTGTATGTTAGTTAATTCTATTTTAAAGATATTAGAAGTAATTGTAGTTTACTTAACGTTATTTTTTCCTGCATCTTATTAGTAGAAGTAAAATTAAAACCTTAATTGCGATTTGTGTATTGGATTTCAGTATTACGTTATCTATTGTAAGAATCGTGCCTTCCCTGTGGGATCGATAACCAGGACTCCATTAGAGTCTTGTATTACTTGATACGATATGTATACTTGAGTTGAATGTCTGGACTTTATAAAATCATTATTAAGTATATAAATTTGAGTTCATAAGTTCTTGCAATATAAAAAAGTCCAGCCCCCATCAAGTTTTTTGCGTCGTTGCCTGGGAAGGTATAAACGGTACCTATTGATAATATAATAATTGAAAACATTTACTTTGTAGTGTGTAATTGTGTGTTTGTTTACTTTTTATTGTATTTGTGTGATTTTATATGTGTAGTAGTGGATCTATAGGTTTAGTACCTTACGATTTCGAAGTTAGAGTGTACTATTAGAAAAATTAGAAAACAACAAAAACAAACTGAAAATCCTTACGAAATGGCGAATAATCAAGATAATCACAGAAATGATATTGAAAATTTGCCAAGACCTTTAAGAGATTATGCTAACCCAACAGCAGATAAAATTCATCTGACTATTCAAAATCCTGATGTTGCTGCTAATTCATTTGAACTTAAACCTGTTATTATCCAAATGGTACAAAATAATCAATTTGGAGGAACACCTAATGAGGATCCAAATTTACATCTCACTAGTTTTCTAGAACTGTATGCTACTTTTAAATATAACGGAGTGTTGAATGATGCTGTCAGACTTAGACTTTTTCCTTTTTCGTTAAGGGATAATGCTAAGGCATGGTTAAATTTGTTAGCACATGGATCTATTAGAACTTGGGGAGAACTTTCTCAAAAGTTTCTATCAAAATATTTCCCTCCATCAAAGACTGCTAAGCTAAGAAATGATATCACATCTTTTAGTCAGTTTGAAGGGGAATCAATATATGAAGCTTAGGAAAGATTTAAAGATCTTCTTAGGAAGTGCCCACATCATGCGTTACCAGATTAGTTAATAATTCAAACATTTTACAATGGATTAGTAGGATCATTGAGATCGATCATAGATGCTACTGCTGGTGGATCATTAATGTCAAAACCTTTTGATGAAGCATACACATTAATAGAAGAAATGACTACTAATAATTTTCAATGTCCCTTTAAACGGGTAAATCATAAGAGAGTAGCTAGTGTTCATGATTCAGATATGATGACTATGATACTTTCTCAAATTGTAGCCCTTTCTAAAAAAATAGATCACTGACCCACAATTTTTTATTATGATATTTTTAATTTAATTGCAACGACACCAAAACTTGACCCCGCTATATTTGTTGACCTCATTTTTGATGAGGTCTTCTCTTCTTCTCTTTAGTACTTAGGATCTAGCCTTAGGCTTTTCCTTTGACTATCTTAGAGGACTAGAATTGGGACCCACCTTTTAGAAATTCAAACCACTTCTTAACTCCTCGCAAACTCCACAAACTTGACTGTAGACCCCTAATCACCTAGAGGGTTGAAATCAAATGTGGAAGTTTAAAGGATGAGTTCCTATAGGACTCTTTGGCCTTAGGACCGCCTACAGGTGGCACGGTCGCAGTGAAGGGGCCGACTTACACACACACTACACTTATACACTACACCTACACACTACACTTCCACATACCTCCTAAAACCACACCTATACCTAACTTGACCTCCTGACTCATGTGGGTGATTCACATGGATGGTCCTTAACCCCTAAGCCCTTGGCTAAGAGAGTTAGGAACAACATAGTGAATGCCTCAAATGGGTCCCTTCATGGCTCACATGGGCTTGACATGGCTTCATGGCTCAACCAAAATGACTTCTTTCCACTTACATCCACCCAATCTTCAATTTTCCAAATTTTCAATTTTTTTGACCCCGGGACCCTACACCCGCTTAGCCTACCCAAAACCCCCGAAATTACCCAAATTTCTCAAAAATTTCCAAATTATCCAAAATTCTCCAAAATCATTCCCAAACATTTCCACATCACTTAAATTGATCATCCATACCCAAAAATACCAAAAATTCCAAGAAAACCTCCCAATACCCTCCAAATACCCAAAATACCCCTCTTGACCTAAAAATCCAAAAATTCAGAAAATTCCCAGAAAATTCCAGAAAATCCCAAATATTCCCAATTTCATTTTGTCCAACTACACCATGGGCCAATTTTGTCAATTTACCCTACTTTTGTCAAAACCCCCAATTTGACCCATTTTAACCCTAAGTGAACCCGATGTCAAACCAAACCTACCCAATTGACCCCAATTTTGGTCCAATTCAATTCTAAACTTCAAATCAATATCCCAAATACCAATCTAGACCAAATCCAAGCCCAATTTGATTGACATTTGGATCCAATCTCACTTTTGGCCTTAAAGCCGATTTGGACCCATGACCTAAACCTAACCCAAACTCACCCAATTCAACTCCAATTAACCCCAAATCTTTTCTAAATATTCCTTAAAATTCCCACAAACAAAACACTAACATGATTTGCCCAAAATTTAAACCCAAACCCCACTCAAATTCAACCCAAGGTTAAAGGGCCCAATTTTGACCTAAACCCAAACCTAACCCAAATGAGCCCAAACCCCAAAATCAAAGCCCAACCAAAGTCAAAACCTCTTTGAAACACTCCCATAAACATTTCTCAACATTGATTTTATATCAATTTCAACCCTAGCCCAACATTAGCCCAAGTTAGCCCAATTTGACCTACATAGGCCCACTTACCAAATAAACCCAAATTCAAACCAATTCAACTCCAAATCACACCAAATTGATTCCAAGCCCTTCATAGAACATCCCTAAACCAATTATGACATTTATTTGACAAAGTTCTTCACAAAATTTTTACCCAAATGCCCATCCTAAAATCAAAAAGCCCATTCCCCTTAAACTTTCCTAAAAGCCCACTTCACCACATTCAAAAGCCCAAACCTACCCTAAAGCCCACATGACATTTCCATTTGTCATCCACTTAATTAAAGCCATTACCTAAGTCCTAAATTCACCATCAAATTATTCCAAATCAAGTTTCATACAAATTTCCATCAAAATATCCAAAATTCTTAAAACCCATTTCCATGAAATTGACCCAAGCTTTTCCCAAGCCAAATGGAGCCGAGGATGAGCCATTCACAAGCCATATGAAGCCATGAAAGTTTGGCATGTGACCATGCCATTAATGGCAAAAAGAGGAGGTCCTTTAACCATCTCCTAAAATTCATTAGCCTTAAGCATGTCTCCCCTTAACCAAGATTTAATCCAAATATTCTTGGATAAGGACATCACCACCTCTTGACCGGCTAGCCTAACTGATCTTCTCGGCCCAAGACCGACCATGGGGAGGTGAACCCAACCCAAACCAATGGGTTGACCAATTTTAAGCCAAAATGGCCTCTCCCCCATTCCATTTTAATCCAAGCACTTTACACATGTCCAAGCCCAATTGACTTCACCATTGCCAAGCCCTGACCTCCCTGGTCAAGATGGTGACCCATGCCTGCCGGCCACCCGCCCGGATCGCCGGAAAACACCACACCCGAGAGCATCATGTGAGCCCGAGCTTGGAATTCTCACCTGCTCGAGTTGCCCCATGCCCAATGGCCACCATGGTCTGTTCTTCTCCTCACCGAGCAGACTGATCCCATGCCTCAACTCCCTCCGGGAGGCCCTCCACCCTCTCCTATTTAAACTCCACCCCTCTCGGCCATGAGAAGAGCCGAGCACAAACCTTGCCGAAACTCGCCAAAATTGTTCCGGACCCTTCTCCACCCTCAGAGCGAGTTGATCCCCGGTGTCGATTTGCCCTAATCCCCACTGACAAAATCCAATTTCCCAACCGAAATTCCACCCAAAACCAGGACACTTCTCCACAGGTGAGCCAATTCCCAAATTGATTGGTTCTACACCTTCACCAGACCAAGGGAAGGTGTCCACCAGCAAAAGCCCCATCTCCAGGCCACCCAGTTGCTCCGAGCCTCCAAGCTTTGTGATCGGGCTTGGTCAAAATCACATCCAGACAATTCACCAGACCAGGAGACTTCATCTGGAGCTTGCTGGGATCCAATCGAAGGTGCAACAACTCTCAGATTGAAGCCACACTTCTCTGAGCAAAGGTATGAGCTAATTCTTTATCCCGAGCTTCTGGAGATTCTCCATTTCAAATGCCTTAATTTCAATGCATGTTAACCGTATAGATGTGTTCGTCTCTTCAAGACGAATCCATAGAGCATAAGAACATGAAAATCCATCGAGTATCGAGTGAGATCTTAGGGATTTAGTGTGGACGGCTCTCGGGTGAGGACGCTCGGGGACGATGAACGGATGTCGTCCATTCAATACACGCGCGGACGAACGGCTCAGATGACGTCGGACCAGGAGACGGTACGAGAACCGCGGGGCCCGGGCTGCTGACTCAGGTGGCGGCGTCGAATGGGAGCGCGACGCGTGTGCGTTCGGAGCTGTCGAGGTTGACGCGGCGCCGCGTGGATAAATAGAAAATTAGGGTATTTTTCTATTTATTTAATTCCCTAAACTTCAAAAATTCATATCTCCGTGTAGAAAAATCGGAAAAATAAAATAAAAATACCCTCTTGCTCGGTGAACGAGGAGAATAATGTGAAAAGAAATCATTTAATTTCATCAAGTATTTTATTTTTTATAATTTATTTACTCTCTGCATACTTTTAATTCTCCATGCATGTCTACAATTCACCATGGCAAGAGACCATAGGGCTTTTGAAGCCTCCGAATTTGGGAACATTCCCCGAATTTTCCAAAGTCGAGGCCATCCCTATGAAAAGTTATTGATTTTTCAAATTCATGTTGTTGTTTTGAGTATTTTAATTCCAATAAATAGCATGTTGTGAAATAAATTCTAGGAAAATTTGGTGATGTTCCTTATGACCATAGAACCTTAAGAAAAATAGGTTTTGAGTTAGTTCATTTAAAAACAACCCTAATTGGCTTAAACACCCAAAATAGGTCTCTAATTAATTAGAGTTAACCATGCATAAAATTGACTTGAAATCAATTCTCTACTGACCTTTAGGATCAGAGGAACCCACCATAAAAATTTGAGGTCAATTGAACTTGGTTAGCCCCACTAATTGGGTTGATTAAGCCACTTAGCCATTTTAAACTTTAAAAATTTATAACTTTTAAAATACCTTTCAAATATTCACCAAATTGGTTTTGGAGCCTCTCTGATATCAGGGGAACCTAAGAAAATTAAAATTTCAATTTTCTAAAAAAGTTAATTTTTAATGATATTTTAATATTTTTAATAATTAAAAAATAATAAAAATCACAAAAATAATAAAATTCATCAAAATGTCACATTTTGAATTTTAATCACATAGGAACAAATCCCACATTTTTCTTAGGTCTATTTAGTGAGATATTAAATTTTAAAGCCCTAGGGTAATTTTAAAATTAAAAAATGTATTTTCTAGCATTTTCAATAAAATAATTATAATAAATCATAGAAAAATCAGAAAATTACAAAATTTGCTTCTCTGGTTTCCTTGATATCAGAGAGATTTTTGAAAAATATAAAATTTATTTTTCAACATTTATTTTATTTTTAAATTAATTAACACTCCAAAACTTAAAATAATTATAATAAAAATAATATAATTCAAAAAATCACCAAAATTGGTCCAAGTGGTTCTCTGGTCATTAGGAATGTCTCCTAATTTTCTTAAGGATAGAAACTTTCCCTTGGTCATGTTATTAAATTTTCCTTAGAAATCTCTATTTTTCACCAAAAATAATTATATAAATAAATTAAATACAGAAAAATCACATTTTCTCCTCTCATGTCTTTATTGACATATGAGTGAAGTCATATAAAAATTTCAAGTTCATTTGAGTTCAATTTAGTGAGTTATGAAATTATTAAGCTTAAAGGGTAAAGTGGTAATTAAATTTCTTTTTAACCCTTAATTAAAACTTTAGGTTTAATAAAAAAATTAACAAGTAAAATATTTGATCCTAATCTGATTTGGATGATTGAAATTTAAATGATTAAAGGGTAGAAACCCATTAAGCAATTTAAAATGATTAAATCTTAATTAAATAATTGATTAAATTTGGAAGAATAATAAAATTGGAATTATTAAAATAGGGATATTATTAGGAAGAGATTTATTCTTTAATTTAAAAATCCCTAAATTAATTATCTCATTAATATTCAATTCTTAATTAAAATGATAACTCAAATTTAAAATATTAAAAGACTTAATCATTAAACTAAATTTAAATTATTAAACTCTTTTAAAAAAATTTTCAATTAAAATTAAATAAAATTAAATTAAAATTAAATTAAATCAAATTAAAATAAATTAAAAAAATTAAATTAAATTAAATCAAATTAAATTAAACTAAACAAATTAAATTAAATTAAATTAAATTAAATCAAATTAAATTAAATTAAATTAAACTAAATTAAATTAAATCAAATTAAATCAAATTAAATTAAATTAAATTAAATTAAATCAAATTAAATTAAATTAAATAATTAAATTAAATTAAATTAAATTAAATCAAATTAAATTAAAATTAAATCAAATCAAATTAATTAAACATCAAATCAAATTAAATTAAATTAAATTAAAACTCAATTAAATTAAATTAAATTAAATTAAATTAAATTAAATATAACATCACCTAAGACATAAAGAATTCAAAATAAATCAAAAATAACTTGAACACTATTCCAAATTTAAACTCATTAATGGAAATTAAACTAAATCATGAACCATTTGAACACTAATTTACCCTCAAAAGCTTTAGTTATCATAACTCCTAAATAGGACATTAAATGAAATGTTACTTCACTTATAGGATATTCAAATGTCCTAGTTCACTGAGTAAGTTAACAAAACTTGAATCCCGGACGATTAATTCATTTATATAATCGAATTCATTTGGACTTAAAACAATTCTAGAAATATTGAAAAGATGTTTAAGATTTGTCTTAAGCACTTCCTCGATATGATAGGATGTTCATAAGAACAACTGAATTTAATTGTTCTGTGATGAAGAAAATCGTCCTCAAACCAAAACACAAAGAACCTAGATGTCATAGGAGATGACTAGCTATAGGATTAGGAATTTGGTAGAAAACCATAACCCTTCCCTTAGCTTTACCTAGGAACTTGCTTAAATATTCTAATTGTGTTTTAAGTGTAGCTTGGGATGACGGGAAGACCCTCCAGGTACGCTTTTATTTTATTGCGATTTACTTTCCTGCAATTTACATTATTGCAATTTACTTTATTGCGAAATGCACTTTACTTTTCTTGCATGATAAGACAATCGTTGCATGAAAACCCACACCTTTAGGATAGCCCCTAAAACTGAAACCAAAACTAAATTAAAAGACATTGCAAGATAAAATTCACCGCCACAACATTTCAAAATATAAAACAACTCAAAATTTAATCACAAACAGAACACAAAACTACAATTGCAACTAAATTAAAACGTCCTGTTGGATGATCGGGAATACCTCGGATGATGTAACCTACGTGTTGCTAACGGGATTTCCCACGGTCTAAATGAAAGTGTGGAACTCATTCGATTGAGTTTAGCAAATTCATCCGGACTAAGTGAATCCGATAAAAATAATGATGCCGGAAGGATGGAGCCGTGGGATCTTAACCGGTGTCGTTATAATCAACTTTAAGATGGGTGGTTGCCCAAATACCGAAAAAGTCCTGGAACCCTTAAAAATTTGCGAAAGCGCTTGGGACCCATTTTTTCACGCTGCTTTCGTCTTACTGCCTCTTATTAGCGAGTTTTGAGCTTCGGGGGGCTTGTTAGATCTCGGAATAGAATTGGATTTACGAAGCCGGATCTGCCTTCTCTTGGTAGAGCATTACTTTAAACTAAAATTTTTGGATTTTCAGCTCGTGAAACTCGCATTGATTGGATGATATTTTTGGAGATTTTCGAGAAAAAGTGAGATTTCATATGGTAGAAATTGGTCTTACTTATTTGGTGTGTTTGGAGTTAATACATTGTGGATTTGAGATTTATTGGTAAATTTTTGCAACTATGTAGAAATCCACATGGCTCACAGATTGAGTAAGGGGAAGCGAAAAATTTGATTGGAGGCGATGAAAGATTTTATTAATATTAAAGCCAGTTTAAACGGCGCTCTCAATTATAAAATAAGAAGTGTGTTAGGGATCAGAGCGTTTGAGAATCCGGGGGATCTATGGAACAATTGATTTACGGCGGAATTGGGAGCGTTTATGTTACTTTTACGCTGTCTTTGTTTTGGGAGTAGTACGAGAATTTTATGCTAACGTGCTCTCGGTACGAGATCAAATATGTGCTAGTGCGAGGAAAGCGGGTTGAGTTCACCCCACAACGTATCAATGCATTTTATCAAATTCGGGAACCTTTTGTTTGAGAATTTGAAAATTTGATACTAGTGAAATTTGATAGAATGTAATCATGTAGCGGCGATGGAAGAGGGGAGTGGAAGATGAATCGAGAGGCAAGGATGATTAACTTCCCTTCTTCATTTGAATGTTGCTTCTAAAGTGTGGCATTATTTCATTTTAACGAGACTATTACCTTCTTATCATCACGGTGGGATTCTTGGGAACGAGCTATGTTGAATTATTGTATCTAGAATATGAAGAAGCCAATATTTTTAGAGCATTCACTATTGCCAAGAGAAACCATGGTGGATTAGGACATCTGCCTTGATTCATGAACTTTGTATTCGATGCAGGTGGGTAAGTAGTTCGAGGGAAATTGTGATACCTTTGAGGCGATTACAAAGACCATTATCCATACTTATGAAGCTCATGTGGGTGCAAGAGGAGAGTAAGTGCGGTATTCCCTGCGAGCATGATGTTCCATCTACTTACGAGCCCCAGACACTATTTGATATCATGCGGCAGTTGAGATTGCGAGTGATAATATGGATAGGATGCATCATAGGATGGATGTATTTGAGGCCCGCGGTGATGTGAATGAAGAATATTGACGAGAGAAGGTTGAGTTTGATATGGCTTATTATGATGCTCATTTATGAAAGTCCGATGTGACATTTCTCTTGTCCTAGTGCTGCTGATACGGGCACGGACCTTTTGACCCTGGCGATGACCTTCTGCGATCCTGGTGATGGAAGTGGTAGATAGTTTGTTTGTTTTATTTAAATAGTTTTTAGTCGTTGTTTTTAGTGTTTGTTGTGATGTATTGATGCGATGTAGTGGATACTTACTTTTTATGTAATGTGTAATCCTGTATTGTACTGTGTGATGTAGTGTCATTGCTGTGTTGAAGCTGTTAGTTGTAATGTTATGTAGTGTGATAGTTTGTTTCATGTTATAGTGTTTTGTTGGATATTTAGTTTTTTAATGTTAATTTCTCTTTACCCATGCAAATATTTAAATTGTTATATCTGCACTACTAATTGTTTCATTGCTTATGTTGTAAATTTTGATTAATACCGAGATAGATTATGAAGATTTCAAGATCTGACACGAAATGTTCAGTTTTCTTTTTACTCTCGACCATTTAAAATTTATTGAAAAATATAAGTTTGGGGGAGGGTAGATAAATGCTAAACTTTTATTCGTTCTCAATTATTATATTTTCAAAAATTATTAGCATAACTTTTGGCAGTTGAACTTCATTATAAGATAACTAAAACTTTTCATTCCAGTTGAATATTATGGAAGGAAAGGATGAAAATTTTTTTTTAGTGATAAAGGTTAATTTTATAGATGTAAGATATTTGGTATGAAAGGATTTGATTATAGTCAACTATTTAAAGTAAAGAAAAGCTGAAAATATTTTGAAATGTTAAGGGATTTAAAGTATTTTGTGTTAAGAAGAGATTGTAACTTTATGATGAATAATAAAGCTTGTATTCAACTATAAAGTAAAGAGGTGACTTAAGTTTTAACTTTATAATGAGAAGTGAAGTTCAAAATCATTAAAGGGTATCCGGATATAGTAATCCTCGAGAAAAAAAATAAAAATAAAATAATAATAATAAAAATAAAATAAAAATAAAAAAAAAAGAAAAAAAAAAAAGAATAGAAAGAAAAATATTTATGAGGAGAAGCAGGAGATGCCTAATCAAAAGTGGCTTCACTTGAATCATAGGGAGGCTGATTTCATTTGAATTTATATTTAAAGTACTAGCCTACATGCTAATAAATTTTACATGAACTCCTTTCACATAGTCTTTTAAGTACTCTTAATGTAACAAATTATAGTTCATCTTGAAATAAATAGAAGACTGAAGTTAGACTTGATGCATTCATTTACTTATACATGTAAATATTGAACTTAGTGCTAAATTTTTTACGAAAATCTAACCATATATTCTTTTGGATGAAAATTTTAGTCTCTTACAATTGAAAAATACATTGCATAGAGTTATATTTTATGTAGTAAAAGGATTACTTGAGGACAAGTAATAGTTTATGTTTGGGGGATTTTGATGCACCAAAAATATATACTCTTTTAACTATATGTTTTTACTATTTTTTGGTGATATTGCAATTTAAAGGAAGGTATTTTTCATGATTTGTTGCAGATATGATGATTATAGGTGATTGGAGCGAAAAGATGCAAAAAGGAACGAATTTGGAGCAAAGTGGAGCAATTTGGAGGAAAACGGTTACGGGTGCCGCCGGCGCCCACAATGGGCGCCGCGGGCACCTTGTCCCGAGTTCAAATTTATTGGCACGATAGGGGGCGGCTTCTTTGGCACCCTATGTCGGTTCACTTCAAATTCAAAAGTTTTGGCAGATTTTTAAGTTGGGCAGAAGAAACTCTTGAGGAATTTGTTCCTAACATTAAATTAAGTGTCCAAGATGAAAATAGAGAGAGAATTCTTTAGCAGAGAGTATGAGGAAAGTGTAAGATAGAGTTATGGTTTGTGATTTTAAGAGTGATTTTTCTTTAAGGAGGGGAGAAGAGGGAGTAAAGTGAGAGATTGCTTCTTCGGCTTTGTTCCAAAGGGAGAAATCAAGTGTTGCAAGGAAGAGAAAAAGGAATCGAGGGACTTTGAAAGATTTTCTTTGGGAAGAGAAAGAGATAAGTTGTATTTACTTTTGTGGTTTGTATGACTCTTCTTATATATATAAAATCCATGTGTTTTTATATCTTCTCCATGGTGTGAGTAGTTTCCCTTGCCTTTCTTCTTACATGAAGTAGTGATGATGTGATGATGTGGAATTGATGTTCCCTTAAAGTATTATAAATTTGTGATGTTTCTTTCATTTAAGACTTAATTTACTTTTCAATCCGGCCAATTGAATTGTTAAAACATGTTGAGGAATATTAATTTCAAAGAGAATTGAATATTCTACAGTAAGAATGAAAAAAATCATTTAATATCCAGGAATGAATTGTGTAGTTCATGGGGATTAGGGGTAAATAAATGGCGAATGAGTTTTAAAGCGGACTTGAGTGGAGGTTTCATGGTGACAGAATGAGATCCCCAATTTGGTCTTAAGGTGGTAACTAAAGCCTATGGTTAGCCTTCGGGTGAAGGGTGAGGTGGGAGCTCCTAGTGAGGTCGGTATCCTCCCCGGCTAGACTTAGACTTAGTGACTAAACTTAAGATACGACGTGTTCTTTACATGCTTAGAAGAGGGGTACTCTTTTAAGGGTAAGAAAACAAATATGCCCTATTTGGCACAATACGAATGGTGCATTCTTCATCATGCACATCATGATCTTTATGTAGGAAGAAAGACACTTTTTCATATAGAAGCATCTTATAAAAATCACATAAGTTAGTGTGTGTGTTAGTTAAGAGTTTAGTACGTAGAAGTAATTGTATTAATTTATTATTGAACTTTGCATTGCTTAGTTATAGTACACTTAAGCAATTGTTACATTTGATATTGGATTTTGATATTTATAATATTATCTGAGTTAAAGAACATTCACCTCGTGTGGGATCGATAACGGACTCCATTAAAGCCACAATATTGCTTGATACGATACATATACTTGCGTTGAAAGTGTGACTTTATTAAACCATTATAAATATATAAATCTAAATTCATAAAGTCTTGCATTTTTAAGTATATAAAGTTGTCGCATCAACATACTAAAATCTGATTCCAATCTTAATGTATGGAAACTAAAGCGAGAGCTAGCATTCATGTCATGAAGTGGGAGCTATAGAGTGAGAGCCAGTAGCCTCCCGGCCTTCGCATGGATTTAGGGACTAAACCTAAGATTAGCCAATGTTCTTTATAGCACTCGGAAGAGGGTAAAGAATAACATTGCTCTTTGTGCTTTTATCTGATATTTAATGTATCCATTCTAAACTTTGATAAATTACTACATAAGAATTGTAGATTTTTTTTATCTCAAAATTCCTCGGAAACCAATTTATCCAAAAAAGGTTATCTCTAGAATTAATATTTTTCTTTAGGAGTAGTTATTAGTTGTTTTAAACATAAGCTTACATTTATGAGTATTTGTTAGGAAAACCACTTATATCGATCTTCCAAACTAAAGTACGATGGTATTAGTTAAATTTGTGGGGACCTCTTTTCTTGTATATAAGGATTAATAAACGAGACTCCACTAGAGCCTTTGTATTACTTGAATGATATGTATCTTGTTGTAGAATCTCTAGTGTTTGTACATACGTAAACATAAAAAAACATAAAAAAATAGCACACCTTGAGGCCGCATCCTTGAGAATAATTAGGTATGCTACACATTTAGTTTCTAAATATGATCTTGAATTTATCGAAAAGAAAATAATGTGCTAAACAACTCTTCTAGTTGTGGTATAATTAATTTGGGTTTTATTAAAGTTCTCTTGGCATAGTGAATTACTTAGAAAATGTTATCATGTTTTCTCCCAAGACGGCTCCAATAGCATAATCACTTGCATCACACATTAATTAAAAGGGTTTTCAAATCTCAACAGCTAATACATGGTGTAATGATTTATTTTCTTTTAATATTTCAAAAGCTTTTAGGCAATCTTCATTAAAATTAAAGATGACATCTTTTTCCATTAATTAGAATGAAACCTGTAATTTTGAATAGTCTTTAATGTAATGCACAGCAGAGATCCAACATATCCGGAAAACTCCTAATTTCCCTCCATTTGTTGGGCAAGGCAAATTAGGGATAACTGAAATTTTGGGGTCTACTTCCATTACCTTTTCTGAATTTTTTTTTTTTTTTTTGTTACGACACAATTCATACATGCAATAAATTGACCTTTTTATCGAATAAGAACTAAATTTTTTTCCTCATGACATTTAAAAAAATGTAGATACGTGTTCTAAATATGATTCAAATGAAGTTCCAAACTTCTTGAAAAAGTACCATAAAGACTTGATTTCCTTTTTCAATTAGATGCTGAAATAATTTCCATCATACATCTTTGAAATGTAGTGAGGGCATTACATAAACCGAAGGACATTCTTCTAAACGGAAATGCCATAAGTGGTAAATGTTGTTTTCTGTTGATCCTCGGTAACTTAATTTGTATTTGGTGATATCTAGTATATCCATCCAAAAAATAGAAGTATTATGCCCAGCTAGTCTATCCAACATCCGATCCCGAAATCGTAGTGGAAAATGATCTAACATGGTGGAGAATTTTAATTTTCTATAATTAATGCATATTATCCATCATGTAACTTGTCTTGTTGGTATAAGTTCATTCTTTTTCATTAACTCCTCCTTTCTTAATAACGAGTGAATATGACTAACTCATGCACTATACGAAATATAGTAGATAATTCCGGCATCTAACCACTTTTAAAATTTCTTTCTTAACAACTTCTTTCATAATAGGATTTAATCTCCTTTGAGGATTAGCCTTAAGTTCTGGTTTTCTTCCACATGATTACGTGCATACAAATTGATGCCGATTCATTTAATATCAACTATTGTCGATCAAGGCTTTCTTATATTCTTTAAAGTTTCAAGCAAACTCTCTTCTTCTTCTATAATTAATTTTGACAAATTATAACATGTAAAATTGAGGAATCACCTAAGAAGGCATATTTTAAAGTTCGAGTACCTTGATTCAGTTCGGGGAGGTTTTCGGTTGATGAATTTGAAGATTCTTCTTTATTTGTCATGTCAAAACTTGAAAACTTTCTTAGATATAATTTAAGTATTCCTCGATAAAATCGTTCGAATATTGCGCTTCCTCTTCTTATTGATGTTCCACCTTTTTACTTTAAGATTTCTCTTCATATGTTGCTTTGAAATGGAATTCACTCATATATCTCATTACATCCATCTGAAATGTTCATCACCTTTAATTTTTACGGGATATTTCATTGACCTTGAAATATTAAATGTCACGGTTGATTATTAACATGCATAGTCTGTTCCCTTTACATCATCTTTCATAGCTCTTCATGTTGATATGAAGGTCTCCCCAAAATAATTCTTATCTCTTTATCTTCTTCCTTATCAAGCACAACGAAATCAATAAGAAAAATAAATTGATCACTTTTACTTTAGTATCTTCTATAACTCCTTTAGAATATGTTATTGAATAATCTGCTAAACTGATCCATCTTAAAATTACACAAAATTTTTTATCATTTTTTAATTAATATTTTAAGGATATTACACTTTAATGAAAGGTATTTCTTATGTTTTTTGTTTTGCGGGTACAAGAAAATGAGTTTTTTTAAAGAAAAGAGTAAAAAAAGGAGAAAAGCCAGGCCTAGTGAAGAAAAAGAGGGAAAACGATGCCGATTAGAAACCTAGGCGCCAAGCAATGATGGATTACAGAGAATTATTGGGCCTTTTGTGATTGTGTGCTTCCGAAACAATCTAGAAGTCTTTGGACAAGTTCCCACATGTTATAAACAAGATATAATGAATATAGTCATAGGGAATCAGTTTTCAATGAAGACGTGCGACTCGGTTATGAAGGGACATGTCCGTTTACTTGCAGAGTTAGCTCCTAGGCGCCACGATTTTCTAGAAGATACGTTGAATGCAGCCAAATTTTGAAGAGGTGTCTTAAGCAACCCTTGATCATTTTTTGAAGTTCTATAAATATAGAACTATTCTACGGTGAGGGGGGCGGTGGAGTGTTTCATTGTGTTAAAGTTTTGTGAAATGTTAGAAGAGTGTGGAGTGTTCTTAGAGAGTGATTCTCTTTACTTTTTCTTAGTTTAGTGAGAGTTTAGTGTAGCTAGTGTGATTGCTGGAGTTGGAGTCTTGTAAAAGTCAGTTGGAGTCGAGAGAAACTTCAAAGGATTGCTTGGATAACATTCCGGATAAGTATTTATAACTTGGTTTCTTATGTTTTGTACTTTGAATTTGGAGTTTATATAAATATGATTTGTTGTGTGAATCTTATACTTTCTGAGTAATCTTCTTCTCTTTCTCCCTAAGAATATGAGAGAAATGGTTTAATTCTGCAATTTAAATTGGTTTGAGAACTTTACTTCTTTTTCTTCCATAATTTGTGATGAAACTTTGCGATCTTCATTTACCCTACGAGTGGCCTCTTGTATCGTTAAAATCTGTGGAGAATTCTTAAGATCGACCGGCTAGGCTAAGAGCTCTTAACTTGTATGTATCACATTTCTCTTTGAAAGGTAGATTGTAAATCCTTGAAGGGGGAGGTGCAAATAGATAAAGAGAATAATCTTTGATGGACGTAGAATTGATTATGTTTTAGAGTGATAGGCTAAATTCTATCCATTTGGTTTAAAATAAGGCGATGGGTCACTAGTAAGAGCGGAGCCATAAAATTTTGAGGTAATCTAGAAAGTGAGATCCTAGAATTAGTCTTTACTACTAACAATACATCCTAAACGATCTTTAAAACTAGGTATGTTCCTTGCTCCTTGCATAAAGAGTGCAAGTATGTATGCTCCTATTTGTAACGATACCACATTCTTAAAGTTTTCAGAAGCTATTTGAGTTGTCTACTATTCATGAAATATTTCGTATGGAAAAGAATCTTTGTTTATTGTGTTAAGCATTTAATTACTTGTAATTTCTCTTTTAGAGTAACTTGCATATTTTTATTTTTATATGAATAGGTTTTAAGTAGACTTTTAAATTTTGTATTAAACTTTTTCTTTTGCTTTACATAGTTTCCCCATGGGATCGATATCCTAGGGTTTTTAAAAAGAAAACTACATATTGTAAAAAAATGTATACTTGCATAGTACCCCTAGTGTATGATTTATATTTTCAAAGCTATAATCTTTAATCATGACACATTAGCCTCTTAATCGATTTGAGTCGAGATTTATCCATAATTTTATAAGCTCTTTTACTTGCGTAATTGTGATCGAGATCAAGTTTTTTGGCGCATTGTCGGGGACTACATAAATTAAAAAGAAAGAAAGAAAACCTTATTAAAAAAAAAGAAGAAAATATAAAATCTAAAATCTAAAAACAATATATATATATATATATATATATAACTGCGTGATGTAGTGAATCATTAGGTACGTGACGTGGGGGCTGAAAATTGCAATTAAACTAAACCATTCATTCATTCACATAGAAATTGATTCCTTGTAATTACGACGGATATACTTGCATCAAATGGTTGTTCATAGGACTTACGGATTTGGATCAATAATATATTCACTCTTGCTACTTCCTTAAATATAATTTGGAGTCATATCTTTAGAGAAGGGAATAAACCTACGGATTGGCTAGCTTAAGCATATCTTTCTAAAGAAATCTTTTGTGATTCTTTTCCCTCTGATTCTGTTTTCTTCTTTTAATGGTTTTAGCTCTCTTTTACATGGGGATTTGATAAATATACCTCATGTTAGATGTAAAGTTTCAGCTATAGCTTAAAAAAGATTTCTTCTTTTGTGTATTTAATGGCGAGTTTGTGAAAGGGCCGGCTCTCGCTAGGGATTATGGAGACTCTGGCGGTGGGTCCTAGATCGAGGCCGTTCTGCGAGTGGGTGGTGGAGGTGCGGTAGGTGCTTTTGGTGCTAGTGGTGTGGTGGAGGGCGTGGAGGTTCTTGTTGGAGGTACATTTCCTTCCCGGAGCTCTGTTTTCATATTAATGTTCAGAGTGGTTTGGGTTTCTCGAAAGTTTTAATTTCCTTTTAGTGGGCAGGGTTTTACATTCTCTTATGGTCTCTCCTGGTTTTCTGTCAGGTCGGCTCTTTGGTTTGCCTTCGGTTGGAGTCTTCTTTCTCGGGGTTAGGGTGTGGCTGAGTTCTAGCTCTTGCATCTTTTGGGTTTGGTCTTTGGCCTTTTCTACTTTAAAGTTGCCTTTTTTTCTGCGGTGCATTTTGGGGGATTTGGATTTGTTGTCCTCTAGGCGGCACACTACATCTACGAAACTGTCCTCCACAGTTGGAAACCCAGTTGATTGACCCAAGCTTCTTATGCGAGTGTGGTAGGAAGAATTTTCAAATTAATGACCACACTGGCTTGGATTTTTCCTTTTAGCTTACATGATGCGGTAGAAGGTAGGAGTACACTGCCCATTTATTGAGCTATTGGTGAGAAGAAGGTTGTCACACTGTTCTTTTTCAACGAACGAGATTGAGCCGACAATGAAGTGGAACTTCTTGTAATTGGCAAGTTTGGATTGGGTCGCCCAATGGAACTTATGACTTCTTTGATCCTTGAATTTCAAAGTTCCTTTGGAAAATGGGATTTTTGGATGGTAGGCACTTGTTAATCGATCTCTTGAGAGGAAAGTATACCGAAGCTCTTTGCTAAGCGGTGATCACCATAGCGAGACATGGAAATGAAAATAATCAAGTGGACACCAAACTTTGATCCCGTGAACCTCTAATAATTCTATGCAGTTTGGTTGAACCTTCCATATAGTTTTTTAATCGCGAGCAACCTTATCTAAAGAATAGGGAGAACCTTGGCACACCTCTAAAATTTGATGCGGCTACGCCAACAAGGCAAAACACAGTACAAGAATTGAGAATAGAAAGAGATATTTCCCTTCTAGAAATAAAGATTTGGATTGGTTGAGTTCGGATGGACGATAATAAAAAGTGATAATGCGGCGAAACCATATTTGTTCACACTTCAGGATGTTTGGTCACACCCGCGATAGAGTGTTATAGACTTCACCCCCTCCCGGAAAGCGGCATCTGAGATGACAGCCCCGCCCCCAAGCGACGCATATTTGGTTCTCTAGTGGGGTTGCGGGAGGCTAATCCAGCGCTGGGCGGCCAATCCTGCTTCTGAACAACCTTTACTAACTTTGAAGACTACCCCCAGTGCAGGGCTTTACGACCGGCAACCCGGAAGCCCAAAGCCCTCTACATTCCATCTCGAGCACGCTCACCTTGCTCAGGCCACCAGGTTTACTTCCATGCTTATCTCAGCATCGTCTCTCCTCCCCTCTTGGCTCTAGGCTACTACTTGCCAGACTCTATGGAGAGGAATGGGCTATATATGCGCGAAAAAGAAAAACATAGAAGTGAAAGTTAAAAATTGATTGAATCATCTTCCTCCAAAGGCGGGAGACTCCCCACCAGAGGAAGAACTAGATCTAAATCTCATCATTCACACTTCCCCCTCCCCAAATGATCAATACGCTGAACATTAGGGGTGGCAAATACCATCACTTAAAGAATATACAACTCAATAAAACACTCTCCATGAAGTGTATTGCCATTTTGGAACCTTTAGTTCATCGAAATCGAACAAATCATAAAACATTTCCTAGCTTTTCTCATTATGTGAATTCCGACAATAAAATTTAGGGTATTATGCGGGAAAGGTTAAGTAGATGGAGAAACATATTGATCACCATCAATTTGTACACCTTTCCTCAACTTGCAAATCTTTCTTTATTTTTGCTACTTTTATTTATCTTTCGGATGTAGAAAACAGACAAATCAATCTACGGATCAAATTCATTTCTGTCAATGAAATATGACTCTCCCTTGGTTGGTGGGGAGGGGATTTCAATTGTATCTCTAATCTATTATCTCATGTGGCATTGAAATTAGAAGAATGACAAATGGGTACGTTCTCGATCATAAAGAGATCGTTAATTCATGCAGGAGTGAATTGCACAAATCTACCACACACAAATACGAACCCTTGGTTGATCCCGTGAAGATTTGCATATAATTCTTTCACGACAGGAACAATAACGGCAGCGGTAGTGTGGCAAAGCACTTCCTAACGTCTCTCCTTAATAATTTCTTCAATTCTAGTAGTAGGATTATCCATACCGCGATTTATGAATCCTCTTTCCTTGATAATCCTTCTCTTCATCATCACTTTGTTGAACAAACGCTGTGTTTCAAAACTTATGAACTTCCTTCAGTTGAAAACACGAGATCGAGGAGTTTCAAAGGAATAGAAATTTATGGGATACAAATTGGGAATGGTAGTTTTCATTTTTATGGAGTTAGGAAGTCAAAAATAGAGCTCAGAGAGTTATAAGGATGAAGATCCAGCCTAAAACTGCCAATACTCGCATTTTGAAACTTAAAAACCATCAAGAGGTTTTGGACGTCGGCGGCGCCAGAGGTAAAAAATTTACTCTGAACTTCGTTTGGTCCAAAATATTCCAATTTCTCAATTCAATCCAATATTTATCCATTTTTAAAGTATTTAAGAGTAATTAGGTTTCTAAAACAACTATCTAAAAAGCACAACTACAACAAACAAGCACACACACCACAAAGATACATATGGGTTGTCTCCCATAAAGCGCTTGGTTTAACGTCGTCAGCCCGACAAACCATTCAGTTAATCGAGATGACTAAGCATTAAAACCTCTTTGAAGTCAGGTTGAAACCATCAAAGTAAGGCTTTAATCGATGCCCATTAACCTTAAAAATCTGTCAAGTATCAGGATCTTTAATATCAACAGCTCTTAAAGAATGAACTTTTACAACTATAAAAGGTCCTAACCATCTAGACTTGAGCTTTCCAATAAATAACTTCAACCTTGTGTTGTATAATAAAACTTTTTGTCCAAATTCCAATTTCTTTTTCAATATCTTCCGATCATGCCACAATTTCATTTTCGTTTTATAAACTCTATTATTGTGATAAGATGAATTTCTAATCTCTTCCAATTCATTCAATTAGATAAATCTTTTCTCTCTAGCATTTTTAGAATTAAAATTCAACTCTTTGATCGCCCAATATGCTTTATGCTCCAATTCAACCGGTAAATGACAAGTCTTACCAAACACTAGTCTATAAGGAGACATTCCAATAGAGTTTTAAAAGCAGTCATATAAGCTCATAAAGCAGTATCTAATCGAGCAGACCAATCTAATTTATGATTATCCACAGTTTTCTCGAAGATTATTTTAATTTTACGATTAGACACTTCTGCTAAACCACTGGTCTGGGGATGATAAGCAGTAAAGATTCTATGAATAATATTATATTTCTCAATTAATCTCTTAATTTGATTATTCCTGAAATGGGATCCACCATCAGTTAAGATTCCTCTCGGCATCCCATATCTTGTAAATATATTTTTCTTTAAAAATTTTTAAACACTACGAGCATCACATCTAAGTAAAGAAATAGCTTCAATCCATTTTGAGACATAATCTACGGCAACAAATATATATAAATTTCCAAATGAATGAGTAAATGGTCCCATAAAATCTAATCCCCATACATCAAAAATTTCAACTTTCAAATTATAATTTAGAGGCATTTCATTTCTTCTAGGGATATTACTTACTCTCTGACATCGATCACATGATTTAATATATCTATAAATATCTCTAAAAAGAGTATGCCAATAAAATCTAGATTGTAGAATCTTAAAAGCAGTTTTATCAGTACCAAAATGACCTCAAATTCAGAATCATGACATAATTGAATAATCAAATTAGTTTCTTCTTGTGGCACACATTTTCTAATAATCAGATCCTTACACTGTTTATATAGATAGGGCTCATCCCAAAAATAAAATTTTGCATCATATTTAAACTTCTTTTGTTGTTGTCTTGTTAAATTAGGTGGTACAATATCGCTTACAATATAATTCACAATATCAGCATACCAAGGCAAATTACTTCTCATAATAGTATAAAGTTGCTCATCAGCGTAAATTTCTGTAATTTCTTTCTCAAATTCAGATAATTTATCATAGTCTATTCTTGACAGATGATCATCTATTTGATTATCAGCTCCCTTCCTATCAACTATCATAAATTCAAATTCTTGCAAAAGAAGTATCCATCTAATGAGTACAGGTTTTGCATCATTCTTTAGCATTAAATATTTGATAGTTGAATGTTCTGTATGCACAATACTTTTAGTTCCAATTAAATAAGGTCTAAATTTTTCAAAAGCAAATACTATAGCTATTAACTCTCTTTCAGTAGTGGTATAATTAATTTGAGCCTCGTTAAGAGTTTTACTAGTATAGTAAATGAATTTGAAAACTTTATCATGCATTTGCCCCAATGCTACTCTGATCGCATAATCACTTGCATCACACATAAGTTCAAATGGTTTCTCCCAATCTAGTGAAACAATTATAGATGCAGTGATTAATTTTTCTTTCAATAATTCGAAAGCACTCAAGCATTCATCATTAAAATCAAACTTTCCATCATTTTCTAACAGTCGGCACAAATGTTTAGTAATTTTAAAAAAATCTTTAATATATCGCCTGTAAAATCCAGCATGTCCTAAGAAACTCCTCACCTCTCTCTTAGTAGTGGGTGGCGACAATTTCTCAATCACTCTAATTTTAGCAGGATCGACCTCCATACCATGTTTAGAAATTTTATGTCCAAGAACAATTCCTCTTGCAACCATAAATTGACATTTCTCTCAATTCAGAACTAGATTTGTTTTCACACAAAGCTCTAAAAGTTTTACTAAGTTTTCCAGAAAAATTTCAAATGAAGTCTCGAATACAGAGAAATCATCCATAAAAACTTCTATTCTATTATCTATCATTCTACTAAAGATAGACATCATACATCTCTGAAATGTTGCATGTGCATTACACAGTTCAAAAGACATTCTTCGAAAAGAAAAGGGTCCATAAGGGCTGGTAAATGTTGTCTTTTCTTGATCCTCAGGAGCAATAGGTATTTGATGGTAACCAGTATATCCATCCATAAAGTATTAGTACTTGTGTCCAGCAAGTCTATCTAGCATTGGATCGAGAAAAGGAAGATGAAAGTGATCTTTTCTGGTAGTGGCATTTAATTTTCTATATTCAATACAAATTCACCATCCATAAATTTGTCTTGTGGGTATAATTTCATTACATTCATTCACTTCAACAGTCACTCCTCCCTTTTTCGATACACAATGTATTAGACTCACCCAAGTACTATCTGAAATAGGATAAATAATTCCAGCATCCAGCCATTTTAAAATCTCTTTCTCAACTACTTCTTTCATTATAGGATTCAATCTCCTCTGGATCAACTCTCAGTTTATGTTCTTCATCTAATAAGATTCTGTGCATACAAATCGAAGGACTAACTTTTTTAATATCTGCTAAAGTCCATCCAAAAGCTTTCTTGTATTTTTTTGAAGTTTTTAATAACTTCTGTTCTTGATATTTGTTTAATTCTGAAGATACAATAACTAGCAAGGTAGATGATTCTACTAAAAACATATACTTTAAATGATTAGGGAGAATTTTCATCTAAAGTTCAGGAGGTTTTATGATAGATGGAATTAAGCTTTTATTTCTACCTTCCATAGTATCTAATACTTCAAATCTCTCCTGAACATACTCTAAATCTTCATTCTTCTTATTATCTGAATTTTCTTCATCTTCAATTTCTTCTTCAAACATATTTTCATATTCCACTTCTTTTTCAAATATATTCTTAAAATGATCGTTTCTCAAATATTCACAAACCTCCATCCTAAAACATTCATTATCTTTTTCCATTGAGGGATATTTCATAGATTTTAAAATAATAAAGGTCACCTCTTGATCATTAACTCTCATAGTTAATTCTCCTTTTTGAACATCAATCACTGCTCTTCCAGTAGCAAGGAATGGTCTTCCCAAAATGATTGGAATTTATTTATCTTCCTCCATATCAAGCACAATAAAACCCATAGGAAAGATAAATTTATCCACTTTCACTAACACATCTTCCACCACTCCTTTAGGGTAAGTAATGGAACGATCAGCCAACTGAAGAGTCACAGATGTAGAAGAAATTTCTCATATTCCCAACCTTTTGAAAGTTGATAAAGGCATAAGATTAACACTAGCTCCCAGATCACATAAAGCCTTTCCGAAATGGTTTTCACCTATTGCACAACGAATAGTGAAACTACCAGAATCTTTAAGTTTTTCAAGAAGCTTCTTCTGAATAATTGTACTACACTCTCCACAAAGTGCAACAACTTTCTTTTCTTTCTCAGAATATCCTTCATAAACTTGGCATAGTCAGACATTTGTTCTAATGCTTCAACAAAAGGAATATTTATCATTAATTTCTTAAGGATCTCCAAAAAATTTTCCAAATCTGTTATCCCTGTTTTGTTTCTTCAATCTTTGAGGAAATGGAGGTGGTGGTTTCTCAATAGTTATCTTCATTGGCTCAAGAGGATAATCCAAGTCTGGATAAATCTTGTTTGAACCTTTATCGATTCCACCTTCTCCTTTTCTATTTCAACTTCTTTTTGCACTCCAGTTTCCAAATCGTTTCCACTCCTTAATTGAATAGCCTTCAGTTGTTCCTTATTTTGATCTTTTGGATTGATCTCTATTGGCGATGAAAAATATGGCTCGCATGTCGTCGCCATCAATTCTTGTATCATGTCAATGTCAAGGAGTCACCACTCTCTTTCTCTATCTATCGCCCTAATTCGTATCCTTCCTAGATTTACAGTCAGAAGTCTTTGGAGAATTTGAAGAAGGATTAATCATGATAGAAATTGAGAGAAAAGGAGATCAAATGATAATCTCATAGAACAAGTCTTTAGATTGGGTAATTACCGAAGTTTTTCATATAAGAAAATCATATAAAGATCTTGGGTAACCAGAGAGGTCTTGTAGGTGCAATACCTATCTTGAGTTATTTAATCTCCTATAGGAGCAAGTTCCTATAGTTAATTACATCCTGAGCAATTAATACCGCCTAGGAAAACTCTTGATTAAGGTTAACATTTATCCTCAAAAAAGTGTAAGTGTTGTCGTGGAAGTGCGTTTCTGAAGAATTGATACTACCAGAAAGTTTTGTTTATGTTGAGTGTATGTCGTTGCTTTGTTGTGTTTTGCTTTGTTGTTGTAATGTCATTTTGTCATTTTGTATGTCATGTTATAGGTCATGACAGGATGTTGTAGTTTGTACGTCATGTTGTTTTATGTCATGTCGTAATGTCATTTTTATTGTTGTAATATTGTTTTGTTATGTCATGATGTCGTGGTGTCATTTTGTCAAGCTATTATATTGTCATAATGATATTATCTTGTCGTGTCGTTTGGTTTTATGTTTGTTTTGTTTGTTTTAATCTCATTATTGTTTTGTGTTTGTTAAGGTCATTTTGTCGTCGTTATGTTTTATTATCATTCTGTTTGATTTATCATTGTTTTGTTTGGCTGTTGTTATTTTGATTTGTCATTTGTTTTGGAAGTGTCGGTTTTATGTTAGATATCATGTCGATGTCAATGTCAATAATTTTGTCGTGTCATGTCAAGTGTGTTTTTGTTCATTTTGGTTTAGTATCATGTCATGTCATGTGTTATGGTGGGATGTCATAGTTTGTATGTCGTGTCATGTCATAATGTGATGTTGTAATGTCATGTCATTTTATGTCATGTCTTAATGTGATGTCATAATATCATAAGAAGTCATCATTAATATCTCAATTTGTCATGAAATATTTTATCTCCTATAAGAAGATGTCGTTATTATGTCATGAGACATCTTCTATGATGTCAAGAAGATATCATTATTTATTTATTTGTGTTATTTTGTTTATGATTTCCTTTTGTTTTAAGTTTTGGTTTTGTGGTCATCTCAATTTTATTTTGTCATGTCATTTTGTCATGTATTTGTTTTGGTTTAATGTCATGTCATCATTTTGTTGTGGTATAGAAATGTCGTTGTATGTTGATGTCATGTCTATGTCAATGTTAATGATTTTGTCGTTTTATTTCAGATTTCTTGGCTAACCTAAAAGTTCAGTTGTCTTTGTTGTCATGTCATTCTTGTTTTGTCATTTGTAGAAAGTTTAGGTTTTGTGGCTATCCTAAAGTCATGATTTTGTTGTCAATGTTCCATCGTCGACGTCCTACAAAACAGAGTTAGCACACCCTATAACATGCAAAGAAAATCTAAACAAAACTTCATGTCTTTATCCTGCAAGGAAAATAAAGTTAGAAACAATGTCATGTCAAGATATTTAGATTACCTGGTCAAAGTGTCTGTTAATCTAGAGTTGTCGGATGTCCGAGTTTGGTTGAAATGTCGATTTAGGTTTATGTCAGTTTATGTTTAAATTTTTATTTGTCTTGAATATTAATTTGGGTTGGGTTTTGGATTTTTAATTTTATGTCGAGTTAAGTTCAATGTGGGTCGAACTTTAAGAATTATATCGTTTTATGTCGAGATATATTGAGTTTGGTTTGAAATGTCGATTAATGTCATTTAATGTCGGTGTTTATTAAATTTAGTTTAAAATGTCTATTAAAGTCGGTTAATGTTGGTATTGTGGAATTTCCTTTGAAATGTCAATTAACGTCAGTTAATGTCAGTGTTTGTTTAATTTAATTTAAAATGTCGGTTAATGTCAATTTATGTTTGAAGTATTAATTAATACAAATTATGTTTGATTATGTTTGGAATGCTGATTAATGTAAAATTATGTTGAGTTTCATTTGAAATGTTGGATTTATGTCGAATTTGTTGAGTTTTGTTTGGAATGTCAAATTTATGTCGATTTTGTCGATTAAATGTTTGAAATGTCAAATTTATGTCGATTTTGTCGATTAAATGTTTGGAATGTCAAATTTATGCTGATTATGTCGATTTTGGTTTAGAATGTCGATTTTATGTCGGTTATGTCTATTAATTGTTTAGAATGTCAAATTTATGTTAATTATGTCAATTTTGGTTTAGAATGTCGATTTTATGTCGGTTATGTCGATTTTGGTTTAAAATTTCGATTTTATGTCAATTTAAACTTAAATCTTGAGTTCATGTCTGTTTGCACTTAAGTTGAATTATATTAACTTGAGTTCATGTCTGTTTGAACTTAAGTTGAATTAACTTGAGTTCATGTCTGTTTGAACTTAAGTTGAATTAGATTAACTTGAGTTCATGTCTATTTTAACTTAAGTTAAAAGGTTTTAACATGAGTTCATGTCTATTTGAACTTAAGTTAAACGGTTTTAAAGTTAGATTCAATATTGATTTAATTAACTTGGGTTCATGCCTGGTTGAACCTAAGTTTGGTTTGACTTAAGTCTAACATGGGTTAGACTTAAGTTAGGTTTAGGTTAGACTTAGGTTCATGTCGGGTTGAACCTAAGTTTGGTTTGACTTAAGTCTAATTTGGGTTAGACTTAAGTTTAGGTTTAAATTAGGTTTGAACCTAAGTGTAGTTTGACTTAAGTCTAATGTGGGTTAGACTTAAGTTAGGTTTAAGTTAGGTTCATGTCAGGTTGAACCTAGGTTTGGTTTGACTTCAGTCTAATATGGGTTAGACTTAAGTTAGGTTTGAGTTAGGTTCATGCCAGGCTGAACTTAAGTTTGGTTTGACCTAAGTCTAATATGGGTTAGACTTAAGTTAAGTTTGAGTTAGGTTCATGTCAGGTTGAACCTAAGTTTGGTTTGACTTAAGTCTAACATGGGTTAGACTTAAGTTAAATTTTGAGTTTAGGTTAAGTTAGGTTCAAGTCAGGTTGAACCTTAGACTTAAGGTCGACTTAAGTTCAACATAGGTTGAACTTAAGTTAAGGTTTGAATTTAAGTTAGGTTCAAGTTAGGTTGAACCTAAGTTTGGTTTGACTTAAGTCTAATATGGGTTACACTTAAGTTAGGTTTGGGTTAGGTTCATGTCAAGTTGAACCTAAGTATGGTTTGGCTTAAGTCTAACATGGGTTAGACTTAAGTTAGGTTTGGATTAGACTTAGGTTCAAGTCGGGTTGAACCTAAATTTGGTTTGACTTAAGTCTAATGTGGGTTAGACTTAAGTTTAGGTTTAAGTTGGATTTAGGTTCATGTCGGGTTGAACCTAAGTATGGTTTGACTTAAGTCTGATGTGGGTTAGACTTAAGTTAGGTTTAAGTTTGATTTAGGTTCATGGTGGGTTGAACCTAAGTATGGTTTGACTTAAGTCTAATATGGGTTAGACTTAAGTTAGGTTTAGGTTATGTTAGATTCAATGTAAGTTGAACCTAAGGTTTAAGTTAACTTGAGTTCAAGTTAGGTTGAATTCAGGTTATATTAGATTTAATATGGGTTAAGTTTGATTGTTTAAGGTTAATTAAACCTAATTTAGGTAAGGTTTAATTGATTTAATTAGACTTATTATGGGTTAAGTCTAATTTGTTTAAGGTTAATTAAACCTAATTTAGGTAAGGTTTAATTGATTTAATTAGACTTATTATGGGTTAAGTCTAATTGTTTAAGGTTAATTTAAACCTAATTTAGGTAAGGTTTAATTGATTTAATTAGACTTATTATGAGTTAAGTCTAATTGTTTAAGGTTAATTAAACCTAATTTAGGTAAGGTTTAATTGATTTAATTATACTTAATGGGTTAGACATAATTAGAGTTTAGGTTTGATTAAATTTAATGTAATAAAGGTTTAACTTTAATTAAATAAGTTTAAAAGATGTTTTAAACCTAATTAAGTCTAATTTTGTCATTTTAGACTTAATTGATTAAGCTTAAGGTTTAATAGGTTTAAATGATGTTTTAAACCTAATTAAGTCTAATTTTGTCATTTTTGACTTAATTGATTAAGCTTAAGGTTTAATAGGTTTAAATGATGTTTTAAACCTAATTAAGTCTAATTTTGTCATTTTAGACTTAATTGATTAAGCTTAAGGTTTAATAGGTTTAAATGATGTTTTAAACCTAATTAAGTCTAATTTTTTTCATTTTTTAGACTTAGTTAAAGTTTTTCATAAGTCTAACATGGACTAGATTCATTTCAAACTTAGACTCTTAATGAAAATAGGTTAAGTTTATAAAATGGTGATTTTTAGGATTAAATTTATTATTTAATAATGAATTTTAATCCTAAATTTTAAAATACCATTTAAAATTATTTTTATGACTTAGAAATTATTTTCCTAGGGTCATTTTCTGCTACCCTAACATTTCCAATCATTTTAATTTTATTTTTCTTAATTTTCATTTTTCTGTAATTATTATTTGAAGTAATTACAAAATGTCTTGAAAATTAGAAAAAGGTGTCATAGGTATGTTTTCTGTCCTTGGAAAAATCTTGAAACATCCCTAAGGACATAAAGATAAATGCCTCAAAATTTTATATTTTTCTAATTTATAATTAATTTTTAATAATTAAAATACTCCAGAGAGTATTTAATTATTTAAAAATTAAATAATGGGAATAAAATTATGATTTTTATTTCATAATTTCCCTCTCTTCAAGAGGTATTTTTATTTTATTTTTGTGACCTCTAGATTAAAAGATATCAAATTTTGAAGTTTTTAAGGTTTTCTCGAATTTATTAATTCCAGAAAATCTGTGGAGCTGTCGCGTGTCCTCGGATCCGTCGAAGAGGCGGGAGAATCCCGTGTGCGATGCAGAACAGGAAACACGGAGGGAGTCGATCAGCGTCGTCCGTTCCAAAACACGGGAACGGACGGCGGAGATAAATCCCCTATTAATTCGAAAAAATTCCAAACCGTTAAACTTCAAATGTTAATATCTCACACATTTCTTGATGAAATTGAGTGATTTTTGAACCTATGGAATCATCTAAACATGTAGAATATATCCATACGGTGATGCAATATTTTTGGGCTAGTATAACACATGATATTTCAAAAATATGAATTATTTTAAGAAAAATAATTTCATACCTTTGCCACAAGTAAATCAAGCTTGATCAGACCTTGTAGTTGTCTTCTAAGACTCCAGAGGAAGATTTTTGCTGCACCAATTTGGTTTAAAAGTCGGCATCAAAGGAGAATTTTAAGAAGGTGGTTGGTTTGGGCTGTTTTTGAATTTTGATCAAATTGGCTCGATTGGGCTCAATCTATGGCTTGGGTTTGATCAAAATGGATTGCTAAGACTCTTGGGAAGAGTTTTTGTGTTGGGAGTCAGAAGATTTAAGCAGCCTATAGGTCTCACTAAATTTTTTTTCTTTTCTCTGTAAGGCTCGGGTATGGCTTATTTATAGCCATGGGAAGGTGATGGCTTGGCTTAGGCTGTACTAGGGGTGTTGTTATCTTCCCTATTAATGAATTCAAGATAAGATTTCAGCTGAGGGGATAACTATGGTTGTTTCTCCAAAGTTCTCCATCATGAGCTCATTGTCTTGGCTCCTTTCCATTGGATCATGCATGAGGTGGTTTAGCTCTTTGAAATGAGCTATAATTTCTCTTCCTCATGAGCTTACAAGTCACCCATTAGCTTTGGAAAATGGTGACACATATGTTTCCCCCTCATGATTTCATTTAACCATGGTGAGGAGTGGAGTTTAAGCTTTGTTCCCTTCCCATTGGTTAGCTTAGGAGGTGGGAAATATACCTTAGTGTTGGCCGACCACCTCATGTTGAGTAGAGGTGAGTCATGGCTTAGAATGAAGGAGAAAGAGCCACCTCATTTTATTCACCATGATGGGAGTTAACCCATGGTTAGCCATAATTTAAGCTAAGCTTTGTCATGTGTTAATTATGTCTTATGATGGGTTTAATTTAGTTTTAACTTTAATTAATTATGGGAAGGCCATGTGTCATTTCCATTTTAATTAATTATGTTAAAAATTGTTAGAAATTATTTCATTAATCAATTTATTAATTGAAAATAATTTCAAATTAATTAATTCATTAATTTTATCATTTTTATTTAATTTTGTCATTTTATGATTTTAATTTAATTTTCATTTTAATTAATTATGTCATTTAATTAAAATACTGAAAATTAAATCATTAATTAGTTTAATTAATCAAAATAATTTTGAAATTAATTATTTGATTAATTTTGTTGTTTTTATTTCATTTTTTACCTATTTTGATTAAAATAGATAAGTGTTGACCAATTTTGATTTAGGTTGACCCAAGTCAGCCTAAATTAATCAATTTAATTTCAAGGTGTCTAATGTGACCTTTTTCAACTTTGTCATGGTTGATTTGATCATAATATTTGTGATTTTATCATTGTGGGGTTTTAAACATGTCATTAGGTCAAAAGGTTGACCTATAGGGTCAACGAGGTTTGGTCATTAGGTCTCAGTTTGGTCATTTTGACCAAAGTTGACTTTTGAGTCAAAAGGTTGACCTATGAGGTCAACAGAGTTGGTCATTGGGTCTGGTTTGACCATTTTGACCAAAGTTAACTTTTTAGGTCAAAAGGTTGACCAATTGGGTTTGGTTTGACCATTTTAACCAAAGTTGACTTTTTAGGTTAAAAGGTTGACCTATGGGGTCAACAGAGTTGGTCATTGGGTCTGGTTTGACCATTTTGACCAAGGTTGACTTTTTAGGTCAACAGGTTGACCTATGGGGTCAACAGGGTTGATCACTGGGTCTGGTTTGACTATTTTGACCAAGGTTGATTTTTTAGGTCAAAAGGTTGACCTATGGGGTCAACAGGGTTGATCATTGGGTCTGGTTTGACCATTTTGACCAAAGTTGACTTTTTAGGTCAAAAGGGTGACCTATGGGGTCAACAGGGTTGGTCATTGGGTCTGATTTGACCATTTTGACCAAAGTTGACTTTTAGGTCAAAAGGGTGACCTTTGGGGTCAACAGGGTTGGTCATTGGGTCTAGTTTGACCATTTTGACCAAAGTTGACTTTTTAGGTCGAAAGGGTGACCTATGGGGTCAACAGGGTTGGTCATTGGGTCTGGTTTGATCATTTTGACCAAAGTTGGCTTTTTAGGTCAAAAGGGTGACCTATGGGGTCAACAGGGTTGGTCATTGGGTCTGGTTTGACCATTTTGACCAAAGTTGGCTTTTTAGGTCAAAAGGGTGACCTATGTGGTCAACAGGGTTGGTCATTGGGTCTGGTTTGACCATTTTGACTAAAGTTGACTTTTTAGGTCAAAAGGGTGACCTATGGGGTCAACAGGGTTGGTCATTGGGTGCAGTTTGACCATTTTGACCAAAGTTGACTTTTTAGGTCAAAGGTTGACCTATGGGGTCAACAGGGTTGGTCATTGGGTCTGGTTTGACCATTTTGACCAAAGTTGACTTTTTAGGTCAAAATGTATTGACTCATTATAAAAATGAGTTCAACAATCTCAACAATACTCGGAAGTGTTCCAGAAGGTCTATTATTAAGTGCAATGAAAATATGTCCCATATGATTTTCAATATTTTTCATAGCAACACCTGAGCATGTAATTGATTTCCCATATTCAGAATCATTTCTTCAGTAGACAACTTCTTATCCTTAAATTGCGGGTTACTATTAAATCCAGGAGGATAAGATGGTCTAAAATTGTTATTTCCTTGATTGTTCGAATTTCCAACTGGATTTATAGAAATGTTAGCCCAATGTGGGTTAACATTGACATTGCTATTATTCTAATTGAAGTTTGGGTGATTCTTCCAACCAAGATTATAATGATTTGAATAAGGATTGTTAGGTCTATTAATAACATTTAAAGTCTCATAAGGTGTTTGAGATTATGTTATCTGTCCAAATGAATTTTCCTCCAACACTTGAGGTGGTTGAGAATAATTCATTCCATATTGATCTATTTTCTTAGAAAGGGTTGCAATTTGAGAAACTACCATAGTCATCATATCTGAATCATGAACACTAGCTACTCTCTTAGGATTTACTCGTTTAGAAGGCCATCAAAAATTATTAGTAGTCATTTCTTCAATTAATGCGTATGCTTCATCAAAAGGTTTTGACATTAACGATCCACCAGCAGCAGCATCTATAATAGATCTCAATGATCCCACTAATCCATTATAAAATGTTTGAATTATTAATCAATTTGGTAAAACATGATGTGGGCACTTCCTAAGAAGATCTTTAAATCTCTCCCAAGCTTCATATATCAACTCTCCTTCAAACTGAAAAAAAGATGTAATATCATTTCTTAATTTAGTAGTCTTTGATGGAGGGAAATATTTTGATAGAAACTTCTGAGATAATTCTCCCCATGTTCTAATAGATCCAGGTGCTAACGAGTTTAACCATGCCTTAGCTTTATCCCTTAATGAAAAAGGAAAAAGTCTAAGTCTGACAGCGTCACTAAACACTCTGTCATATTTAAAAGTAGCACATAGTTCTAGAAAACTAGCGAGATGTAAATTTGGATCCTCATTAGGTGTTCCTCCGAATTGATTATTTTGTACCATTTGGATAATAGCAGATTTAAGTTCAAATGAATTAGCAGCAACATCAGGATTTTGAATAGTTATGTGAATTTCATCTACTGTTGGGTTAGCATAATTTCTTAAAGGTCTTGGCAAATTTCCAATATCATTTCTCTGATTATCTTGATTATTCGCCATTTCACAAGGATTTTCAATTTGTTTTTGTTGTTTTCTAATTTTTCTGACAGTACGCTCTAACTCCGAATCATAAGGCACTAAACCTATAGATCCACTACGATGCATATATAAGCACACAAATACTTTTAAAAAGTAAACAAACACACAAATACACACTACAAAGTAAAGGTTTTCTGTTACTATATTTTTAATAAATACCGTTTATACTTCCTTACTTAGTTAGTTACTCCGTTACCTTCCCCGACAACGACGCCATAAACTTGAGGCAGGACTTTTTATATGCAAGAATTTGTGGACTCAAATTTATATATGTTTATAATGATTTTGTAAAGTCCGAACACTCAACGCAAGTATACGTATCGTATCAAGTAATACAGGGCTCTAATGGAGTCCTGGTTATCGATTCCACAGGGAAGTACGGAGTATAAGAAAGTGTTTCACAATATATATAATATAGCATTGAAATCCGATACTCAAATTGCACTTAAAGTTTACTATTTACTACTACTACTACTATGCCGAAAACAATAACAATTAATTAAACTACAATTACTTCTAACAACTTTGAAAACAGAATTAACTAGCAGACACACTAAACTATGTATTTGAAAGGTTTTTGACATATGAGAAAAGTATCTTTTCTCTTGCAACGAGAATATGATGTGTAGATTGATATGGAACAAATATCTATGTTATTGTGTCAAATAGAAGCATAGATGATTCTTTAACCTTAAAAGAGTACCCCTCTTCTAAGCATGAAAAGAACATTGACATATCCTAAGTTTAGTCACTAAATCCAAGGCTAGGCTGGGAGGATACCGACTCTCACTTCGGAGCTCCCACTCACCCTTCACCTGAAGGCTAACCTTCGAGTTTAGTCACTAATCTTAGAACCAATTTGGGGATTTCAGCCTGTCACCCTGAAATCTCCACATTGAAGTCCATCAAAACACATTTCCCTATTTATTTGCACTCAATTCCCATGAACTACGTAATTCATCCATGAAAATTGAATGGATTTTTCATTATTGTTGTATGACATTAAATCCTTTCAGAATTAATGTTCAACAACATATTTTAATATTTCAATTGGCCAAATTGAAAAGTAAATTAACTTTGAAATGAAAAACCATCACAATTTCTTCAATACATTAAAAGCACATCAAATCCACATCAATCCATCATCACATCTCTATGCAAGAAGAAAGACAAGGGAGACTACTCAGAATTCATGAAGAAGATACAATAAAACATGGATTTTTATATATAAAAGAAAAGCCATACAAACCATAAAGGAAAATACAACTTATCTCTTTCTCTTCCCCAATGCAATTCTCTTGAAGTTCCTTTGAATCATTTTCTCTCTTCTTTACAACACTTGATTTTCTCTTTAGAATGGAAAGGAAGAAGCAATCTCTCACTTTACTCTTTCTCCTTTACTCCTTAGAGAAGAATTCATCTCAAATCCTCACTTCTACACACTCTTCTCCAAAACTCTAACACTTAACACACACTAAACCACTAAGAGAGAGTAAGAGAAACCAAGAGAACCCCCTTCTTTTCATCCAAAAACTGTTACTTTTAAGTTAGGGACACAAATCTTAAGAGTTTCCATAGGTATCCCTTCAAAAAGTCGCCAAAACTTTTCAAATTTGAATTCCACCGACTCTCGAGCGCCGCCGGTGCTCTATCCTGCCGTTAAATTCTGAAGTCTCTGGAAAATGGCGCCGGCGGCGCCAGAACATGTTTTCCACAATTTTGCTATTTTTTGTTCATTTTTGCTCTGAATTCGTTCCTTTTCGCTTCTTTTCACTCCAATCACCTAAAATCATCGTGCCCACAACAAATCATCAAAAATATATTTCTTTAAAGTGAAATATCACCAAAAATGGGTAAAATTATATAGCAAAAATCGTATATATATTTTGTGCATAAGGGATTTTAGTCTGTCACCCTAAAATCTTCAATTCTAGGCCCAATAAACCATATTTCCTTATATATTTGCATCTAATCCCCATGAATTACATCACTCATCCATGGACATTGAATGTAATCTTCACTTTTTTAAGAACGCATAGTCCTTTCGGATCATATGTTTTACAACATATTTTAACAATTCAATTGGTCGAATCAAAAAGTAAAGGAAGTATGAGAGTGAAAAATCATCACAATTCTTTTAACATTCATATGACACATCCAATCTAAGGGTGCGTTTGGGAGGGATTATTTCCCAGCGGTGGCGTTTTCAAAACTCAATCGTTTGTTTGGAAATCCCGTTCCCACAGCTTGTCGTAAAATGGAGTTTTTAATTTTCTACTGCAAGCGGAGCGCGGGATATTACCCGCGATCCGCGATTCATTTCGTCAAAAGACGAAAATTGCCCTCGTGTAGCACTCCGTCTCCCTCCCCGTCTTCCTTCCCGATCCCGCGACGAGGGACGAACGATGAACTCCCACGATGAGCGATGAACACCCGCGACGAGCGACGAGCGACGAACTCCCGCGACGAGCGGCGAGCAAAGAGCGACGAACTCCCTCGACAAGCGACGAGCGACGATGGCTTCGGGCTAATCTGGGAGACGGGGAAGCAGCGAGGCAGCGAGGCAGGAGAGGAAGAAGGAGAAGATAATTTTATTTAAGTTATTTTTAATAGTTTAGGTGATTAATAATTAGTAATATATATATATATATATATATATTAAACTAATTATAATTATAAAAATTTATGTTAATTAAATAATTAATATAAACATAAATATATATTAAGCTAATTAATATAAATATGAAAATGAATTACTTATAAATTTAAATAATTATATAAATAAACAAATTAAAATGAATTACCAAACACCATAACAGTTTATACAAAACAGGGGCAGGATGGTCATTTATCCAGAATCAGCTGTTTTCCAAACGCTCAAACCAAACAGACAGACAGATTATCCTGATCACTGCTTGCTCGTCAGATTATCGAATAATCGCATCATCTCGATAATCCGGATAATCTGTAATCGCGCCAAACAGACCCTAAATCATCTTCACCATTTATCATTGCAAAGAGAAAAATAAAGAAATATACTCAAAATTCTTGAGGAATATACAACAAAATAAGGATTTTATATATAGAAGCAAAGTCATATAAACAATAAGAACTAAACACAACTTATCTCAATTTCTTCCCCAAGCAATCCCTTGAAGTTCCTTTGAATCTCCTTCTCTCTTCACAACAACACACAATTCTCTCTTAGAATAGTAGAGAAGAAATAATCTCTCACTTTTCTTCTCCTCCTACAAATTTTTTGAGAAGAATCCCTCACAAAACAATACATTTACACCAAACCCTAGACTCTAAACACTCTACACACTTTTCTATACTCATAAAGCGCTCACACACTAATATACTCACTTACACACTAATCTATTCCCTTGCACACTAATTTTCTCACTTATTTTTGGTGCTAAATTTGTTTTAAAATAGCATAGGGACGAATTCCCAAAGATATACCTCAATAATCCCTCCAAAAGTTGTCCGAATACATTGAATCTGTCTCCCACCGACATTGGGCACCAACGGCAACCTATCGCGCTTAATATTCTGATGTCTCTGAAAAATGGTGCCGTTGACACCCATTCTGGCGACGCGGCGCCAGAGCACAGTTTTCTGGTTTTTACCTTGTTCCACTCCAAATTCATTCATTTTTGCTTCTTTTTGCTCTAATTGCCTAAAATCATCATACATGCAACAAAACGTGAAAAATTCCTTCCTTTAAAGTGCAATATCACAAAAAATGAGTACAAAATATATATGAAAAATCAAACTTATTTTTGGTGCATCAAACTCTCCCTAGTAATGTTGAAGTTAACCTGAAAGATCAAAGTAAAAAAAACAAATTAAAGCTATACAATTAAGATGTGGAAAAGAATTGAAAACATGAGTGCAAAAAGAAGCCGAAGTTGAGAAAGAGAAGGTGAAAATTGAAAAAGGTAGCGATAGCATATATCTAGATTTAGAATATCCGCTTAAACCGATGAAAATTATTGTAAAAAGACCACCACATCCATTTCCTCAAAAATTGAAACAATAAAAGAGAGACAAATAATTTTCAAAATTTTTAGAAATCCTTAAAAAATTAACAGTAAACATGACTTTCGTTGAAGCTTTAGAACAAATGTCTGACTATGTGAAGTTTATGAAGAATATAATTAATAAGAAAATGAAGTTTATAGATAATGAGACTGTTGCACTCACTAAAGAGTGTAGCGCAATTATTCAGAAAAGGTTTTCTAAAAAACTTAAAGATCCTGGTAGCTTCAATATATCTTGTGCTATTAGTGAAAATTTTTTTGGAAGAACATTATGTGATTTGGGAGCCAGTATTAACCTCATGCCTCTATCAATTTTTAAAATGTTGAAAATATGAGAAATTTCATTTACTTCTGTAACTCTTCAATTAGCTGATCGTTCTATTACTTATCCTAAAGGATTTGTAGAAGATGTATTAGTAAATGTTGATAAATTTATCTTTCTTGTTGATTTTACTATTTTAGATATAATGGAAGATAAAAAAATTCCTATTATTTTGGGAAGACCATTCTTTACAACTAGAAGAGCTATGATAGATGTTCGAAAAGGAGAATTAACTATGAGAGTAAATGATCAAGAAGTAACATTTAACATTTTAAAATCAATGAAACATCCCGCAACAGAAAAATATGATGAATGTTTTCGAATGAAAATTTGTGATTATTTAAAAGATGATCATTTTAAGGAAAAGAATGAAGAGAAAAAAAAACAAGATAATTTGAAATGTGCGGATGATGAGATAGATAATGAAGAACTGGATTATGTTCAAGAAATATTTGAGATGTTCGATACTATTGAAAATGATAATAAAAGTCCAATTTTATCAATCTTTAAACCTCCTAAACTTGAAATGAAAATACTTCATAACCATTTAAAGTATGTGTTCTGTGAGAATTATCTACATTACCAGTTATTGTATCATCTGATTTAAATGATTTATAAGAACAAAAATTATTTGATACATTAAAAAGATACAAAAAAATTTTTTGTTGCATTTTAAGTGATATTAAAGGAATAAGTCATTCGATCTGCAGTTGAACAACATAAACCTAAAATTGATCAGTAAATGCGATTAAATCCAATGATGAAGAAAGTATGTAAAGAATGAAATTTTAAAATAGTAGAATGTTCGAATTATATATTATATTTCAGACATTATTTGGATAAGTCCAATAAAAAAGGGAAGAATTTTAAAGATAAACTTGAGTTACATGCTACTTGCACACATAAACGAAGGACGCTGCGTCCTTCGTTCACCCGACGTTAACAGGAGAGATGCCTGGTTGCTGCATCTCCCATGAATTCTTCATCTCCGCTACCAAGGATCCCCGTCGCGTCGCCATCGTGCAAGCTGACGGCGGCCTATTCAGGGAGTCACGTGCGAGGCTAAAAGAGGCCTCTTCCTCCTCTTCCACCCCCGCCGCCATATCTAGTTTTGACCTCAACTTCGACGCCGACCGCACATCCTCTTCCCCTCGATTGTTTCCTGGAGATGAGTGCTTCACGTACGAGGAACTCCTATCTGCGGTTGATTCTCTTAGCCGTCGCATTCGCTTTGTCCTGGACAGCTGTGATGCTGCCCATCATCTGAATCATCCAGGTTAGGAATATATTCAGGTTTTGTCAATAATCTGTTCTTCTGTGATTGTTTCATTTTCTTTCTTCTTCCATTTACGAACACTGTCTGTGCCAGTGGAAATTAGATGTTTTCTTGTTTTTTGCGGGTTTATTCTTTCAGCTTGTCTGCTTAAGTTGGTTCGTATTAACATAATAGTAAACTCACAACTTGCTTCTAGTGTTTGGTTACAGTTGATATCCCTAAAATGTGAACTGCTTTCATTTGAAACGTTTTCATTTATAGTTTCTATATACACCATTTGATAACCTATGTCCTTATTTGCACTGATTGCTGGATCACTAGTCTGGAAACACGTTTTTTTTGAAAGTTTCGAACTCCTGATTCGCCATAAAAAGATATCATGGCTTTTGGTTCCTTGCATGTAATTAATGGTGATGAAGGGACATAGAAATGCTTCCACCTTACTGAATGTCCTAGATTTTTTCCAGGTTATGCTGATTCTTCACCTCATGGGTTAGACCTTGAAAAATCAGATGGGTTTGGTCTTCCTTCCTCGAGTTATATGCCTCGTATAGTTGGAGTGCAAATTGGCCCCTCGGTAGAATATATTGTCGCCGTCCTGTCCATCCTAAGGTGTGGGGAGGCCTTCTTGCCATTGGATCCATCGTGGCCAGAGGAAAGGATACTTTCTGTTGTTTCTTCTTCAAGAACCCGTCTTGTTATTCGATGCAATTTGAAGGCTGATTCCGCGATGCAATTTGAAGGGCGCCGAATGGATGGTTCTGGTACTGATTGGGTTGTTGACAGATGTGGCAGTTTGGTTTTGTATTTTTCTATGAAAGAAAGTTACGTGAAGAGTGTTGCCCAGTTTACAAATTTAGCATGGCCATGTGAGAGCAATAGACAGAGAAAATTTTGTTATTTGATGTACAGTTCTGGTTCAGCTGGAGAGCCTAAGGGCATATGTGGTACAGAATTAGGTAACTATTTATTGTTTTATTTTACTGAAAACATATCATTTACCTTAATACAAATGAATTTATCTTAGTTATGACAATAAATATTCCTTCCCTTGATTAAAGTTTCATATTCATGTGTCTCAGTGGTATTAGCAGTCTTATAGTGGTTTACTTGCTTTTTGAGTCTTCATCCATGCATGCATCTAAGATCTTATTTCTCGTGCAAGCAAATAAATTGCTATGTCACTCCCTTGTAATTTCTATATTCCAAAATTAGTTAAACTATTGAGTAAACCTTAGCACTTGCACAACTGGGATATGCTCATAACCACCGGTTAAAATTGTCTCAGGTTGCCATAATCTTTAACAAGTAGATTTCTGAATTGGATTTGTACATTTTTAAAACTCTTCCCTTTTGAATTTCTAGCGACAAGCATTTGCATTGCTTGTTATTTAAAACTCGTAACATATATGAAAACCTAGGCTTGAATGAGAAGTTGGATTATGGGGTATTGGAAGTGTACAGTGTTAACAAATAATCTAATATTTAAAAAATATTAAAATAAAAAAGACAAGCTTATTTGAGTGCGATTCAAATTTTTCCAGCATTGTCATTGGAGCAAATTATCTTGTTGGCATGGGATTTCCTGACAAATCTTTGCTTCTTAGATACAACACTCTACAGACTCTTTGATCTTTACAATAGCATAAATATTATAAAAATATTTAAAACTAATTTTCTTATCGAATGCTCAAAATTAGATGAAACTGAATAGAGTAAAAATAGTTTTTTATACTATCACAAAATGGTCAGGAAAGAGGGAAACTCGTAAAGAGCTTTATGATATTTTCATGAATTTTAGGGAAAAAATCCTTTAATGAAATTCTTGGTGGGTTTTATGGGCATATAGAGTTACACCCTTTCATGTGAGCCATTGAGATGAAGAGTTTCCATGAATAACCATTAGAATGAAGAATGAAGAGTTGAATAACCCTTTCATGTGAGCCATCAAACTCTGGGAGATCCATTTTGACGCCAAAGTTCTTGCGGCCTCCATATGTGGGTTTCTCTTTTTGCCTTCTCTGATATTGAATTTTGAAGCGGTGTGGCCGGTATTCTTTGTCGCTGATATATTTCCTATGGAATGGATTCAGATCCTCATTCCTATCTCTCCTTCTACTCTCTAGATTGCGGTTGAGGTTAATCTCCTCTTGGGTTCCATCATCTATTTTTGTTAGTCTCTATTGCTGGCGATGGGTCTCCCGCTGTATCTCATACCGGGTAGGGTCCGATGTGTATCTCCATGGTGGTATGATTAGGGTTTGGATTTAAAAGGGGTGGATAAGGATATGAAAGAAAAAAAAAATTAATTGAGGGGTAAGGGCGGATGCTAGGAAATTAGGATAGGATTAGGGTTAGGCTAGCTCTGATACCAAATGATACCGAATTTAATCCATACTGCGATAGAAAACATAAATATTATTGCTGAATGCAAACATGTTACAACGATGACTCTTCAAAACAGGAAATAAACGTTGATAGACATAGAAGTCACCTTAATGCGGCGGCGAAGGGGATGAGAGGTGGCTGGATAGTAGGTATGTGACTTTTTTTGGTGAAGGCGGCTGCAAGGGAGATGCAAGGAAGGTTGTTGCTAGCAAAGAAGGCTGCTGGGGTCGGAAAGGTTATTGGGAGGAAGTTCGGCAACAAGGGAAGGCTGTTGGAGGAGGTTTCACAGCTTGGGGAGGCTGCTTAAAGGAGGACAGCAGCAGGTGGTGGATGCCCAGGAGGAGGGCGGCAGTAGGGAAGACTGCTGGGGAAGAGGGTGGCAGCAGGGAAGGCTATTGGGGAGGATGCAGCAACAGGGAAGGCTGCTGGGAGGAGGGCGACAATAGGGGAAGGGGGAACAAGCTGGGATAGCCATCACTTCGGATGAGTTACAGCGAGAGCACTTTCTCGCTGTTGGATACAGCTTGGCAGAATTCTGAAATCAGAGATAACCAAGAACTAAACCCTAAGCAAGCCAAAACAACAAATGTATAATAGCTAGGAGATAGAGTAGGAAGGGAGGGCTCCTCCCCTTGGGAAGCAAGAAGAATAGGGAAGGGAGGAGGGAGCGGCAAATAGAAAAGGCAAGGGAGGCATTTGGGCGGTGCTTCCTGCCTCATGGGAGAAGGAGATGGGCCGGTTCATCCTCTTGCAAGACCGAGGCACTCCCCCACTGAGCCTAATGGCCGGCTCATCCAATAGGCCCCAAGCCCCACGTCAGGTGAGTTCCATATATTTGTCATAATTGGAACATATGTACTTTGTTGAGGGCTCAAATGGTTGAATCTTTAGCATGAGAGCAGGAAAATGTTTTCAAATGTTCTTTTTTAAAAATATTTACTAATTTTCTTGACAAAGTACAAATGTTGAACTATTTTTGATTGAATTTTGTTATTCCTCCGATGATTTCTCAACTAATCTTTATTTACATGTTTAGGTCTTCTTAACAGATATTGGTGGATGCAAGATCAGTATCCGATAACTCGGGAGGATGTTTTGTTGTTCAAGACGTCTATCAGTTTTGTTGACCATCTTCAGGAGTTCCTTGGTGCTGTTATGGCGTGTGCTTTGCTTGTTATTCCTACCTATCAAAAGCTGAAATATCCCGAATATGCTATTGATTTTGTTAAGGTGTAGACTTATCATAGATTTTATATAAGATTTGTTGCCTTCCAACTTCCAAAATTTCCCATATATCATTTAATGGTTTATGTGACCTTCATGTGGATCCTTTTGGTTGATGATTTTGGTTAATAATTAGGAGTACCAATGATGCAGTACAAGACCTTGTGTTATTTTGCATATTTACAAGAAATTTAGTTATTGTAATATTTATGTTCTTAAGTTATTATTATAGAATTGAACTATGAAAGTAGTTTGTTAGAGTTTAAGATTGATGCATGCTTCATGTAAATGTTGCGGACCTTATAAATGATAAAGGCACATCAAGATGTACATGTGTTGGCTTATAGACGGAATAACTGTTGCATCCAACTCCAATTGAACTTTCAATACAAAGAACCATGCAAAACATGTCCATCCTTGGATTTTCCATGCAAGGAATGGCCACGTGGTCTATTTAAGTGCAAAAAGTAATTAGCCGACCACTTCACAATCATTTTAAATTCAGGCATTCATACTTTGCATTTCTTCTATTACTTGGAACCGCTGTCCCCTCTCCTTCCCTTCTTTCTTTTGTTTGAAATTTGAATATTGGAAGTGTTTTATGTTTTAAAGTTTTGTTTAGGTGGAATCATTGCTAAATTAAATCAAAGTAATTTCATCTTTTTCTGGATCTTGCTTGGTGGCTTGGTCTTAATGTTGGAAGCTTGGTGGCCTATAACTGACTTGTTCCTTTGGCGTTGTCTCATTTTTTTGTAACCTTATCTCCATAACGTCTCTTCCATGCCTTCTATTTTAAGCTCTCAATAGCCATCTTTCTCATTTGCCACCAAAAACTAAAGAAGGAGCTTTCTGGTAGCCTTCATTATCACTCCTTCAAGACTACTAGCACCTATTTTTGGACCTCTTAACACATTCTAAATTTAAACACCACATCATTACCTTTCCCACACACCCTCCTCCATCTATGGATGTCTTCCCCAAAGCCTTAACTCTCCAATCTCCTCCAACCTTGCTACCTCCCACCTCTCTAATCACATTCAAAATAAACATTGGCCACAGCCCATGTCCCAAAATGAGCCTCCCACAAGCACCACCTCTTGGCCATCTCACATTAATTGCCAGCTTTCCCACCTTTGCAACATCCACTCTCTCCCAACTGATCACCACAACTTCTACAATTTATAAACAACATATCCTTTCTTTTGCACCACCTTGGGCCCCTTATCTTAGGGCTCCATCTTCCAATAACTGAAGAAAAGATTTAATGCACACCTTTTTTTGCCCACCTACAAGTTTAAAGAATTATGTTGGCTTCTTTATCTCAGAAGTGCGTTGTGATTTAATTATTTTCTGTAATAAATGATTTAGCTTTGTATGTAACTCGATGTCGTGGAAATTGTGAAGATGGTCAGATCTATTTTTTCTCGCATCTTTCAGCGCGATGTATGAACATTCTCACCACATATTGCTCTTCTAATCTGAGACATCTGAACATCAATTGATTTGCTAGACTTGAGATTTATGAAGAAATGTCTGCTTGCAACATTTGTACTATTGCTTGGGTGCATTTTGTTGAATGACTCAACGATGCCAATTCAGAAATTTAGTTTTGTCCCATAGCCTCCATTTTACATGGAGGCTTAAAAATTGTCACAATATTGCTTAATGTGTCATTTATGACAACTTGTAAATTTCTTAAGTTGCAATAATAGCTCATTTATTTGTTGCCATTTATAAGTTCCATATCATGGCTTATCTTATATTGAATTTGATTTTTTTCAGGCATATGGCATTTCCAGGCTTACGACCGTTCCATCTCTATTGAGGGAGCTTTTTCTTTCTTTTGATATTTCACTGTGTGCACAGCTTTTCAACTCATTGAAAGTATTGATCTCGAGTGGGGAAGTTTTACCTATATCTTTGTGGCGAGACTTGCGTGATCGTTTACCCCAAACCACCATTTTAAATTTATATGGAAGTACAGAGGTTAGCACTTTACCTTACTTCAAGTTCTATTTAGAATTTGTTGTATTGGGGCTTTGATCCATCAATCTTATTTAGGATATTTAATTCTACGTGCATAATAATTTTCCCTTACTGGTCAATTATGTTTAACTTTTATTCTTTTTTATGTTGCGGGCCTAATCTATTCTTTAACACTTAATGATAATTACTTGGTTTGATAAGGCCATTTCTAATTATAGTTGAAATTTTTTTGTGGCAATTTTTACTACCGCTAATAAAACATGATTGTTTTTGCTATTATCTAGTCTGCTGACAGAACTGTTGATTTTTTTAAAACAATATTTAACAATTATTATTCTGGTTATACCATTTTTGAAACATTGATGAGAAAACTTCAAAAAAATTTGAAGGGAATGCATAGGTTGCATCAAAATTATGTGCAATTGTACCTTGCTTCTGATTTATTGTATGTAAATGACGACCTATGGAATTGCCATACATTCCAGACTGATCAGTTGTTCGGTAATTACCAAACTTACAACATTTTGTGAAGCTTATATTAGCATGTATATTAAATTTTTTAAAATATGTATATGAAGTTTGTAAAGAAACAAAGCTATTTATTTACATCTAGAAAACTATGTTGAGTTTCCCAAATTATTAGGTATCCTTTTATGACGGGCTGGTAATTATCATTTATTAACTTGGTAGAATGTATGATAAAATCCTAGATTGTATAGATTACTAATAGAGAATAAAATGCCTGGACTTTTACCACTTGATGGGTTTTGATTTTTATATATCATGGTGGTACCAGTCATATTTCTATAGTTCCATAAGGTTTTAGGGAATTGTAGGGGCAATTGTCACGCTGCAGTCAACCCTCTTAAGTCACTTAGAGGTGTACCAGACGAGGATGGCTCCATCGGGCTCAAATTTTACTAACACTTATCCAGACTTTTACTCATTAGAACAAGTGAGTGAAAAATAGGTTGAATTAGGTTCAATTTGTGTTGAACCTAGGTTTAGGTTTAGGCTGGGTCTAATATGGAGTAGACCCAACATTTAAGGTTAGGTTCAAGTTAGGCTGAACCTAGGTTTAAGGTTTAGGTTGGGTCTAATGTGAGTTCAACCCAACATTTAGGGTTAGATTCAAGTTAGGTTGAACCTAGGTTTAAGGTTTAGGTTGGGTCTAATTTGGGTTAGACCTAACATTTAGTTAGGTTCAAGTTAGGCTGAACCTAGGGTTAAGATTTAGGTTGGGTCTAATATGGGTTAGACCTAACATTTTGGTTTGAGATGGGTCTAGTGTGGGTTAGATCCATGGTTTAGGGTTAAGATGGGTCTAATGTGGGTTGACCCATGGTTCAGGATTAAGTTGTATGGTTAGGAGGATAACCATAGTGTTAACCCTTTAATACGAAGACTTTAGAATTGGTTTAATGTTTCAAACCAACCTAAGGACAAATTTGGGCTAAAATGTAAAGAATTAAATTTACAATTTACCCCTAAATTTCTAGTTTTGTGTTTTAAGATTCTTAGGGGTAAAAATTTGTATTTTTAGGGTTTATTTTACTGCCCCAAATTTTCTTTTCAATTTCCATTTTAGTCTGCATTTTTCTGATTTTTATATTAATTTTTGTAATTATTTTTTCAAATAATTATGGTTTTAATAGAAAATTCACCATTTTTGCGTTAGGTTTTCATCTAACCTTGGAAAAATCAGAGATTATCTCCAAATCAGAGAGAAAATACATTCCAAAATTTGGAATTTTCCTCCTTATAATTAATTTTTGATAATTTAATTATTTTTCGGAGTTTTAAATTAACTAAAAATTAAATATAAGTTAATTTTTTTTAGTTATATATTTAATATCTTTTCCTTTGTTTACTTAATTCAAGGATATATATTTTTTTATTTTTGTGATTTATCTTTATTAAGTTATGTGTTTTTAAAGGTTTTAAGTATTTCATGCATTTATTTAATTCATAAATCTCGAATGATCCACTTTTCTGACTCAGCGCTGACTCGAACCTCAGCGCCCATGAAAGGGCGCGACGTTACACGATTGGATACGCTTTACGTGTGGCTGCCGCGCTCGTGGTTTGCTCTCTTATTTTGTCTGGTTGCATCATTTGACTTCATCACGTCCGTCCATTTCTAATATGTGGAAATGAACAACATTGGTTTATCATACCCGCGGGATGATAAACTGAGCACCGTTCGTATTTAAAACCTTAGATCTTCCTTGATTCGCAATGAAACAATGCGAAATTTGTTCCTAAAGCTTCATCTAGCCTAGACGATCATATCCATACGGTTTCTTAAGCATGAAATGTTCATTTACTTTATAAAAGACCAAACCTGAAGCAATTTTTAGGGTTTTTGATCCACACTTGGTCCCAAGAGGTTTATCTTCGATTGGGTTTGACAGACACGATCGTTGTGACCCCACAAAGCTTCTCCTTAGCTCAATTTGGACTGAAATCGGTTCCAACTATAGGCTAGGCCAAATGGTTGGTCGGTTTGTTGTTTGAGTAGGTTAGAGACTGGGGGAAGGCTTGATTTTGATTGGCGGGTTATCGTGAGGATTCTATGAAGCTTTTAGAATGCTTAAGGTTAAGTTTTAAAAAAGTTCATGTATAGCCCGAAAAGTGTACGATCGAAACTCCTCCTTCTTCTCCCTCTTGGACTCAGCTTGATAGTGGCACAATCCTCTGCTCTAGAGTTTGGCTTCAACTGCCCATTTTTTCTCTGTTTTTTCTCTGCTGCTTCGATGGCCATTGCTCTTCCCTCGAAGTAGTACCTAGGCCAAGAATTTTCTTTTGAGGCCGTTGGTAAGGGTCTAGACTTTGAGAAGGCCGTCGGCCATGTGGTGTTTCCTCAGATCTATCATGATTCCCTTGAAAGGAAAGCCCGCTGTCCGTTTGTTAAGAGGACTTATAGGAAGTTTGGTAAGACCGCTCGTATTTTTTCAGACCTCGATGTCTCTTCTCTGATTGAAAAATGCAAATTCACACTTATTGGGAAATTTCAGTTGGGGCATCCCAAAATGAAGGTTATTCGCAAAGCTTTTGAGGATCTCAAACTTTTAAAACAATGGAAGGTGGGTCTCTTTGATGGGAGACATGTGATGATACAATTGACTATAGACGAAGGCTATGCTAGGATTTTCTCTAGGAAATATCTCACCAACAACAACAATAACAAAGCCTTCGTCCCACTACGTGGGGTTGGGTACATGAATCATTTTTCTCCATTGTGTCCTATTTAGTGTCATATTTTCATTTAGTTCTAATAAATTAAGATCATTTTTTATACAATAAGCCCAAGTCTTCCTAGGTCTACCTCTGCCTTTCTTAACATAAGTTGAATCTAAAACATTTACTCTCCTAATCGGATCATCAGATGGTCTACGTTTAATGTGACCAAACCATCTAAGACGACTCTCTTTAATTTTTTCCGTCACAGGAGCTACACCAACCCTATCACGGATATATTCATTTCGCATCTTTTCTCTAGGAAATACCTCACCATTGAAGGAAAAACTATGAAGTTTTTCAAGTGATCTCTTGAATTTGATCCAAACCAAGAACCACCTATAGTACCAATATGGTTTAAGTTACCCGGGCTTAAGTTGCATCTCTTCAACCATCAGGTTATTTATTCCATTGGGGCCATGCTTGGGAGACCAATGAAATTAGGCATACCCACTTTTAATCTCTCCTGGCCTTCTGTTGCCTGGATCTTTGCTGAGAGAGATCACTTTACCTGACATTGAAGAAATTTGGCTTGACACTGTAAATAACGGGTACTGCAAAAGATGGCATATTATTGCACCCATTGTAAGATGTTTGGACACAATTGAAAAATATTTTAGGCTCCACCCTAATTTGAGGCTCCAACCTCAAGTGCCCCACGTAAATACTCAAGAAGCACTTGTTCCACTGCCTGATATGGTGGAAACTGCAACTAGAGAGGATATTGCCACTGATTTTGCCCCAGAGGAACACCCCTCACTGCCTCAGCCCCCTCATGTTGTCGAAAATGAGGATACTTTCTTTTTTAGTGCCAGATGATGCTCCATATGCTATGGAAACAATATTGCTGATGTTGAGGGCCCTCAAACCTTGGCGGAGTGCCAAGTTCAAGGTGTGGAACAGGTAGAAATTGCCCCCATTGATGATTAACTCAGTAATAAGTTGGGACAACCCTTGAAAGGTGATTGACAAGTTTACAAAGCTAGGAAGAAGAAAAATGACTCAATGAACTAAAAAATTTACAGAAGAATGCTTTGCTCGTTTTGGGTGGAAGTCCTCGTTACAGTTTGGTGCTCGACTCGCTCTCTTGAACCAAGGAGAGAGGCAAGCCCACTCATCATGATTAAGCTCTCTGGTAGACCATTTTTATTCTTTTGGGAAATTGTCCAGCTTTTTTTGGTTAGCTTTTTGAGTCTTGTATGCCTTGTGAGTGGATTCCTAGCCCCCGCTCACTAAAACCTTGGTATCTTCTTCTCATCAATGAATTTTTTATTTTGACAAAAAAAAAAAAAGATATGAATATTCTCTACTCATGTAGTATCTAGATCTCTCTAACTCTCCTCTTTGCGTCAATATTATGCTCTGTAGTTTGAAGTTTTATTAGAATATTAAATATTAATATGTAGAATTCTGTATTAATTTTTTTAATTTGCTTTTATTTAGTTGTAATGGGTATTTATAACCTAATTTTCATCAATAAGATTACCTTTTGTTATATCCTAAGAAAAAAAGAAAATAAATAAAAACAAATGAAAGCAATTGATACATAATTTTGCATATTAATATTCTAATATTCTAATAAGTATCAACACTAAATCTAACAGTATTAGAGGGTTTTGGTTGTATGCAATAATGAAGGGGTTGTGATATTTGGATTAACTAGTGAAGTTTTTGTAAACAATTTCAACTTGTAGAAGAGTCAAGCTATATTATTGGATATTTTATCCACAAAGCATATGAGAAGGTTTGCCATACCGCAACCACCTCTGTTTCCCATAAGTCTTAGCGTATGATGGAAAACAAAATTAGAATTTTTACTTAATTTATCTCATAAATTTCTCTAAAAGTGACTACAAATTTTTGCATTCCTCTTTGAAGTGATAGTTCTGGGCATGCAATGAAGACATAAAGTCTTCCTAAAGTATAAGCTTGTAATGCGTGAAGCATTTGTATCTTCTGACAAGGTACGAAGAGAGTCATATTGGAGAAATGGTCTACCATTACTCTAACAAATTCCTTTGCTATGTCTAGGGTAAACCCACAACAAAGTGCATGTTCACGTCTACTTAAGGCAGCTCTGAAACAGGCAGCGAAGTATAAAAACCAGTATTCTGATCTTGGGTCTTAGCTAAATGACATATCCTATTCTGCGTGATATGGCTCTCCAGATCTTGTTCTAATCTAAGCTATTCAAAATTATCTTTCACTAAGGAACGATTCATGTCTTTCACAAATTTCCCATCATTTATCCATTGTGGCACTCTTGCAAAGTGCTCTCCCTAAGTGAAATTTTATGAATGCACAACCTATAGCTATCTGATTTGGGGAATTAATCATACTGTCTTTCTTGACAACTAACTCAAATCTCTTAGGAAACTTCATTAGTGACAACTAACTCATATCTCTTGCAAAGTGCTCTTGCTAAGTGAAATTTTATGAATGCACAACCTATAGCTATCTGATTTGGGGAATTAATCATACTGTTTTTCTTGACAACTAACTCAAATCTCTTAGAAAACTTCATTAGTGGCATAGTCATTTTCAATACTATAAAACCAATTACTTCTGATTGCATAGTATTGATTAAAACACTGCCGTTGCCGGTCCCAAGCCCGGATGTGAAAAGTGGAGGGTTGCGTTAGGTAGTCGACAGCCAGCGTAAAACTTGTCAAAAAAAAATCATGACATGAATCCTTTTGATCATCGTGTAAGTGCTAGGGCGTCCCTCGAAGCGACACGGTTGTATGGCTTGAATACGAGTGGAAAGTGTGCAGGTGCGCTACACGGCGCTCGGTGTAGTGTCAAGTAAGCGAGGGTTCCCACATTACGGACGGATGCGGTTATAGAAGTTAATTCATGATACTAAGTATTAGGATAGGATCCTGGAATATAGGTACTCTCAATAGTAAACTAATGGAATTGGTTGATATTATGATCCATAGAAAGATAAATATCCTATGTATTCAAGAAACTAAATGGGTTGGAGAAAAGCTAAGGAGATTGATAACTCGGGTTTTAAATTATGGTATTCTCAGTAAGAGTCGTATTAGAAATGATGTAGGTGTAATTATAGATAAGAGTTTGAAAGATAATGTTATCAAAATTAATAGAGTTGGAGATAGAATTATAAAGACTTAAGATTATTATTGATACTAAGATTTTTAATATTATAAGTCTATATGCTTCCTCAAGTTGGTTTAGATATAGACTACTAAAGATAAATTCTGAATGATCGAAGACTTAATACACTCGATACCTCTCGAAGAAAAAATTTTTATTGGAGGAGATTTAAATGGACATGTCGGTAGAGTGGTAGAAGATTTCGGAATATTCATGATGGCATTACAGTTATGGAGCGATTAATGGAGTAAGGTAGAGCATTTTAGATTTTCTTTTAACAGTATGATATGATTATTACTAATACTTTATTCAAGAAAGAGATGAAGCATCTTATTACTTATAAGAATTGATCTAATAAAACACAAATCGATTATTTTCTTATGAGAAGAAGAGATCGTCGAGATTGTAAGGATTGTAAGGTTATTCCAAGTGAGCAATTAAGTACTCAACATCGATTATTGAGCTTCAGATTTTAAGATGAAGAGTTGTAAAATAAAGAATACTTAGGATTCAACATCGTAGAATAAGATGAGAGCACCTCAAAAGACACTAATAAAATTATTTTTATGAGTAAAATCCAAGATTTAAATATTTGGGATGTTCACGAAGACGTGAATGTTATGTAGGAAATATTAACTAATACTTATTAAACAAGTTATTAAAGATAGTACTTGGAGAATCGAAAGTAAAAGTTTCTATAAATAAAAATAGTTGGTGGTGGAATAATAATGTACAGAAAAGATAAAATATAAGAAATTATGTTATAAAAATTGGTTTAAATGTAAAAACGTAGAGAACCAAGAAAAATATAAAACGACTCGCAGGGAGTGTAAAGAATAATCTGTGACGCTAAAAGTTCGCTTTTAGTGATCTTTATTACATGTTAGATACTTAGGAAGGTGAAAAATATATGTATAAACTAGCCAAACAAAGAGAAAGAAATGTAAAGATTTAACTCAAGTAAAATGTATTAAAGCATTGAAAATCAAAAAGTCTTTTCTTAGAAAAAGATATTCAACATAAGTGGGTGAGTTATTTTGATAAACTTTTTAATGATGATGCTGAAAGTACGATCGACCTTAGTGATCTTAATATCGTTAATAATAATAAAACTTTTCATTTTTACCGTCGCATTAAGAAAAAGAAGTTGATGAGGCTTTAAAGAAAACCAAGGGGAAAGTCACGTAGGACTCGATGATATCCCAATTGAAGTGTGGAAATGCTTAGGTGATTTGGGGTTTCTGGCTTACTAAACTTTTTAATATTATTTTAAAATCTAAAAGGATGCTCGAGGAGTGGAGAAAGAGCATTTTGGTCCCCATTTTTAAGAATAAAGGAGATGCACAAGAGTGTGCAAATTATAGAGGAATTAAATTGATGTGTCATACTTTAAAATTATGGGAGAGGGTAATTGAACATAGGTTAAGACGTATTACGAAGATTTCTCATAATCAATTTGGATTTATGCCGGCGTGTCTACCATGGAAGCTATATATTTATTGAGAGGTTTGATGGAGAAGTACGAGAGATAATAAGGAGGATCTATATTTGATTTTTATTGATTTAGAAAAGCTTACGATAAGGTTCCTAGAGATGTTCTTTGGAGAGTCCTCGAGAAGAAAGGTGTTGATATGACTTATATTCAAGTCATTAAAGATATGTATGCTTAGAGTCGTTACATGTGTTCGAACCGAAGGAGGATCGACCAAGTATTTTACTATTTCCGTTGGTTTACATCAAGGATCCGCTTTAAGCCCATATCTTTTTGCTTTATTTATGGATGGTCTTACTCGGGCATTTACAAGAGGATGTACCTTGGTGTATGCTTTTTGCCGATGATATCCTCCTTGTGGATAAGACAAGAGAAAAAGTCCAGGAAAAACTTGAATTATGGAGGTCTACATTGGAGTCTAAAGGTCTTCGTTTGAGTAGAACTAAAGCCGAATACATGGAATGTAATTTTAGTAATAGTAGGTCTAGTGACAGTAGAGTGTAACTTTGGGTGATCAAATTATTAAAAGGTGTGAACGATTTAGATATCTCGGGTCCATTGTTCAAAGCGATGGTGATATAGATGGGGATGTTAATAGTAGAATTCAGAGTTGGTTGGTTGAAGTGGAGGAATGCGTCCGGCTTATTGTGTGATAGAAAAGTACCGCTTAGATCGAAAGGAAAATTTTATAAGATGGTGGTGAGACCTTCAATGCTCTATGGTGCTGAATGTTGGCCTTTAAAAGAGAAGCATAATGTTAAGTTAAGTGTTGCCGAGATGAGAATGATTAGGTGGATGAGTGGCTTTACACTTAGAGACAAAATGCGAAATGAATATATCCGTATAAGGGTTGGAGTTGCACCAGTGACGGATAAAATTAGAGAGAGTCGCCTTAGATGGTTTGGTCACATTAGACGTCGACCACTTCGATGATCCGATTAGGAGAGTAGATGTTTTAAATACAACTTATGTTAAGAAAGGCAGAGCAGTACCTAGGAAAACTTGGGCTTATTGCATAAAAAATGATCTTAATTTATTAGAATTAAACGAAAATTTGACACTAAATAGGACGCAATGGAGAAAAAGGATTCATGTAGCCGACCTCACTTAGTGGGATTAAGGCTTTGTTGTTGTTGTTGTTGTTGTTGTTGCATAGTATTGATTAATAAGTAAAACTTGCTTAATGTTGTTCTCATTCCCAATTTTATGCCTATTAAGGAAATAGAATGATGAGAGAAACTCTACTTGGGAGGAATATCTACCATTTAGCTTGCTTTGACTCTTTAGGAATCCCAAGGCCTCATGATCAGTGCAAAAGTAAACTCATTTGCCAACAAATAATGATGTAAATAATTAAGGGCTCTTATAAATGCATAAAATTACTTATTTTCGGTAGAGTTTTTTGTTTGAAATCATTCAGTTTCTTACTGAAAAGGAGATAGGTTGTCCACCTCGACTTAACCAGCTTTAATTCTCACATTAGAGATATTATACTTTATCTTGAACACCTGATTATAATTTAGAGGAGGTATAATGGGGGCATAAGTAACCTACGTTCTTAGAGCATCAAAATTAGATTTTGCCTTATCTGGCTATAGAGCTAAGTTGATTTGTTTTGAGAAGCTCTGTCAAGGGCATCACTATAGAGCTAAAATTCATGTTTTTAAAAAATTGTCCGTACAATTGATGTATTAGAGTAAATGTTCGTGGACTGAGCCAATTCAAAATAACTTCGATCTTAGCTGAGCTCATCTCAATGCCACTAGTTTAAATAATATATCTATGAGCACACATCAGCGATGTCAAAGAGTGACATTTTGGATGATCATGCAACTTCTTGGTCAAATGAACTCTACCAATCTATTATATATGATGGAAATGTTCCTCATTGCATGATTGAGCACCAGACTGTCATCGATGTACACAATAATAAATTTCAAGATGCAGTCTAAAAAAATTGGTTTATTAATCTCATTGAAGTGTTCGAACCGTTAGATAAACAAAAGACATTACTATCACCTCATATAATCTATCTCACATCTTGAAGGTGGTCTTGCAGTCACCCTCGTGTTTCATCTGAATCTGATAATAACCGTCACACAAATCAATCTAGGAAAATATGCTAGCTTCATGTGATTGATCCAAAAGTCATCTAAGCTTGAGATGGGAAACTAGAACTTATGGTGATCTTATTTTTTGCTCTATTACCAATGCACACATGCCACAATTCATCCATGGGCACAATTAAAACTGGCATAACATATAAATTATTACTCTCATAAATTACTCCGCGAGACATCAGATTCTCAACTTATTTTTACTGTTCCTCATACTTACCCGCACCATGTAGACCGGTCTGTTGGTGTGCATTTATCCTAGCCCGAGGTCTATGATATTCTAAATCTCATATTGAGGTGGTAATTCAAGTGATTGGCTATCAATTATAATATCCCATAACTTTTCTAATAGAGGTTATATTATCTCAATTATCGACTATGTCTCATTGCCCTCAAACATCGCTTAGCTCAATCCCATTGCTGCCTTTCTCATAGCCTGTTGAAATGTGGTGTGTAAAAATATAGCTCTTATTTTCGTCTAAGTATTTACTAGTGCTGATTCCTTCAATGCCTTAAGTACAATGTGTTTTTCATCTTTTATAAAAAGCTAGGTGCTCTTATGACCATCATGAATCGCGCCTCTATCATATTGTCATGGGTTTCCAAACAAAATTTGACAAACATTCATAAACATGACATTACATCACACTAATTTCTATAGCTCATCTCTAATGAAAAATTCTACGAGATAATTATTGTCAATACTGATTTTATTTTCTTCTTCAACCAATTTAGATAATAGGAATGGTAAAAATTCTTGGTAGTGAGGCTCAATTTTTTCATAATCTATTTGACATTACATTATCATAATTGTCTCTATCTATAATGAGATTACACATCTTTGTCTTCGCAGTAAAAAGATTACGGAAAATGTTAATTTCAAGTCAATGTTGCTCCCTCTTTAGACTTGATCAAGAGAACTCTTCGAACTACAAACATCACACCATTATCTACGGATAAATGATACTTCTTTTCGTTATTTTTCTCTTTAGAGTTTCCCCTCTCTGTTTCTTTCACTCTATCTTACTGAGTGAAAGAAATCACTCTTATGTTTTGGTAGTTGGATGCAATTTACTTGTATTCATGATTCTTGAAACATTTCTTAGCTTAGATGTTTTGGCGGTGTTGGCCCAAACAGTGTTGGCTTTTTCTAGAGCTGACTTCTTATGTGGGGTAGGTTTTGACATACGAATCAGGGTACCTCATGATTGAGCCTTGTTTGAAGGGTGTAGTGAATCTGATGCTCTCGTACCACTTCTCTATCTTAGGGGTTAAAGTTTGTTTATTTTTTAAGGTCGAATATTACTGTAACTATACCGCATTGCCAATTGAAGACCTCAATCCTCCAAGATATTTGACTATGGCATTCTCCTTTCGCTCCACCAACTCTCAAACTTCAACATGAGTTGGTCAAACTCGACGGTGTATTCCTTTATTGATAGGTCTTTTTGCTGTAAATGGTGAAGTTTAAAAAAATATCTAGTCTATAGTGTGTTCGGAAGTATTTGTTCTACATTTCTTTTATTATCTTGGACTAAGAACGTGAACTTGCTTTTCTTTTCATGTTGAATACTTGGCCTCAATGTCTCTTTTGCCAATGAACTTTTAATTTCTAGAAGATTCTTTTCCTCAAATTAATTTAATCACTACATGAAACTAGTTATTAAAATTAGAGCTGTTCATTCAATATTTCATTTCTTTGTTTAGTACCTTAATTGCTGTTTATTTATTTTAATCAGTAGGCATGTCAGAACAGGTTCATTTTGATCAAAAATTTGAATATGGGATATGATTCGTGCCTATGAAATTATGGAGGAGGGTGATGCTGATTCGTTAAATGTTGTACTTTCTTTTTTATTGCCAGGTATGAGGCATGCTAAGGATAAGTTTAGTGATTAGGAAGGTATCCTGAGATCTGATGATGCTGGTTTTTTAATGTTGTTGCAATTCATTAGATGTTGAATGACATGGAGACTCATTTATGCTTTTTCTCCTACTTTTCTTGCTTCTTATTGATTAAAAATAGTTATAATGATGTTTGTATGCTTTTTAATTTTTTTAATTCTAGTATTTTTCCAATTTTCAGGTTGCTGGTGATTGTACATGCTTTGATTGCGAAAAGATGACAAATATTTTGGAAGCTGGGCAGCTAAGCAGCGTACCAATTGGACAACCTATATCTAATTGTGAAATTAATCTTCTTGGCAAAAAGAGCGAAGATAATGTAGGTGAAATATGTGTTACTGGGATGTGCTTATTTGCGGGATACCTTGGTGAGATTTCTCACGAGCAGCCACTAAATGATGGTTGTGCTCCCTTGCATTTCAAAACTGGTGATAGCGCTAGGCGTCTCCCTAGTGGTGATTTTGTCTTCCTTGGAAGAAATGATCGAATTGTTAAAGTCAGAGGACAACGTATTGTATTGGATGAGATTGAAAATGTGCTTAGGGAATATCCAGACATAAGAGATGCTGCAGTAATTGTTGAAAATACTAATGGAAACTGTGACCTTGTTAAGGCTTTCTTTGTTGTTAAAGCAATTGACGAGTGTTCTGAAGGGGTAACCTGTGTGAATAAAAATGAAAACGAGGAGCTGATTGCATCTATTAAAAGTTGGTTATTGAGAAAACTACCATTAGCTATGTTGCCGGCCGTTTTTGTTCAAACAGAAATGTTGCCCAAGTCTTTCTCTGGCAAGGTAGACTACTCGAAGTTAGCAAGTTCAACATATGTGGCAAAGCGGCCCAGGAGAGAATATGAAGGAAACATTTCTGACAAGCATCGTTTGCAAGTTATCAAAAAGGTTATTTTTTTGGTCTTCTATTTCCCAGGGTCCGTATTATTTGACAAATCTATAATTTTAGGCTTAATTGACTACACTTTGTTCATAGTATTTAAGAATAGGTAGGTGGCATCCTTCACTATAGGCATTTTTGCTTAACTTGTTTATGCATTTGGTGGCTGGCAATATGCACTGATAGCTCTATTGTAATAACAAAAAAAGTACAGTCAGTTTATCGTTCTTAAAATTGCCTGTCTGCATATTTTGGTTGGTTATCTAGCCATGACAACTTAGTTTAGTTATTTTGTATTTTTCTGTGCATTTCTAGTTACTTGTAGGTTATTTCACATCATATATGCTTTAAGTTTTTATATTGCAATCTCCGCATTGTCATTGACTTTTTAATTTTTGAGTTTTTCTACAGTGTTTTTGATGGTGTAGAGACTACTAGTTTAAATAATTGGAAACCAAATAGTTGGGATAAAGATAATAATGATCATGATTATGATTTTGGAAAAGGATGCAAGTTTCAAAAAAGCAAATTGTTTCTTATTGTTAATTTAGTGGAAAAGCGAAAATGTTTGAAGATGGGCATATGATAAAATTGGGAAAGAAGTGATAATGCTGATATTATAGCCTAGGTGATTTGCACCTATTGAAGATAAAATAATTAAAGATTTGTTAAATTCTTTTGTGCTTGTGTAATGAAGAGAAAATATTATTAAGGAATTTAAATATGGGAGATGGTAATGAATTAAAAAGAAGAAAGATCAAAGATAATATTGTCAGGTTTTGTATAAAATGTTTGCCATTTTAAAAGTCAACTCCTCATATGGCATTTAGATAGGAATGAATTAATTATAAGGTCAATATGATGATCATTTTGGTCTAGGGTTGACCAAATGGTCAATGTGGTGACTATTTGGTGTTTGTTTTCACCAAATGGTCAAGTTAGACCAATTTGGTGTTTGGGTTGACCAAATGGTCAAGTTTGACCAATTTGGTGTTTGATTTGACCAAATATTAATGTGGTGACTATTGGGTCTAGGGTTGCCTAAGTGGTTAGTGTGGTGACCATTGAGTCTAGGGTTGACCAAATTGTCAATAGGGTCACTATAGTCTCAAATTAGGGTTTATTGTCATTTATTTGACTAATCTGGGATGTCCCAAGAAATTGGGCTCTAAAGGGTATATTTTAGGGTTTAAGGGACCCTAGATATATTCAAGAAGTCAATTTTGGTAGACTTCCTTTCCAAGGTAGAGTTGATGGTTATGATAGCCTTGGGACTTATAGAAGAATTCCTGATATCCTAGGTTAATTTAGGTTGTCATTATATGTTTAAGAATCTCCTCACAAAAGTGAAGTCAACAGACACAGCTCGGCTTGTCGGGCAACTAAATTCATGGAGTCTGAAGCAATTTCGGACTTGCATTATAGTGGACATGTTGCTGTTCCTGGGCTTCTTCTCACTCTGAGTGGATCTGTCCTTATCTTGACGAGTCTTCTCAATTCTCCTGAGATGTGCTCTTGCCGACGCCTCCAATTGCAGGTGGCTATTTGACTGGTAGTGGGTACTTGAGTCTTCTCAATTCTCCTGAGATGTGCTCTTGCCGACGCCTCCAATTGCAGGTGGCTATTTGACTGGTAGTGGGTACTTGAGTCTTCTCAATTCTCCTGAGATGTGCTCTTGCCGACGCCTCCAATTGCAGGTGGCTATTTGACTGGTAGTGAGTACTTGCTTTGCTTGTGCAGCTCTTCACTAAGGTTTGGACAACTCTCAGTTATCGATACGGTTGCAACTACACAATGTTGCTGATAGCTGGCTTCAAGTCCCTAGATATCGGGTTATGATATGTTTCTCTACCTCGACCAACTCACACTTCATTTGTAACTAGTCGAAATCTGCAGTGAACTCATCCACTGATAGGTCTTTTTGTTGCAGGTGGAGCAACATAAACATATTCTGGCGGTAATGAGGCTGTGGGTATTTCTCTGCTTCTCCTTCCTTATCTTCTTACATATGTTAATTGTCACTGCACTCTCTTTGCTTTTGCAAATTTTTCCATCGCAAGGAGGTGCTCTTTCTTAATTTAATGACGGCAAGTGTCACCCTTATATCTTCTGATATTTCTTTGTATTGAAAGATCCTATCAACTGATTGTAGCCATTCAATGAAATCGTCGGGGTCCATAACTTCATCGAACTCCGATAAATCCACTTTTGTCCCAAAATCTCCATTTCCCTCATATGTTGCTTCTTCTCTTGGCCTTATCTGATAATGAATTTCGAAAGCGCTGTGGTTTATCTTCGTCATTACTGAAGTCCTCTATGGAAGGGATTTAGATCCTCCTTCCTTAATCATTGTTGACTTTCCGCATCACGGTCGAGACTAATATTTCCTTGGTTTCCGTTATCAATCTTACCGAGCCTCTCCTGAAGTTGACGAATTTCTAGCTGTATATTTCTTTTGGTAGATGGTGACATCGGTCTCTTTGGCAGCATAGTTAAGGTTTGGGAATTGGAAAATGGTGTTTAGGGATTGGAAATAAGATTTTTAGAGTGAAGATGATTTGGGTGTGGTGGATTTTAGGAATCCTTCGGATATGATTACAGTCAAGCTAGCTTTGATACTAAATGATACCGGAGCTAACCCAATCGACAATAGAAAAATCAATATTATTGCCAAATTAATATAGGAAAATTACAACCAATTCACGAAAACGGAAATTACAACAATTGATAACACAAACCCAAGCTTAGGAGGGTAGTGGTGGTGGTGATCGATGAAGATTTGGGCCTCTTAACAGACAGAAAAGGGTGGGTAAGGAGTGGGATAGCGGGGTGGTAGAATTAAGGGAAGGCAGTCGGCAGTGGCGATGATGCAGGATGACTGGAGTGTAATACCCAAGTACTGTATATTTGGGATCTAATCACATTATTCGAGCGTGTATTTTAGTAATATATCTTAAATATGTCCATTAAGATGTATTTTTATTTCATTTTTATTTTTAAATCATTTTCAAAATAATTGATTTTAATTGTAAATTTCATATAAAATCTTTTATATCTTGAAATTCAGAACTCCAAAAATTATGAAAAAATAATCATAAGGTATGTTATCACTTCTAGGATACGGATATAAATTGTTTACAAATGGATATCAATTGACTACAGAAATAAATGAATACCTACACATACATTTGGTAAGAAATTACAATTGCAACAGAAATCTTATAATTTCATATTTATATTTATTACAAAAATATAAAAAAATCATTGTAATTAAACATAATCATTTTCTATATTTTAGTGAAAAAGGTTTATAAATTAGGCTTATAATAGAGGTATAATTTTTTTTTTCAAAGTTTACGGTTCAAAATTTTTTTTATATATTTTTCAGTATTTATTTATTATTTATTAACCAATTATTTTGAAATTGATTTAAAGACCAAACTAAAATAATAATACATCGTAATGGACATATTTGAGTATATATTAATAAAATACACGCTCGAGTATTGTTGTTGATTCTCATATACATAATAATCGTGTATTAAAATTAATAAAATGTCAAAATCAAATAAAATGCATCTTAATGTACATATTTATATATTAATAAAATACATGCTCGAGTATTGTGATTGATTGTTATATATACAATACTTTTGTATTACATGGAGGAGGCGAAGGAGCGTGCGAGGATGGCCGGGCCTGTGATGGTAGCACTTTTGAGTGCTGCAGATTGCAGAAAGGCAGCGGCGGGCTATCCTCTATATGATAGAACCAAGGTTAGGGGTTGGCAGGAAGGGCAATAGATTGGGATTGGAGAGGTGGTAGACAATTGCAAGTTAACATCAACATCGCTTTTTTCCGGTGGCTCAACAAATATGGTGGTGGTCACAATGGTGGGAGGGTTGCGGGGGAGTGGGATGGTCGAGGATAATTACTAGCTCAGATGAGTTATAGTCAGAGCACCACTCGTCGTCGGATATAAGCTTAAAAGAAAAACTTGGACGCCGACTGTGTCCAGACAAAAATCCAAGAAAAAAAACTGAAAGTCGAAAAGCAAAAATCACATATATATATGCCCTAGATAATTAGGATCAAATCTTCCTATACAAATGGAGCATCAATCCCTCGTGGGTGAGTCGATCAACCCTCTTGGGCCTAGTCCAGTTTGGTCAAGATGAAGAACACTATGGGAGAAGCACGCGGTTCCCTTAACAATTGTGCCTACGACATTGCACGGTGCGCTCGCGCCGTGCCTAATAGACAACTGTAATAAAACAATAATGTGGTAGTTTTCTAGTGGCTGCAGCAAATACGACAGTGGAGACAACAGCGCCAGGGTTGCAGGGGAGTGGAAAGGTCGAGGATAATCACCACTTTAGATGAAATACAACTGAATCACCACTTGTCAGATATAACCCTAGAAGGGAAAACATTGACGTCGACCACTGTCCTGATAGAAATCAGAGCCAAATATTAAAAACCTAAATGCAAAAATTACATATAACAGCCATAAAAACAAGGATTGGTTCCCCCTAGGGTAATGGGGCGTCAATCCCTAATGGGAGAGCCCATCGAAGGACACTGCGAGAGAAGCCCGCAGCTACTTCAACACTGTTTCGGTGCCTATGTTTGACGCTCTCGCATCAATAATAATAAAAAAATAATTTCAAAGTAAATTATTGAATGAAATAAAATAGTTACAACTTTAATATGAAAAGAATATTATAAATAAGTTAATTTGGATTTATATTAAGTATAAATAGATGAAAATTTAATGCTTAAATAATGTATTTTTAATAAACAATATAAGAATAATAATTTAATCAAGTTCATTTGATAAAAAAAATAACACTAAAGATTAATTATTATATTAATATAATTAAAATTTATTAATTTGAATATACATGTTTACTGTAGGCATCAAGTTTGAGGAGACAAGGTCTAAGATGAAAAAATCAAGTACAAGTCACATGATATATATTTGCGTATTTATGCTTTTAAATTATGATAATAATGTTTATGTTTCTTCTAAGCTAACTACAATTGATGATTGTTTAGATACATTGATATTGTATATTTAGTTTTGATTTAACTCAGTTTTTAATTATATTACGCACTTCTTTCATCATATTTACATTTATTTATTATATATATATTGATATTGGATGTACGAAGAAAGTGAAATCAATAAATTATATAGATTGCTTCTATGTTCATGTTAAATATGGAGTTCACGCACTTATAGTACTTGCTAGAGACACTAAGATACTCATATATGTAAATTTGAAAAAAATACTGATATTAATTTACCTTTATTGGTATAATTTTAGACGATGCTCTTCTGACGGGTGTAAATTTTGTAGATAATGTAAATTATTGTACTGTACTATCAAAAGTTCTAAATTTTATTGAATGACTATAATTAAGTAATAAGATGTCAATTATTTATATATTTAATCAGCATGCATGTTTTTTTTTTGTTACATTAATATGATTTAGAAAGAGGAGTATTCATTGGTGGTTAAGATCTCACTATAATTTTAAATTAACATTTTTAGGTTTAAGTATAGAGAAAAAAAATGAGCAATAAAAGATGAAATATTTAGAGCAGACGAATTCAAACAAGAGAAATGTGATTCTACTCGTAACTATTATTTGTTTAAGCTAGAAGTAGATTTTATTCATTAACGGTTTTTTCGATTATTTTTGATGATTAACTGATAATGATAGAATATGAAATTAAATTTTTATTTCACCATCTGATCATCCATTCCGGTTTTGGAAATTCTAAGCCCTTGGGGTGATTCGTGATAAAATTTGTGAACCCCTATGTAAATAAATGGATATAGGACTTCAAAACAGATGAATTTTTATCATTAGTTTTGGTATCTCGACATATTGAAGAACCGGAGGCCCATACAATCGAAGATTGTTGCTATTTGAGGGTTAAATTCTTACCAACAGGTTTAACTTTTAAGAATTGCGGTTTTTAGACAATTATGTTTATGGAATGCTGACGGTTAGTCACTACTTGAAGAATTTATCTTAGAATAAATCATCTCTCTTTAAATAACTATGTTGAGATTGTGAGGTTTTCACACTTCTTATGTATTATTCAAACCTCTTAAAGATTTTATTATTCACTTCCTATTAGTTTACTTGGGATTTACTCATCATTTGAGTGTATAATGATATATATATCTCTCTCTCATTTCCTCCATTAACCTTGTGAAAATCTGACTTCATTTATGACTAGTACCAGGAATGCCGATTATGTGTAAATTTTTTCCAAAAATATTTGATGTATTAAAATAGACAATCTGTTGAGTAGGTTGCGAACTTAGTTATTTGTCAGAGTGGATAAATTATTTATGGAACTGCCTTAATCAATCTGATATTTCAAATTTGTAGTATCTGCATGCATCTTCTACATTTTACATGCCGATCAACTAATCTTACCCATACATACTCACTTTTCCATCTGTGTTTCTATTTTAGGCATTTCTTACAGCACTGCCTGTGGAAGATATGTCAGATGATGACGATTTTTTCATGATAGGAGGCAACTCAATATCGGCTGCTCATGTGGCATATAATCTGGGAATTGACATAAGGTTGCTTTATATCTTTCCTAGCCCATTTAGGATTCTCAAAGCTTTGTTGGATCAGAAGCAGATTGGAGGATTTTCTAATTCCGATGCCATATTGGAAAAAAGATTAAGAGAAGATAAGAGCGGGCATAATTCGTTTGAATTAACAAGAGATTCTTTGAATAAGAATTTACTTGAAGAGCGAGTGAAGGAGAATGCTAGAACACGGATTCACGATCTCGTGAAGCTTAATAGGAGTCAGATAACTAATCATCCTAAAAAAATTGAAAGATTGGCATCTTGGGATGAAGCTGGGAATATGTCATCTTTTCATCCCAGTCGACATGAAGATGATCCTTGGCTATCTATTTGTGGGCTTCCCAAGATGTGTTCATTCAGTCGTTGCAACTTAATTGTGTTAGGATCAGAAGGTTTATTAAAACCCAATTTCCCAACTTGCTTATCTCTTGTATGTCAAGTGCAAGGAAGAGGCCATATTCAGGAATTGTGGAAGGTCTTGCTAGAGTCATGCGTGGATTCTTCACCGGTTGTCATGTTGAAAGACGGCGACGTTTTCCTTTTCATTGGTTCCCATTCACGAATATTTCTTTGCATAGATGCTTTTAGGTGCTTTTCCCTGATACATTTTTACAATGAATTTATGGTTTATGTTGCTAATCCTCATTATTTTCTAGTCAGTTGTTTTCTCCTTAATCTATGAAGCTTGAAAGATCCTGCTTGTTGATTATTTAGTTGGAGCAATTTGCATATATAATTTGGATCTTGAAAAGAATCAATTTGGCACAAATAATTTCAGTCAGTCAAATTTTAATGAAAATTACTTGCCTCTAATTCCTATCTATAGAAATAGGGTTACATAAAAAAGTCCAATTAAAAGCAATCTAATTCTTTTCCATCCGAACAAGATTTAAATTTAAATATATTATTATCCAAAAGAAGATAATTATCTAATAAAATAAATTAATTTAAAGAAATAAATGTAATCTGACCATAACATAAATGGGCCTAGAAGGTTTGGAAATGGGCTATATTGTATGATTTGACTTTTGGTAGTAAGATATGGTTGTTTGGGATTTTCTGGCTTACTTGAAAAATAATGTATTGCTTTAGTTCCCCTGGGTAGCAACTAGCTATACTACTAAGTGTTAAGTATCAATCAAGAATGACTGAAATTAGACTGCTGAATTAGAGAAGTTTCCTTATTTAAATTATTTACAATTCCCCTCTTCTGATTTATCTCTCTTATTAATTGTACATATACCTAGATTAGGAATATTTATTAGGTTATTTAATAAAGAGATTGTACATATTATTATTTATTGGAATGAAAGCAAAGAAGAAAGGCATTCAACCAATTTTCTCAAAAGTTGTTATGGTATCAAATCCATTAGCTGTATCCTAGATCCCTCGCCAGATCTCCTTGCTGGAAACTTGTCTGGATCTCTGTCCTACATCGTTGACACTCAAGGAGCTCACGGTGTCGTGGTTCGATCGCTTGCTCTGCTTCGGCTTGAGTTCAACCCGCAAAGGTCCACTCGCTGGTCCTGCTTTCTTCGTCTTCCTAGGCGTTCGCTGCCCTCTGTTAGCCTCCTACATTCTTTCAGCGTCGTCGCCCGTTGTTGAGCAGTTCGGCGACGCCAAACGCACGTTCTCCTCTGGTCACGTTCAGTCGATCTCCCACGCTCATCTGCTCTCTACTACATGTTTTGGACGGTCGTCCGCATTCGTCTTGTCTTCGTCTTCATTTTTTTCGCTGCTTTGGCTTCGGCTTCGACTTCCTCTCCTTCGGTCTTGGTTCAGATTCAAGGCATGGCACGCTTTTCTTCTCCACACTCATGGATCGTCGGCAAATCTCATGCTGTTGAATCTGTAGTTTTTCTTTTAGTCTTGGAATTGTTGGTTCTTGGTTTTCTTTGGTTTTAGGTTAATTAATTTCAATCAACAATTTTCTTGATAATCAACTTGTGAGTCACAATTATGTTTAGAATCTTGTCTGAGAAAACACTTCAAATCTTAGCTATCTGATTTACGAGAAAGAATTACGCCGCATGAGAATTTCATTTTAGAATGTTTTTGAAAAGGAAGGAGCTTTGGGGTCATATTGATGAGTTTTCTCCAGCACCTACGGAGCCGAAAGATCTTGATCAATTGGAGGCAAAGGATACTCGGATTATTTTTTGGATTTTGGGATCTATTGAGGTTCATATGGAGAAAAATTTACGATTCTTTGGCACAACTTAAGAAATGTGGGAATACTTGAAGTGCGTTTACAATGAAGACAATACTGCAAGGCATTTTCAGTTGGAACTTTATATGAGTAATTATAGTTAAGGTAATCTCTCGATTGAACAATATTATTTTGACTTTCTTATTTTATTGAGCGAATATTCTGGTATTATCTATGCTAAGCTGTCAAAGGAGAATTTAGCTAGTCTTCAGGCCATTCATGAAGTGAATCATCGTGATCAGTTTTTGATAAAGCTTAGACCTGAATTTGAAACTGTTCGGACTAGGTTGCTGAATAGAGATCCAGTTTCTTGTTTGGATGTATGTTTTGGTGGATTACTGCGCAAAAAACAAAGATTGGCGACTCAAGCCGCTATCAATGCAGTTGGTGGATCATCTGAAATAGTTAATGTTACAACTGTAATGAATTACTGCTGCTTAGACCGAGGGAATGAAACAACGTAGTGTTACAGCTGCAAAGAATTTGGTCATATTGCCCGTCATTGTGGTAAGAAGTTCTATAATTATTGTAAGAAAAATGGACACATTATTAGAAGTGTCCTACACCGCCTCAAAAAGCACAAACCACAAACCCTTCATGCTGCGGTATCCGAATATCACAATTTTGGTTCAACATCTATAGTTGCTGACAATAATCAATCTGTTCTCACATCAGATATGGTTCAATAGATGATTCTTTTTGTCTTTTCTGCCCTTTGTCTTCAAGGGAAAGATAAGACTATTACTTCTGTTCCTTCTCCTAGATTTGTTGATTCCAGCGTCATAAATCATATGATTGTCATATCTGATTTATTGCATAATCAACGCCCGTATACTGATACTCAACAGATTCAGGTCGCTGATGGAAATAATATTCCAATTACGATAGTGATATTAGCCTCTCCTTCCGACACTGTCGGCCGTTAAAAATGAATAAATTTTTTTACTTTTGGAAAATATAAAATGTATTTTTATAAAATAGGGCTTTGATTTAATTTAATATATATATATATATATATATATTGATTTTTAAAAATAATATTTTAAATTTGAAAAATGAGAATGAACGGATCTCATTCATTTAGTAGTTTAAGTAAACAAACACAATATCGCAAACAACACATCTATCTCGAGGAATATACACCCTACTTGATTATATGATTCGATCAAATAAACTACAGAATTTATGACACCCGTTCTGGTCTGCGAACCTTTTATTTCTGTCGATAAGTTCCCCTACCTAATATTAAAAATTAGATAGAGTTTATATTACCTGAGTTCTTAAAGCTCCCTATAAAGGCAAGCCCTTATAATTAATTATCTCTCAAATGACCGAAGTCACCTAAGAGAACTCTGGATGATGATTAGAGGTATCTATATTCATGAATTCAAATGTTAGGGTTTTCAAGGTAGTATGTAGGAAAGTTAAGTGGAAGATGATCAAAAAACAATTATTTTTAGAATCAAAGGAAAGAAAAGTAAGAGATGTCACAGAATAGAGACAAACCTTAATGACTTCCCAAACTATCTTATTGTTGGGCTTTAAATTTTGGAAGTGAATTTATTTAAATTTCAATCCTGCCAATTATTAATTGTATGAATTATATTTGCATAATATCCGATTATGCAAATAACCTAGAAGATAGGAGGATTTACGTCGTATATGACGACGACCTTATAACCTAAATGCCTAGAAGAAAAAGTGAGGATTTATATCGCACTAGACGGACTACCTCGAAATCCTATGACTCGTTATTTAAATTAAGGAACGATTTAGCTGTTGTAGATTGTTTTACTCCTTCCGTTGCATCGTCGTCGTGTTGCCCTCAGAGTTTTGCTCCGTGCTTCATGTTGTAGCAGTATTGAGTTTAAAGTTTAAAGTTTAAGGTAGACATACAATTGTTGAGTCGGTGATTTATTTCTGGGTTCCTCTTATAAAACCAGGCTACTGGCCTCTTATTCTAAAAGGTATGGTGCGCATAAATAAAAGAAAATGCCATAAATGAAAGCAGTGCATAATACAGTAAGGAAAAACAATAGTAACTTGCAGTAAAGAAAGAAAAAACAATAAAGTGCAGTAAAGGAAATAAATGTAGTAAGGTGCTGTAAATATACTGTAAATTTTGGGTACCTGAATTTTATGTTATTTACCATTGTTCTTGTAAATGAAGTTAGCGCTATAGGCAAAAAAGAGCAAGTACAGTAAGAAAATTTAGCTAGCAGGACAATCATGTGCTTACATATATATAAGGGTAAAAGACAAAGCATCGTATGAAAAGCTCGAGAAAAAGAAACTGAAAACGACCTACGAAAAACTCGAAGAAAACCGTAGGGAACACACGGAAAGCCCGAAGAGGACCGTAAACATGATGGTGGAGAGGACTCAGAATCAGGACCCTAGGTCAAATCATGACCCTGGGGCCCTAACGAATAACCATGCATGTGCGATCCAACACTTAGTAAAAGGTTACCGGCCTAACAATCACAAAAAATGGTAGTCATTGACCTGATTCATATGACTGACTCGTGAATTTAAAATATTTGGAAAAGATTTCATTTTTTTTTTGAAAGAAATTTTAATTTATCGTCCACTTTAAAGATTTTTGCTTAACATTCAAAAGATTTTAGGAACTTAAAGAAAATCCTACACTAAAAGGTGAATGAGTCAGTCAAATCATCAGGCTGGGACTTCCAACTGTCTGTAAAAGAAAATGATAACTATTTACTTAGCATTAGAGAAGTGATACTGCTAATCCCTCATTCTCGTAAGGTTACTGAGTCAGGATTGTGCTAGGTCCCCTCACACATACCTAGGTGCTTCTTTCATCAACACCCAAACCCCGAACCAACCTACTTACAACCTTGCTTGATGACCCACATATGGTAAAAGGCTATACGTGCACACTTATGCCTCGTACATAAGTGCAGAAACCTAGCCAAGAAGCAAGAAAGAAAAGAAAGAAAAAATGGGAGGGGAGATAGGAGGAAACGACCCACCTAAAAGGACGGAGAAAAGAAGGTGAATCGATCCTCAAAACTACATGAAACAAACAATCCCGAACCCCCGACGATCCGAACCTGACGGACTCAACTAAAAGCTCTCTTCAACGATGCCCCCACAATCCTCACAATGCCTAGGACCTGAGGACTCCACACCTCTTAAAAAGGCAGACATGCCGGACCTCCTAAAAGAGACACACTCCTTCTCCTAGAAGGACCAACTATGACTCCCCAGGATGCCCCGAAGGCATAACCCAAGTGACTACACGTGACTCAACATGAGACTCCAAAGTGCTATATATCGAAGAATTCTAAAGAGTGCAACAAAGAACTCCAAAACCCAGCAACCCGATACTACCTAACTTCTAAGCTATCTCCTGCCACGGACCAAGACATGTAAACCCAAGGCTAATTTCTTCACACCCCTACTACACTAGAAATAAGACCCAACCAAGCTAAAACCGAGCCAACTCATTATACCAAAGTTGGGTCTAGGAAAAGCTAAAGTCGAGGCGTTTAACAGGACAAAACAGTGCCAGCAAAAACAGTGCAAATTTTAGTGTCTTACAGGTGAAAAGTACATTGCCTCGAGTTATATTTTTATGTAGTAAAAGCGTTACTTGAGGACAATTAACAGTTAAGTTTGGGGGATTTTGACACGCCTAAAATATATACGATTTTTGTTATATGATTTTACTCATTTTTCGATGATATTACACTTTAAAGGAAGGTATATTGTATGTTTTTTGGTTTTAGGTACAAGAAATGATAATTGGAGCAAAAGGAAGCAAAAACAGTGCAATTTGAAGCAAAAACGAACAAAAAATGAAATTATGCCCTGACACATTTCGATAAGTCTTTTGATGCTTAATCTCTTTTACATTTCTTGCATATTTTTGAATGAGATTACACTTTAAAGAAATGTGTTTATGCTTATTTTGTAAGGCTATCTGTTACGAACGCAACGCAACTGAATCGGGGCAAAACGGAGCTAAAACGGAGCCAAACGGAGCGAAACCGTGGAGGCGCGCAGCAGCCTGCTCGCCGACAGCGGCCTCGATCTCGCCGAAGGTGAGATTTACCCGAGAACACTGAAAAGTGCCCGAAAAGCTCGCCGACAGCGAGCTCGAACCCGCCGATGGCGCCCGGAAGGTTCTGGACCGACTTTTGACGGTTTTTGGCCTAAATTCGACGTATTTGGACGCTTTTTCGAAGGGGTGCTTATGGAAACTTTTCAAACTTCGTCCATACTCTTTAAAATGGCGAATATAGGGTAGAAAAGAGAAAAAATAGGAGAAAATTGGAGAAAACTTGTAGGAATGTTTAGGATTCTTAGATTAAGAGTAGAAATGTAGATTTCTACCATTTTGGAGAGATTGGAGATGAGAATTTCAGAGAATTGTAAGGGATTTCTCTAGCATTGCATGGATCACCGGGAGACTTTATGGGAGAGATATTCGTCTTTCTTTCAAGGGGAAAAAACTAAGTATTGTTCTTAATTATCTTATAATTTTGTAAACATTTATTTAGTGGATTAAACTTTCAGTTAGATGAAATTTCCGATTGTGTTTTCTTCGCGCTTTGTGACGTATCTCTCTTACTCTTTCTTCTTCTTCGAAATAACGCGCATGAGAAAATTATGCCATTATTTTCATTTTACTTTTCTTTTATAATGAGTAGAAATCATGTTTAGGATTTTGTGATACGTGATAGAAGTGAATTTAATTATAAATGTGATGGTTTTTACTGCGACTTCATTTACATCGTTAAGTAAGGCCCATCAGTAGTGTTAAAATTCGTTGTAATTGCATCGAACCGAAAGGGCGGTGTAATTCTCAACAAATGAAACCACATTCAAATTCCATGGATGATGAAGTTCATAGGATTGAATGCAAATAAATAGGGAAATATAATTATCGGGCATGAATCGAAGATTTTAGAGTGACGAGTTAAAATCCTCAATTCGGTCCTATCATGTGGGTCTTGAAGTGTAGATTGTTAGCCTCGTGCGAGGGAACGTGAGAGTTCAAGAGAGAGCTCAGTATCCTCCCGATCTAGTCGCAGATTTAGTAACTGCAAGTATGATTAATTAATGTTCTTTATGCCATGACTAGAAGGGTAAAGAATAGGATTGCTCCTATTCGCACATACAATATTAAATGCATATCATTCCTATACATTATCTATTTCATTGCATAAGAATAGTAGCTTTTATTATCTCAAAATTCTCCAAACCAACTCATTCAAAAAGTGTTATATTTAGAATTGTTATTTGCACTTAGTTATAGTTACTATTACATTTAACACTTGCATTTAAGATAGATTGCTTAAGTTAAAGCACAATTTTAATCGACTTTCCAAACTAAGCGATATTAGTAGTAGAATTAGAATTCGATTAAAAACCTCTACTTCGGTTCATCGTGGGATCGATACGGGTTTTTAAAGAAAACTCTATATTACTTCGAAACGATACGTATATTTGCGTAGCATCTTTAATGTGTAAAATATTTTCTAATTTTTATATCATTTAAGATTTCTGTACACTAACTCATTATTTATAAATCGAGTCAAGTTTTTGTCAGTATTTTGGAAGTTAATTTACTGCGTAATTGCGGGTCGGGTCATTATGCTCCCTAGCTTGAGTTGTTCATTGAAGGTCATGAATATGAAAATATTAGATGGAAGGAGTAGAGAAAAAATAAGTTAACTATAGTTTGTGAAAGGATAATGCACAAATGTGGGCTAGCTCCTATGTAGCACTTATTATGATTGAATAAATAAGAAGAGTTAATAAAATTGATAAAAAAAGAAGAGTTAACAAGTTCAACACAAGGCTGGTTTAATTTGAATTTTTTTGCTAACTGGCACAACATTTTCTTTTGAAGGCTATATTTTAGATTTTAATATGAAATTATTTTTGTTGATATAGTTATCATACTTTCACTATAAATATAAACTATTCTACCAAAAAGATACGATGTGATAGTTCTGACGCGTTTGGATATCTTCTCTTTAAATGTTATTTTTTTTCCCTTATGATTCTTCTGTGGACCACATGGAATCTTAGCAGGCAAGTGTATTTGTGTTCAACACATACACACACATATATATATATACACAGACACACATAGACACACATAGACACACACATATAATACACATATATACACCTATATATACACATCTATATTGTGTGTATATCTATATATCTATGTACATATATGTATGTATATACATCTTTTTTTTGTAGAAGCCCTAACGTTATTTTCATTAAGATAAAGTGGTTACAACACAAGTGGTTTGAGAGGGTCCAATGATGGAGCTCTACTCATAAGAAACAAAGAGCAAAAAACTCAAACAAAAAGTACAAAAGATAGGACAAAAGTAAACCATGCAACTAAAACTTTTTCAGTGGACGAGGTCGCCAAGCGCCTTCCTCTCTATGGGTTCCGTAACACATTCAATAATCAAGCTTCCGGAGTGATTCTCCATTACCAGGAGATACCAAGGTGTCATCCATAAGATTCCCAAGTAGCACAACACCCCCAGCCTTCTTTTTCTTCCGCCTTGAGGTATACACATGCCACTCATCCACCGAAGGGTGAGCCGTCTGATCCGAAGTGGGAGAGGCTGCTGCAGTGATTGGTTCCAATACTTGGGATTCTCCTACCCCAAGAGTGGGTAGAACAACGAAGGTACTATTAGCCAGTAGATCTTCATCAGTAGTAGGCACCTTTTCCGTCGTCAGATTATGAGTGTTTGTTTCTTCCCTGTCTTCAGTCCTGTCAAGGTGGGGAGTCAGAACTTCCTCCATAGTAGTGGATATCTGAGGTGGTAGTATAGCTGTTCCAGTAGAGGAAGGCTGAGAGGTGACTACGTCCTGCCTAACAGTAGCAACTACCTGATGTTCCTCCAAGGGTCGATCCTTCTCCCCCGTTCGAGCCCGAGGAGGCGGTATATCCGTCGCAGGAATCGTCCAGGCCGATAGGCGTTTATGCGGGAGGTTTTAGATTCGGATGCGGTGGTAGCAGATCGTTGGTGAGAGTGGCCAAACATACGACGATGGGTGCAGATGCAGAGGTACTCGTTCAAGTACTGCCGGTTGCCAAAATCCCGATGCGTCGTGCGCCAATCCAAAGCTCTTTCGGGAAGGTAACGTAATATCTCGTTCAATCAATATTCTAGCCTCGGAAGGTCCAGATAGATGCTCTCAGTAGGCGGATCGGTTTGGAGTGACATTCCATATATCTTTGCGAAAGTAGAAGGCCCTCGATCGTAAAGATGTACCGCAAATCCGGGAAGCGTAGCCACACCGGAATTATGGGAGGTTCGAGTGTGATGGTCGAAATCCACGATCGATTTCGAAGACCTTCATCACCCGATCGTCTATCCGAAGTATTCTTCAAGCAAACACTGCGCATAATCCGCATCATCCGTTAATTTGATGAACGTCGCCGCCATTCCGTCTTCCTATCTTCCAACTTCCATCGAGCCTTCATTTCGCTCAAATTCCTTCGGATCGGTCCGAGCTAGGATTGCCGTAGAGGAACTTACCCACTAGAAACGACCTCGGCGGTGCGGTTAGGATGGAGATCTCTTCCTCGGTGAGAAAGATTGCGGCGTTTGCCTTCTTTGCGGGATGCTTTTTTGAGAAACCCACTCTCGACACATTGCTCAAAAGCATCATGAAATCTCTGCGGGAACATATTAGTACTTGGGGGCGCGGGCGAGGTTATCGCCGGCGAGGGCTGCGGCGTAAGAACGACCCGAGGCCATTGTTGATAGCTTAATGACTTGCAACTGTCGTGCTCGCTACAGGAACACAAAGCTGTAGGAGCTCAGTGGAGTCGACCTGCAGCATTGCGGAACCTAACCCGCAAAACACCGTAGGTGATGTGCAGTAGTTCGATGAAACAGAGAAGGGAGACGCAGGTGACACAAGGCGGCAGCGATAGCAAGCAGACGACTGCGACGACAACGGCGGCGTGCGACGAAGTCGACGCAAAGGTGCAGCTCTCGCGTAGCTGGGCGACGATGTGCGAACAGCTGCAAACTGAGGAGGGCTTGCGAGCCAGTGACCGAAATCGATGAAGCGGTAGCCTTCGTCGACGACGATGACGAAGACAGTACGAATGCAGGAGGTTAGCGCTTGGTTTCGCCATCCGGCGAAACCCTAGCAGAGCTCCCTGCCGCCATCGTATGTATGTATATATATCTATATACATATATGTATGTATATATATCTATATATGTATCTATGTATATATACATATGTATCTATCTATGTACACACAGATACATATATATACATATATATACATATATATATATATATATTAAAAATACCATGGGCCAATATATTAGAAAAGGAAAGGTACAGATAGGTTGGATGAGAGGGCCCAAACTGGCACCCTAACCACCGGGTATATAACACACCAAAGTCCTAGAAAAAGACATGTATACCCAAAAACCAAGATTAATATATAGATATGTAAACACTAAGCCAAATGTCTACCAACACTCGCAGATTCAAGGAGCTTGAGAACGACCCAATGTAGCATTACCTCTGCTTCTGTTTCTAGGAAGGGAATCAACTAACAAATGGGTAAGTTTACTGCAATTACCTAAAGCAACCAATGTATTATCCATTAATTTCTTGAGTTCTAGTAGGCCTTCATTCTTCTTCTTCTTCCTGGATGTGTAAACATGTAATTCCTTATCCGAAGATCTGTGTATCGGTACAAAGATTTTCCGGCATGTGTAAGCTATTGCACATCATGAACCCATTGTGCCTGACTAATAGTAATAATTTGCTCTATCTAATTAGGTGGTAGGGCTGCGGTAGAAATCTTACTTAGAGTAGAATGTTGGACTTAAAGTTGGGCCACACGTAGGGCATGACACTCCACCAGGATATTGCCAACCTTTACATCAATGATAGGTTCCAAGGTAGGTGAAGTATGGAATGTTTACTCTGCTCCTACGAACAGAGGTTCCACAGGAGAAATCAGAGGACCTACATCTTGAGCATTATGCAGAGACTGAGTAGTTGACATATTGCCCGCGGAAATAATGGAACCTTCAGCAACGTCTGCTAGTGGACTAGATAGTACAATTATCATAGTGTTATTGGGGTCAGGGATATCCGTGTGATGATCAAGAGGGTCGCTAACTTGGAGAGGATTGGGAGGGGGATCTCTAAGTCGGGTTGAGCACTTTGCTTTTTGATTATAGATGGGGGTGTAGGTGGTGACATTAAGAATTGAAGTGTCCGAAAATACGACAATTCGAGCAATACAAAAAGAAATGCTCAATAATTATCATTTTGCTAATATCCTTGGTATTGTGAACCTAACCAAATTTAATCAAAAGTGATTAAAGTGATGTCCCTTTCAACAAACATCCCGGCTTCTGAAGGACGTGACATATTAGTAGGAATGTCCGTTTTGTGTGACTTATCGTAGGCTAAAGCAATAGAGTACAACACTTCTTAAGTAAAATAATGAAATTTCAGGCCAGGGAAGCGAATCCAGACCGATATGGTTGGTGGTTCCGTCTGTGGTTTAAAATCCATAGTCCATTTCAATATTTTCATTACTTTGTTATCAATTCAATCTAATCTTCTAGCAAATAAGCATGTTTGTTATCAATCTAATCTAATTTTCTAGCAAATAAGCATGTGTAATCCTCTTCATTGTTAAGTTGAATAAGTATGTGCCGTCCCTCTAAAAGTCCAATTTTCCACTCCTCAACAAGGTGCATAAGCTCAAATTTCTTTACGAATAAGCTCAATTTTGGGATGACCATAAAGGAATTTCCCAACCAAATCCAGACGACATAAGGAAGCAAGCTGATTACATTTGGCTTCAGTAAAAAAAGTGGTTGGCTTCTCATTCTTATTACCAGGTTTTTTGATGTAACCGAGTTCGCCACCCTCCGCCAGTGCAAAGGAAGGCTGGAACAAACACAATTTAGGAGTACTTGAGTCGTGAACACCCGCAATGGCAGCAGAATAAGTTATGTCCAAAGCCATTATCAATTGAAGGAGGCGAGGCGTTAGGAACAATGAAGAGTGCAAGAGCAATTGCCGAAGCTTAGGGCAACAAAGAACGAAGCAGTGGAAACCCTTTCTTCGAGTGTAGACGAAAGGGAACCAGTGATTCAGTGTGGAAGACGCTGGAAATCGTTCTTCAGCGAGCAGACGAAGTTGATGAGGCTCAAACCCTTCTTCGGCACGAAGAAGGACGAACAACACGACGGAGACGCTGGAAATCGTCCTTCAACGAGCAGAAGAAGTCGATGAGGCACGAACCCTTCGAGTACGACGGAGGAACAACACGATGAAGCAGAAGAAGCACGACAAAACAGACGAAGCACACGAATGACGACGAAAGAACGAAGCAGATGAAGTCGAGGCGCGAACCCTTTCTCCTTCGAGCAGGACATAGCGGGAATCAATGAAGCAGATTCCAGAGTTCCCCGTGAGGCGAAACCCTAGCAAAGGAGTCGCCATATATATATATATATATATATATATATATATGTACATACTTACACACACACACACACACGATGACTCGTCTGCTTCGCTCTGCTAAGTTTTCGCCTCATGGCGAATCCTGGCATCTGCTCCTTTGAATCTCACTTCGTTGTGCTCTTGAAGAAGGGATTCACGCCTCGACTTCGTCTGCTTCATCGTGCTTTGTCTATTTCGCTGTGCTATCTCGTTCTTCGTCTTGCTCGAAGACAAAGAGTTTGCGCCTTTTCGACTTCGTCTGCTCGTTGATAGACGATTTCTGATGACTTCCACTTTGATTCACCTGTTCATTACCCGACGAAGGAGGGGTTTCCTCTGCTCCGTTGTGGGGTCGCCGATTTGCGCTCTTATTTCGTTTATATTCCCGCAGCAATACCATGATACTTTATCGCTGGGCGTCGACACTGGATTTATCAAGAAAATATCCTGTAAAAATGGTAAGCCTGCACTCTTTCTCTCTGACGCCGAGATCTCCGCCTTAGCTTCGTCTTGTCGGTCGGTCTTTAGTTGGTAAGTTCCTCTATGGAATCCTTAAACTCGATGTAATTCAAAAAGAGTTTGAGCAAATGCGTCTGAAAGGGGAATGAAAGATTGGTAAACTGGTCGGTAGACATATTCTTATCCAATTATTAGATGATGAAGACTATGCTCATTTGTTTGCGTGAAGGCTCGTTTGAATGGATAACCGTATGTCGAAAGTTTTAAAATGGACGGTTGATTTTGATCCTTTCATTGAACCTCCTACCACTCATGTCTGGCTGCGCTTCCCGAGTCTAAAGTTCTATCTCTTCAATCAAGAGCTCCTCTATTCCTTAACTATGGTATACAGTAATCATCTCAAAACTGATATGCCTACAATTAATCTGAGTAGGCCTTCTGAAGCCTGATTTTTGATTGAACGAGACATTACTTTACCTTTTCTTGGTGAGATCTGGATTGGAACTCGAATAGTTCTCACCTTACTGTACCCACTGCCGTATGATTGAAAATTTTCACTCTGAATGTCACAATTTGCACTTTCATTTAAAACCTCAGAGTAAAAATGTTAAAGGGTCCCCTGTCCCAAATCACACTTGCCCCTCCTCTACACCCGAGTGCAACATTATCTATTGCTAATATGGTAGAAACGCCATCTGCTCTCCCTCCCACTTTACCTCCTCTAAATACCATTTCTCCTGTCACTGCCACCTATAACCACCTTACTACCGGTGACCTCCTTGACATTACTATTTTTGTTTCTGTTAATGACGTGTTGCTGGATGGTTTAGCTGAGCAACCTGCAGCATTAAACCTCTTTGAAAACAATGCTGAAGGAACTTTACTTACATAGATCAATGTTCGGTTCGATCCTCTGGAGGGCTTTGAAGCTCCACATCTTCTTGAAGAAGCCTCGAGTGTAGAGGCGACATTTCATAGTTCACCTACCCTAGAACCTATCATTGATGTCACGGTTGACAATATTTCTACTGCGGATCTACCACCTCATCAGATCTAGCAAGTTGTTAGTGTTAGTCGGCCACAATGGGCTCATGATGTGCAACAACCTATATATGCTCGACAATCTTCGGACCAATATGCTGATGAGATAAGCCAGTCTTCAGATGAGGAATGACAGGTTTACACATTCAGGAGGAATAAAAAGAATGAAGACCTATTAGAACTCATGAACTTAATGACTGTTACATTGGTTATTTCGGGTACTGACAGTAAACTTAACCATTTGTTAGCTGACTCCCTTCCTAGAACCAGAGGCAGAGGTAAGGCTAAATTGGGTCGTTCTCAAGCTACCTGAATCTGCGATTCTTGGCAGGCTTTTGGCGTAGAGTTTACATGTCTTCGTTATAATCTTTGGGTATATATGTAATTTTCTTTTTGGGACCTTGTTGTATGCTGTATACCGGGTGTTTAGGGTGCCATTTTAGGCCCTCTAATCTAACCTATCTGTACCTTTTTTTCTTTAATATATTAGCCCTGGGCTTTTTTAAATATTTATATATTGTGGGTGGTGAAATTTTTACTGGTGAGTACAATTGTATTTTTTTCGACTTATAGATTTAGGGATCCGCTTCCCTCCCCCTTTTTGTACTTATTTTCCTATATTAACACGTAAAAAGCCACAAGATCCGCTTCCCTCCCCATTTTTGTACTTATTTTTCTATATTAACACGTAAGAAGCCACATGTGTGTGTGTGTGTGTGTGTGTGTGTGTGTGTGTGTGTGTGTGTGTGTGTGTCTTTTTTTAGCTTCTGATTTTTGTTAGCTTTGTTGCTCAATCTTGAACTTAGTCCGACTATGGTTGGATAAAATTTTTTATAGTTTCAATGCTCTTCATAATTTGCTGAACATGGTTGATAATAAAGTAATGTTTTCATTGATGAACAGTGGATTGGTACGGTGGCAAGTCATTCTGGAAGGACGTATTGAATGCTCAGCAGTAATTACCGGAGACTTCTCTCAGGTGTGCCTATAAATCCAAATTTACTAAACTCTCATCAACTTTATTCATTATTATTTTCATTATTTTGCGCCTCTTCAATCTAAATTGTAGTTAAGCTTATTACATGTTGTAGGTTGTGGTGGGATGCTACAAAGGAAAGATTTATTTTCTTGATTGGACCACTGGGAGCATATTGTGGGCATTTCAAACTTCTGGAGAGGTACAATCACATCTTTGCTGGTCAATGTCTCCTGAAGTTCTCTATTTTGTATGCCTAGTAAATCTTTTATGGCTATTCAATGAAAATTTTGAAGTTTATATTCATCAGATACACATTGTGCACATTGCGATGAACAAATTGATGATTTGAGTACTATTATTTGTAATTTTTTTCATAAATTTTGCACTTTTCTTAGTTCAGTTATGTTTATTTGTGCAAACACGCAAATGGTGATATTTTTCATGTAGAGTTGGTTGTGTATCTATTGCCTATGTTAGCTTGATTGGGCTCTTTTTTTGGTTATGAAGTTGATTTAGCTATTAGATTTATATTCTCTACAATGGTTCATCTACTCTCTCTAGATCAATTCATTTGAAGCCTATTTTGGCATCTTCAGTTTTTCACCCAAAACCGTATCAGTACGGGCATATTTCCATGGTGATCCTTTATGGATGATCCTGTACCTATCCATGCAATACTTAAGGGTTTTGTGCGTTGCTGGTTCACTTCATGTGCTTATGTACTTCAAGTGTATTTTTAGTTATGTAATTTCAATGCGATTGTTTGAAATTATTGGATTTCTTTCTTAATTCTAATAGAAGGGAACGTAAGACAATTTTCTATAATTGTTTGAGTTTGAGCTCTTTTTTTTCCAATTGTTAGTTGGATGTTGATCTATTTCATGTAGTGCATGTTGTGACTATCAATCACATTTTGGGAGAAGCCTCCTTGTATCGGCAGAGACCTATATTAAGGTTTGGGTGCTTTTCTCCGAAATCCATTTTTACACTATTTTTAATTGTTATTTTGCTTATGATTGGATTTGGTCAACCATATATTCTTAAAGTTGGATTATCATGCTGTTATAAGGAGGACATAGTCTTTTTGGAAATCAACAAAATACTAACATGATATAGTCATAAATGAAATTATCTAAGCTTTTGTTTTAGGCAACAATAATATGGCTTTTATAGGTTCATTTATAATTGCCAATATTTGGATCTTAATGGGATTCTCAAATTGGATCAATGATTTGTATTTTATTTGTTTGGAAGTTAAATTGATCCGATTGCCAAAAGGTTGAATATGTTAAATTATAACTAGTGAAAATGCTTAATTATTTTGGTTATTGTTGTTGCTACGTCTACATTGTTGATATGAAATGCAAACTCAAAGAAGAGGAATTTTAATTTAGTGAATAAAAAGACCAATTGCTTGATTATGTCAAGAATTTTGACAGGATGATGTGTTCAAGTTTCAAGGTTTAAATATCTTCTTGTTAAATAATATTTGTCTCAGATTATTATGTTGCTACTCTTTGTAATGCCTTGTTTAAATATATAATAAAAAGAGAACCAGCTAATACCCATTCAATTGAACCAACACTAGCTAGTTCTTTGTAGTATGTAGGTGAGATGAAGACAAAGGGAATGAAATGGACGTGATGATGAAGCTAGGAATTGAGACAACCAAGCAATTTTGTCATTTAAGGGAGACGAGACAAATGGAGCGGGCATGGCCCTTCAACGAGTGGAGATGATCACCAACTCGCGTGGCTTCATTGGAATGAAGTTGAAGAGGGTGGATGAACATGAGATTGTACTATGCATCATGTGGCTGAGTGAGCATATTTAAGTGTTGATAGAGAGTAGAAGATTGAGGATTGAAAAAATTTCCTTTGTGAAACCGATAGGACACTTGGCGAACAAGGGAGAGGATGCTGAGACGCAAGCCAAATGTGCTCACAATGAGGCCATGTGAGTGAGGATGAGCACGGGTGATCAAATTCGAATAGAAGAGGCGCATGAACGGGAGCAAAGACAAATGGATTGATTCATATGTGATTGGGATTGAGCTTAGGAGCAGCAAGCGATGACTGTATCTTCTTTGTGCTGGAAGAGAGCAAAATTTTGTTTCAAGGGGATTTAAGGTAAATCCTAAATTAGTTAAATTTGATTTATGTTGAAATGGTCGCTTTAATTTTATAAGTAAAATAATAGTAAGATGATTAAGAGGAAAATAAATGTATAAATTATGTTAGGTATTTATTCAAAGACTTCAAGGATTAACAATGATTTATTCATGTGATTAAAAAAATAATAATTTGGATTAAAGTATGAATGTTTACCTTCTCATATAGAGGATATTAAAGTTGAAAATTTAATTGATAGATTCTAAATATTTTAATAAGATAGATTTGAAGGAGGATCATAATAATTAAAATTCGACAAGATGTCAAATATTACATTGAGTTTTAAGTTGGTTGTAATGATTTAATTAGTGATAAATCAAAGGTTAATTTATTTGATATATTTATACATGTATATATATTAATTGGTTAAGATCTAGTGCACTGACACTTTTGTACAAATAGGCACGCAGTGTTCGACATATATCGGACATAGCGTGTTTGAAATGCCTGTCACATGTCCAATTAAAAAAATATAAAAAAATTTCAAATACGTATGTCCAATATTTGTGTCCTTAAATCAAAATTTATAAATAGTAATAGAAGACATGGTGAAATTATTGATTTTTAGAATTCAACGGCATAATTTTATTGAGATGAAAAGAGGTATAAATTCCATTATATGAATCATAGAATGGGAAAGACAAGAGAAGGAAATAAAATGAAAGAAGAGATATAACACCTATATTCTCAATTAGTCGATTCATAATACTTATTTGGAGATAAAGAAAATGATATAAAATAGGAATACCTAAAATAGGAAAGGAAAAAAAATCTAATCCAAGAAATTAAATTGAAAATAGGAAAAGAAATAAATCCAATTCAAGGAAATAAATCTAATCCTAATAGCATTTAACAAGAATAAATTATTTCCTAATATAACTTCTAATACACCTCAAGTAGAATCATAGTTGACAACCATGTACAACTTAGATCTAAAAATATCAAACAACAGGCGAATAATTTCTCTATGAGGTAGAATTTGAAGTCTTCATCCGGTACTTGGTAATCAACTCCAAAAGGGTCGTCTTTGACTTCGATTTTTGTAGTGCTTGTAGATAGGCGGAAAGCTCCTACAGCTAATGTTGTAGGGAAGTTTGTAGGGAAGTAGAACCTACAGGAAAAGTTTCAGGGCATGGTCTCTAAAGAAAAATCTCTAGAGGAGGGTCTATTGCAGGAAAAATCTTCAAAAGAGGGTCTGTTGAACAAAAAAGCTCCGAAAGAGGGTGTGCAATAGGGAAAAGCTTTGGAGTAGGGCCCGTTGTAGGGAAAAGCTTCGGATGAGGGCCTGCTGTAGGGAAAAGGGTCCAGAGGAGGGCCTGCTGCAGGGAAAAAGCTCCAGTGGTAGGGTTGTGGCAGGAAAAATTTTCGGAGAAGGGCATGCTGCATTAAAAAACTCCGGAGAAGGGCATGCTGCATGAAAAATTTATGGAGAAGAGCTCTAGAGGAGGACTTGCTGCATGAAATAAAGAAAGAACACGTAGCAGTGATTTTCCTTCTAGAGGTTCCAAGCTCACACCATGGCCCGTTGAGCTGTGGCTCATCGTAATGACAATTTCGATTTTCTCCACGGCGGCGACTCTGTCCCCTCAGCCGATGATGTTTGCGACACCTTTTCCATTAAGTTGGACCAATTTATGGGCAATGACGTGTTGCAAAAACGAACTCAAACTCAAAGGCACCCATGGGCCCATTCCAGATAGTGGTGTTAGCGTTGTCAAGAGTTGCGTTGAACGTCTCAACGGAATCTGGCCCAATGTCACGGCCCATCCAGCTATCAAGGATGGCAGATGTTGGCATAACCTTGCTGTTGGCATCAGCCACAAACTTCTTTTCCACAATGACATCAGAGAGTAACAAGAGCTTCATTCCTTTCATCTTTTCCTTTTCGATAAGAGCTATTGCTAGACCAACTTTATCCTCTTGAGATGAATTTAATGATCATCCCTCAAATCCTAAAAAATGAATTGGCCCTACTACACCCTTTTTGGGATCAAACCATGATGACATCCCAAAATGATCAGATCAGCAATGACAAACCCTGATTTGGTTAACTCTTGACCCAATGGTCACAACATGGACCATTTGGTCAAAGGTCACCATTTGAACCATTTCGACAACCATAGACCTATTTGGTCAAACTTAGTAAGATAAACAATTTTGGACCTAATGACCACTCTATGAATTATTTGGTCAATCATAGACCTATTTGGTCAAAATTTTTTGTCAAAATGGTCAATTTTGAACCCAATGACCATCCCATGGACCATTTGGTCAAACCTAAAACTAACTGATAGCCTATTGATATTGGGTCATACATAACCCATTAATACCCACCATGACATAAATTGACCAACTTAAAACCCACAAGCCTACAATTTTTGACCTAAGTCAAAGTATCAGCATGAAGCCATTATGAGGGGAAAAGGAGCTGTCTTCCTTTACAAAACCATTGGTGACTTGTTTGCTTAGGTGGAAGAGGATTAACCAGGTCATTTTGAAGTCACCATTCACCTCATTCCTCATCCAATAGAAAGGAGCCAAAGTATAGCCAAATCCTTGCCTTAATGGAGGTTCATCATGGAGGACTTGGGGAAGCTCAACCAGGCTATCTTCATGCTGAAATCTTATCTCTAGCCATCATGAGTCTGTTTACCTTCTTCCGCAAGCAAGTCAAAGCTTATCCATGACTTCTCCTTGCCTATAAATGGGCTAACCGAGAGCTCCCATTGAGAGAATAACCCTAGCTCAATCCCCAATTCCAAAAACCTTCAACACCAAACTTGTTCCCCATAACTTAAGCAATTGATCCCCCATAGTTTGGACCTCTGTTATCCATTACAGAAGTCCAATTTCCAGGGTAAATTTTCGGGTCAACACAAAACCCTTCCAAACTTCAAATTAACCACTCCCACACCATCACTGAGTTGCATGAGGAAGTTCCCAATCCGAATGGGCTCTTCCCACAATCACTAACCCATCCCAAGACCAAACTGTGAACCCATTTCAGTGAAATCATATCCTGACCTGATTTCACTTCAAATTGAGCTAATTAGGAGCTTCGCGAGGACTTGACGATCGTTCCTATCAAACTTGATTGAGACTTCACCTCATCAAGGCCAGGTATGGACACCTAACCCTAAATTCTGCTCGGATTCGGACCTTTGTGAAGAGTATGATTTCAAAACACCTTCATCACCGTATAGATGTGATCGTCTCTTTAAGATGAAGTTTTAGATTTGACAGAGATCTTAGGGTTTAATTATGAACGGTTTACGAGTTATCACAACTTGGGGACGATAACTGCATGCCGTCCTTTTCCATGTATTGGAAATGGAAGGTTGTGATCTAGCCGAACCGCAGATTCGTCCATATGAAACAGAGGAAACTGCGGGCCACGTGGCTGCCCGCATGTAAAGCCCCACCAATTAAATGACGTCGTGTGATGCTTCGATAAATCCGAGAATCTTGTGAGCGCCGCATGGATAATTCTTTAAGGATTTAAATAAATATAGAAAATATCTAAAAATTTCAATAATGCATATCTTTGCATAGAAAAATTATAAAAATATAACAAAAATACATCTGGACTCAGAAAAATGAGGAGAATAATTTAAAAGTGAAATTTTAGATTAATAAATTATATTTAATTTTTAATTAATTAATTACTCTCAGAAGTAATTTAATTATAAAAAATTTATTATAAACCCAATAATCATGAAATTTTCAGAAATTGATCTTTTCACCCTTGGAGACACCCTGTGATTTTTTCGAGGTAAAGAAAAATCTATAAAGCTAACTTTTTCAATTTTCATCAAAACTTATAATTATTTCCAAAAATAATTATAAAAACCAGAAAAATTGAAAATTAAAATCTGAATATGGTTAGAAATTTTAGGGCAATGATATTAAATCCCAAAATGACTATTTCTAACCTATGGAAAATTTGAAATGACAACTTAGACCTTTAGGGTGAAAATTGTAAGATTGAAAATTTACATTTTAAACCCTTAAATTTTCATCACTTTAAAAGGTTTATTAGGATTAATCAAATTCTAATATCAATGTTTAATTCATATTTGACGTAAAATAAACCTCTAATCTTAATTAGGTTAGGTTTAAATATAACATAAATCTTTAAACCTTAATTAAGCTTAAACATAAAATTAATATTCTTAAATCTTAATTACATTATGTTTCAGTCAAACTAAACCTTTATTAGGTCTAATCCCTATTAGTCCTAATTAATACTCTTAAAACTTAATTACATTAGGTTTTAGCCAAATTAAAACCTAATTAAGTCTAATCCCTGTTAGGTCTAATTAATCATCTTAAACCTTAATTACATTACGTTTAAGCCAATTTAAACCCTAATTTGGTCTAAGCCCAGGTCTAATTAATCCTCTTAAACCTTAATTACATTAAGTTTAAGCCAAATTAAACCCTAATTAGGTCTAATCCCTATTAGGTCTAATCCCTATTAGGCCTAATTAAGCCTCTTAAACCTTAATTACATTAGGTTTAAGCCAAATTAAACCCTAATTAGGTCTAATCCCTATTAGGCCCAATTAATCATCTTAATCCTTAATTACATTAGGTTTAAGCCAAATTAAACCATAATTAGATCTAATCCCTATTAGGCCTAATTAATCCTTTTAAATCTTAATTACGTTAGGTTTAAGTCAAATTAAACCCTAATTAGGTATAATCTCTATTATACTTAATTAATCCTCCTCTTAGACCTTAAGTAAATTAGGTTCAAGTCAAACTAAATTATAATTAGGTCAATATCTAATTAGACCTAATTAATCTATTTAAAGCTTACTTACATTAGGTTTAATTAATTCTAAGTTATAATTAGGTCTAACCCTAATTAGACTAAATTAATCTAATTAGACCTTATTTACATTAGGTTTAATTAACCCTAAACCATAATTAAGTCTAAGCCTATTCATACCTAATTAATCCAATTAGACCTTACTTACATTAGGTTTAATCAACCCTAAACCATAATTAAGTCTAACCCTAATTAGACCTAATTAACCTAATTAAGCCTTATTTTCATTAGGCTTAATTAACCATAAACCTTACTTAAAATTAACCTAAGATATACTTAAATTTTACTTAAATTAAGACGAAACCTATTAACCTAAACCTTAGGTTCAACCCAAATTGAACCTAAGTCAATTTAAACCTTAATTTCAACTTACATTGAACCTAAGTCAACCTTTGGTTCAATCTACATTAAACCTAAGTCAACATATACCTTAGGATCAACCCAAATTAAACCGAAGTCAAAACCTTAGGTACCCAAATTGAGTCTAAGTCAACTTCAACCTTAGGTTCAACCTCAATCCAAAGTGACCCTAAATTAACTTGTACTTTGGATTCAACTTAAATTGAACATAAAACAACTTTAACTTAAATTAGACTAGATCTAAACAACTTTAAACTTTAAATTCTACCTAAATTAAATCTAAATAAGTCATACCTTAGATTCTACCTAAATTGAATTTAAGTAACATCAAACATAAATAAACCATACCTTAGATTCTACCCAAATTGAATATAAGATACTTTGAACTATACGTTCAACCCAAATTGAACATAAATCAACTCAAATCTTAGGTTTAACCCAAATTGAACCTAAATCTTAGATTTTACCCAAATTGAATCTAAATACATATAGACTTCAGGCTCAATATACATTGAACCTAAGACAACTTAAACATTACGTTCAACCTAAATTGGACATAAATCAACTCAAATTATAGGTTTAACCCAAATTGAACCTAAATTGTAGGTTTTACCCACATTGAACCTAAATACACGTAGACTTCAAACCAAGTCAACATAAACTTTAGGTTCAATTTAAATTGGACTTAAAACAGATTAAAGTTTAAGCAACATAAATTTAAAACTGAATTTCAACTATTTTACATTCAACTTAAATTGAACTAAAAGTTTAGATTCTACTTAAATTGAATCTAAATGACATCAAACTTGAGGTTCTACCAAAATTGAACCTAAATCATCCCGTACTTTAGGTTTTACTTAAATTGAACCTAAATTTTAGATTCTACATAGATTGGATCTAAGTAACATCATAAATAAACTTGAAGTTTAGATTCTACTTAAATTGAATCTAAATAACATCAAATATGAGGTTCTATCAACATTGTATCTGAATCATCGTATATATTAGGTTCTACCTAAATTGAGCCTAAGATACCTCATATCTTAGATTCTACCTAAATTGAATCTAAGTTATATCAAACTTTAGGTTTTACCCAAATCACTTTAAACCTTAGGCACAACCCAAATTGAATCTAAGTGATATCATACCTATCTATCAGGAGTAAATAAAATTAGACAGAATAAAGAGTTTCCTTCTTTGCAGTGCTGCATTAAATTCTTTATTTATATTGCACGAATTCTTTCCTTTTAGCTGAATATTTCGATTAGGAAATTGTATTATTAAGCTACCTAAATTAGATTGTACATTTTATTATGTACCTAAAATGGATTGTACAAACTATTATTTATTGGAATGAAATCAAAGGAAAAGACATTCAACCTATTCCCTCAAAACTTTGACATGGTATCAGAGCCTCTGAGTTGAATCTGTCTGAATCTTTTCGTGGTCCTAAACACTAGTCTTTGGGATCTTTCGCCGGGGTCTTCAACTGCTTCCTAGATCGTCGTCTGCTTGTCGGGAGCGTTCGTCCTTATTTGGGTTCTGCGACATCTTCGTCCGCATTCGTCTTCTTCGTTAGCGACATCGTCGACCTTTGAGTCCGACGCCATCGGACTCCTTCGCTCGCTTCGGGTGCTTCGTCCCGATCTTCCTCGTTAACTTCAGCTGCTTCGTCCCGCAAACTGCTTCGTCTCTTTTGTATCAACTGCTTCGTCCACATTAATCGGTTCGTCCGCTTCAGTCGGAAGTTCGTCCGCTTCAATTGGTTCGTCTGCTTCGTCCAGCCCACCGTGACTTCGTCCAGCTTGCCGTGACTTCTCCCCCGCATCCTCTCCGCCGCCTCCGCTATCCAGATTCCTCTGTTCGAATTGCTCTGATCGACGCAATTCGCTCCCTTGCTTGCTTTTTTTTTCTCGCGATCCTGAACCGTGCGATCCTCTCTGTCAGAAGTTTCTGCCTGGGATCCTTTTCGATCCTCTCTGCTATCTCTTGGATCCTCTCTGTTCGATTGAATCCACTGCTCAGCCCTAGCCCGCAAAGTTCCGAGCTGAAGGCATTAATTAGAGGTCAAAAATGTTTTCTGAAATCTTAGCTATCAAATTTACGGGAAAGAATTATGTCGCATGGGAATTTCAGCTCAGAATGTTCTTAAAAGGGAAAAAACTGTGGGGTCATATTGATGGGACGTCCCAAACACCTACTGAGCTAAAAGATATTGGCCAATGGGAAGCAAAGGATGCTCGGATTGTCTCCTAGATTTTTGGATCTATTGAGGCTCATATGATAAAAAATTTACGATCCTTTGGCACGGTTAAAGAAATGTGAGAATACTTGTAGCGCGTCTGCAATCAGTATAATACCACAAAATACTTTCAATTGGAACTCGAATGAGTAATTATAGTGAAGGTAACTTCTCAATTGAATAATATTATTTTGGTTTTCTAAGTTTATGAAGCGATTATTCTGACATTATCTATGCTAAAGTGAAAGGAGAATTTAGCCAGTCTTCAGACCATTCATGAAGAAAGTTGTTGTGATCAGTTTTTAATGAAACTCAGACCTGAATTTGAAATTATTTGGGCTGGGTTGCTCAACAGAGATCCGTTTCCTTGTTTAGATGTTTGTTTTGGTGAATTACTGCGTGAAAAACAAAGATTGGCAACAAAAGCTGCTATTAGTGTTGCAGGTGAATCATCAGAAATAATCAATATTGCATATCTTTGCTCGGACGAAAGGGAAGGGACCAGATGCGTGATGCTATCTGTAAAAAAATTTGGTCATATTGCACGATATTATGGTAAAAGTCCCGTAATTATTGTAAGCAAAGGGACATCATATTAATGAGTGTCCTAAACGACCCCGAAACCGCAAACCACAAGCCCTTCATGCTACTACAGTATCCAGACCCTCACAACCACAGCTCAATATCCACGATTCTTGCAATAATCAACCTATTCTCACACCAGATATGGTCCAACAGATGATTCCCGCTGCCTTTTCTGCTCTCGGCCTTCAAGGAAAAGGTAAGACTATTACTTTTATTCCTTCTCCTTGGTTTGTTCATTCAGGCGCCATAAATCATATGAACGACACCGCTGATTTACTACATAACTAACGACCGTATACTGGTACTCAACATATTCAGGTTGCTGATGGAAATAATTTTCCAATTGTGACTGTTGGTGATATTAACTCCTCCTTCAGACACGTTTTGGTTTCTCCTAAATTATCTACCAACTTACTCTCTGTTGGACAAATTGTGGATAATAATTGTTACGTTCACTTTTCTCGTGATGGCTGTGTTGTGCAGGATCAGGTGTCGGGGAATGTGATAGCGAAGGGGCCTAAAGTAGGCATATTATTTCCACTACACTTTACTGTTCCTCGGACAATGTCATTGACTTATTTAGTTGTTAATAATAAAGCGGGTGTCTGGCGTAAACTACTGGGTCATCCAAATAATGTGGTGGTGAAACATATGCTAGAAAGTGATGTTTTTTGGTTATACAGATATGAGTTTATTAGATGATTGTTCTGTTTGTAAACTTAAAAAAAGTTAAGACATTACCTTTTCCTATTCGGGCGGTCGTGCTAATAAATGTTATGACATTATCCATAGTGATGTTTGGGGAATTACACCAGTTATTTCATATGGTCAATATAAATATTTGTGATATTTATTGACGATTACAGTCGGTTTACTTGGATCTATTTTTTGCGTTCCAAATCAGAAGTGTTTACTGTATTTAAAACATTTATGACATATTGAAACTCAGTTCTCCGCTTGTATTAAATCTTGCAGTCTGACAATGGTGGTAAATATGTCTCATGAGTTTCAAGCATTTCTCCATAACAAAGACATTGTTTCACAACGTTCGTATTCGATACACTCTCAGTGAATCATAGTTCTTTGAACAGAAAAATCGACATCACGTTGGATACGATACTGCATTCTTCTTTAGAATCTTACGATTACAGTAAGTTTTAGATTAAAGCGCTTATCTATTGCAGTTTATCTTATTAATCGTTTACAATCTCAACGATTGAAGTATGATTTTCATCTTTATCGATCTTTTAGTAAGCATCACAATTATCATATGTTACATACTTTTGGATGTGTATGTTTTGTTCACCTACCTACTCATGAACGTCATAAGTTGGGAGCTCAGGCAATACAATTTGCCTTTATGAGTTATAGTCCTAATCACAAAGGCTTTGTGTGTTCTGATTCGATTAGTAATCGATGACATATTTCTCGGGATGTGATTTTCTTTGAACGTGAATACTATCAGTATCTTCTTTCGACACCGGATATAGTTATACTTCCACAATTTGATAATTCTTCTTCTGATAAACGGTTCAAGTCTGACATTGTCTACAAATGACGTCTGCCCCTTCACCTTCTATCCTCCCAGTCCCTGATCCAGAAATTGTTTCAACAATTCTTCGACGATCAACTTGGCACATTCATCGTCTAGATAGATATGAGTATTCTGCAATTTTAACTAATACTGTTCCTATCTCTTATTCTCAGACAGCTAAACAGACTTGTTGGATAAAAGCCATGCAAGAGGAACTTCAGGCACTTCAAGAAAATCATACTTAGGACATTGTTTCATGTCCTAAAGATGTTAAACCCATTGGCTGTAAGTGGGTTTATTCTCTTAAGCTCCTATCTGACGACTCTCTTGACAGGTATATGGCAAGACTGGTAGCACTTGGCAATCGACAAGTATACGAGATTGATTATGAAGAAACCTTTGTACCTGTGGCTATAATGACAATTGTAAGGCTCATGCTCTCTATTGCTGCATCTAAAGGCTGGTCCTTACGAAAGATGGATGTTAATAATGCATTTTTGCATGAAGACCTCAAAGCAGATGTTTATATGATTCCTCCTCCAGGTTTATTTTCTACACCTTCACATGATGTTTGTAAGCTCAGATGTTCTCTATTCGGTTTGAAATAGGCTCCACGGGCCTGATTTGAAAAGTTTCGCAATTTGCTTCTCTTTCATTCAAAGTCAGTACGATTCATGATTATTTCTTTGCAAGACGAACAAGGGAATTGTTTTGTTTTTAGTCTACGTTGATGATATTGTCATCACATGATCTGATAATCAATTGATGTCTCAGATACAAGAGCGTCTTCAGGGTACTTTTCATATGAAGGATTTGGGGTCATTAATTTATTTCTTAGGACTGGAAGTTCACTCTTCTCCCGCTGGCATTTTTCTTCATCAGCACAACTATACTAAGGGACTCATTGCTTTGGATGGTCTCCCTACTGATACTCCTTTGGAAGTAAATGTTAAATATCAACGAAATCACGGTAACAGTCTTTCTAAACCATCTTTATATCGACAACTTGTTGGGAGTCTCAATTATCTGACTATTACGCGTCTTGATATTTCATTTGCTGTGCAACAAGTTAGTCAATTTATGCAGACACCTACACATGTTCATTTAACTGCAGTTCGATGTATTATTCGGTATTTGAAAGGTACTTCTCATCGTGGCTTGTTCTTTTCTGCGGAGTCTCCTATTAGCTTAACAACCTATAGTGATGCTGATTGGGCTGGTTGTTCTGATACACGTCGATCTACTACTGGTTGGTGCATGTTTCTCGACAACTCTTTAATTTCTTGGAAGAGCAAGATGCAGGATCGAGTGTCTAAGTCATCTACTGAATCTGAATATTTTGCTATGTCCTCTGCTTGTTCTGAGATCATTTGGCTTTGGGGTTTGCTGGCGGAGCTTGGTTTTCCTCAACTTGAGTCTACTTCTCTTTATGCAGATAATCTTAGTCTTATCTAGAATTCTTCTTGATACATCTTTCACGAGCGCACAAAACACATTGAAGTAGACTATCATTCCATTCGAGAAGCCTATGAGAATGGTGTTGTATCTCTTCCCCATTTCTCTTTTGATCATCAAACAACTGATATATTTACTAAAGTTTTTCCTCGACCGTGTCATCAGATTCTTGTTGGCAAATTGATGCTTATTGATCAGCCGACATCAATTTGAGGGGGGATATCAATCAGGAGTAAATGAAATTCGACAGAATAAAGAGTTTCCTTCTTTGTAGTGCTGCATTAAATTCCTTATTTATATTGCACGGTTTCTTTCTTTTTAGTTGAATATTTAGATTTGGAAGTTGTATTATTAAGCTACCTAAATTAGATTATACATTTTATTTTGCACCTAAAATGGATTGTACAGACTATTATTTATTGGAATGAAATCAAAGGAAAAGTCATTCAGCCTATTCCCTCAAAACTTTGACAATACCTTAGATTCTAACTAAATTGAATCTAAGCGACGTCAAACGTTAAGTTCTACATAAATCACCTTATGTCTTGGATTTTACTTGAGATTCATACCTTAGGTTCTACGTAAATTGAACCTAAACTTTTAAGTCTAATTCAGACTTAATTAAGGGCCCGTTTGGAACAACTTATTTGGTGCGGTGGCATTTTGAAAATGCACATGTCCTGTTTGGGTAAACTGCATTTTGACAGCTTATCTGTTTTCAAAACGCTGAAAACTACATTTTCACACCGCTCCTACATAGGTGCGGTGGGAGCTTTCTAGCTGCGGTCTGATTTTTCCAAAAAAATAAAAGTCAGCAGATTATTTTTAATCAGTTTATCAGCAAATTATTCAATAAGCTGCAGCTGCCCCAAACAGACCCTAAATCCACATGAATGACAACATTGGTAATTCAAATTCATATTTGACTTACCAATTCATGACAAAAATACAAATAAAATTCACTTTAAAATACATTGAGACTTAAACTTGAACCAAAAAATGCAATCAGGTTTGAGAAGATATTTTGGAGCAAGCAACCCATGGTTGCTAACAATATATCTTCCAGACATTTGTAACTAATCAAACCGCAAATTTAATGGTCCGAAATGACGGAACCATAAGAACCTTAATCAGGTCAAATAAAACAAAAATAAATGATAAAAACCACAAAATTTAATCGGTTAATAAATCATAAACAATCTAAAATTTTCAACCTTTGAAATCCAAAAAAGATATTAAAACATAGATGAAACTTTAATCAACAAAGATTTCAACTATTAAAATACGAAAAAGGTATTAAAACATGGATGAAACTTGAAACACAATATGTTTTGATTTACGAAGATTTCTTGGACGATACAATTTATGGTTGTTGATGAGAGTCTTCCGGTCCTAGCTTAAATACCTATTGGACTAATTAGATCAAGGCATCTGACGACCCTGGACAACAGAGCCATGGACATCTTGATCGAGTTATCTAAAAATTAAAATTCAACTAATTTAAGAAATAAATTCGACATTATCCCTATTTAAATCTGACACTGTTTTCCTTGCAGGATTACTAAAAAAAGTTTCGTTTTAGATTTACTTTACATGTTATTAGGGTGTGTTAACTCTATTTTGTATAGCGACATTCTGATGACGAGACAATAAACTTCAAAACAAAACGAAAACAACAACAAAATAAAATAAAATAAAATATTAACAAAATAACAAATAAAACAAAACAATGGCCCCAAAACAAAATAAAACTGCAAACAACAACAAAACAAAATAAAATATCAGCAATAAAATGAAACAAAAATAACAAACAAGTCAAAACCAAAACTTTAGGGTAATACGTGACGCTTAGAAACATATTACCCTTGGGATCAAACATTGGCATTTCTTTCCTTGATCTTAACTCTTAAAATTTTTTAGAGAATGAATGTTAATATTAATCAGGAGTTTTCTTAGTCAGTCCTAACTGTCTAGGATGTAATCAACTATAAGAGCTTGCTCCTATTTGAGAATAAATGACTCGGAATAGGTAAAATACCTAAATCTCTGGTTATTAAGTTTCATGTAGTTTTACTTATACGGGAATCTCAAGAATTAGACACTCTAGAGTTTTCTCCGCAATGTTTACCACAATGTAACTATCCCGACATTTTCTTTCTACTGTTTTCTATTAGCCCATTTTTCTTTCCTCCCAGAGTTTCTTAATATTTCAAGATCCTTTACATAATTCAAAAGATTAAGTTACTTGGAGATTAGAGCAATACGATAGATAAACAGAGAGTGACGACTCCTCAAACAACGAAACCGATAGACTTCCGACATTCAACGTCAGAGAATTGACGGCGCCGATGTCGACGAGCCTCCCGGATGCCATCAAGAGGAACCAACACCATGTCTTTGTGCCTTGTAGAATGTGAAAATTATTCCTTCTCTTAAAAGGAGATCAACTTTCTCTAAGAGCGACTCCATCACCCTAATCTTTGTTGAATTCTTTGAAAAACCAACAATGGTAGCAAATGGACGTTGCTGATTCGCAACATCCCCAACAAGGTAGTTAAGCTCTTTTTGCATGAGGAAGTCATCAACATTATGTTTCGAGTACTTCAAGTTCCTTCTGCATGAGGAAGTCAGCAACAGTAGGTTTCAAGTACTTTGTAACACCCCTGTTGAAGCATGAGCTCTGTGAGCGGTTCTCCAAAGGCATCATTAACATATAAATCAACAAGAGAACCAAGTTTCTTTGCAAACTCTGGATCATTCTTCTCTTTTTCCTTATAGAATTTCACATTCTCGAGGAGGAAGACACCTAAATCAGGTAATGCAACGACGATTTTCTTCACTTCCTCGCCAATGAAATCATTGACCATCTCAACGTCAACTCTATGAAGTTCTGACATCTTAGGCACAAGAGGCTCAAGTTGTATTTCAGAGTGACACCTTTAGGGCCGCCCAAATGGTTGCGGAGAATGGCTTTGGCTCCGTGCTCCCTCAAGTAATTGATGGTGGGAACGACAACCCTAATTCTGGTATCGTCGGTGAACTTGAGGCCGTCATCGAGAGGAACATTCAGATTTACCCCAACGAGCACTCTCTTCCCCTTTTGATCTGTGCCCTTCAGATGCTAATACTCATCTTCATTGTCATTCTTAACTCTCTAAAACACAAATCTGACTGGAAGAAGATAGAGAAGAAAACAAAGTCTTGGAATCCGAGAATTTCAGTACCAACTGGAAGGAGATTCAGATGCAGCGGAAATACTGTATTAAGATGTGTCTTCACTGAGGAAGCTTGCAAGAATTTACGCCCTGCAGGAAGTTTTCCAGCCGTTAGAGAGGATTTCCAGCTGGATGAAGGAATTATGGCGGCAGGAAATGCTGCAGGAGGAATTTTAGTAGCAAGAAAGATTGTAGGAGGAAATTTTAGTGGCGAAGCCTGTAGTGAGAGGAGGTTTTTGGCAAAAAATTGGAAAAGAGGATGCGGACGAAGGGCCTATAGCACTACAAAGATTGCTGGCTGCAGGAAATAGAAAGTTTCCGACGATAGAAGACTCTTGGATTTGCTTCAAGGTTTTGATACCATGTTGATTTTTAGAATTCAGCAGAATAATTTTATTGATATAAAAAAGTGTATGAATACCCTTGCATGAATTTTAGAATTAGAAAGACAAGAAAAAAGAAATAACATGAAAGGAAATATATAACACCTATAATTAATTCATAATAATTACTTTATTTATTTTTATTTTTGAAGAGATGCATATCACATTGAAAAGGAAATAGCTAAAATTATAAAAGAACACTAAGAAACGAGGGCATGAGACGGTCTATGCTGTTTGACATAAACAAAACAGGGATGTCTTTCATCTTAGCTAGAAAGAATAAAGTCACTCTCGGACACAAAAATGAGCACTAGTGTTGTTAGATCTACCTATATGACAAAAAGAACTTATCCGGACTTAGTAAGAAAGCCCAAGTCAGGCACGTGAGAAGGTTGGTGTTGCCAGGTCTTCATATCCAACGTGCTACGGAGAAGGTCAATAATATTGCTCTTGTCCCCCTTGACCATGTTCCCGTAGGTCTCATACGTCAAAGGCTGAAGTAAAGAAGCAAGGAACAACACCGCCTGAAGTTGGACATGTGTAGTATCCCAATGTAACAACTTTTAGCCAGCAACCACCATGCAATTTTGTGTCTCGTTTTGAATGATAACTTCCACGCTAGCAAGGCCGGAAGGCAAGAGAGCACCACCAACATTAACTTTCAACCATCCTTGAGGGGGGAGGGGAGGGGGCACGAAATAAAGGGGAATAGATGTCTTTTAGCATGCTTAATTTTCTTTACATTTAGCACATATTTTTAAATGAAATTGTACTTTAAAGAAGGATATTTTTATCTTTTTCTGCAGGTATATCAGGTAGAAACATGGAGCGAATTGGAGTTGAAATGAAGCGAAACGAAGACAAAATCTAGTGCTTATGCGCCACCCCCTGGCACCAACTCCGGACTCCTAGGCGCTAGAAATTCCCAGGGAACCCGAGAAGTTTGCGCTTAGGCGTCATAACTGTCTTGAGCAGTTTCCCCTCGGGAGTTATTTAACGAATCTGGATGGTTGGAGAGGCACTTTTTGGCATTTCTAAGTTTTCAAATTCTCCAGGAATGCCAAGAGGTTGTAGATAGGAGTAGGATTTAGATTATTTCACTTTTTTTGGAGAGAGTTAGAGGGGAAATCATGACGCTTTGATCTGGGTTTAGAATATGTTATAGCAAAGCCACTGTGGATCCCTCGTGTTCTCAATTTACAGGATTCATCGAAATACAAGCACCTCTCCTTCATCTGGTGGAAGCTGATGCAATTCACCCTGGTTCTCAACTGTCTCTTCATTGCTAACTTCATGACGCTTTATCCCGTGAGTGTGACTACCCGCACCTCCTCTCTTCGACTAACCGCTTCCTCCTCTCTTGACTCGTGGCTTTAGCTCGACGGGAACTCTGGTACTCCGTTCTTCCTCACTCATTCAGGAAGGTAACCCTCTAAGTTGTGTTTGATAGCTGGTTTTTGGGCTGGATTTAATTTTGGTAGGATTTAGTAAATCGGGTAAATGCAGGATTCGATACAAAACACTTGAGATGATTAATCTGAACCCTATTTTGTATGACAGCTCTTAAATTACGCTTCTGGATAAACTGTTTGAAACTCTGCCTTTGAAATTAGGATGCATGATATTTTACCTTCAAATGTAAAATGTTGGTATTCCTTTACATGATGAGAAAGATTTAGGTGGTACGTTTTTTTTGTAAAAGTTAAAGCCTGGATGTTTCGGGTGGTATATACATATAGGCAAGCACTCCTAATTTAACACTGGCTATTCCTTGGCGTCAATTCTTACACGCATACCACGCAATTCTTATATTTTTGTATATTTAAGGCTTAAATCTTACATCTACACCACCCAAATCTTCAGTTTTTACAAAAGAAATACCTATGTTGCTTAACATGAAGGACATCTTCCATACTTAAAATTTATTCACTTTTTTGGGTGATTTTAATTCCTGTTCGGAATAGTGTGAACATCAATATTTTGGACTGTTTTGCTGACTTTTTGGAAGAGAATTGTGGACCTCTTTAGGGCTATTATACTTATGGTTTGAAGACTTGAAAAAGCACTATTTATGGGGTTACTCTTGCTCAATGCTTTTACTGTTTTGAAGATGTTTTATATTTGCTGTTTGGGACAGTTAAATGACTGTTTTGGGGGCTTAATTTGCTTCCCTGCTGCTGCCCCCCTATTCGAAATATATGCTGAGTGTAATATTTGGTTTTTGGAGGCTTTTGAAACTTGTTTTGGGGGCTTAATCTTGCTTCCCTACTGCTATCCCCTTAGTTGAAATACATTCTGAATGTAATATTTGGTTATTTGGAGGCTTGATTTGCTTGCCTGCTGCTGTCCCCTCATTTGAAATACATTCTGAAGGTAATATTTAGTTTTTTGGAGGTTTTTGGAACTTGTTTTGGAGCCTTGATTTACTTTCATGCTGCTGTCCCCCTATTCGAAATATATGCTGAGTGTAATATTTGGTTTTTGGAGGCTTTTGGAACTTGTTTTGGGGGCTTAATCTTGCTTCCCTACTGCTGTCCCCTTGGTTGAAATACATTCTGAATGTAATATTTGGTCTTTTGGAGGCTTTTGTAACTTGTTTTGGGGGCTTGATTTGCTTCCATGCTGCTGTCCCCTCGTTTGAAGTACATTCTGAATGTAATATTTAGTCTTTTGGAGGTTTTTGGAACTTGTTTTGGAGGTTTGATTTGCTTCCCTGCTGCTGTCCCCCTATTCGAAATATATGCTGAGTGTAATATTTGGTTTTTTGAGGCTTTTGAACTTCTTTTGGGGGCTTAATCTTGCTACCCGTATTGCTGTCCCCTTAGTTGAAATACATTCTGAATGTAATATTTGGTCTTTTGGAGGCTTGATTTGCTTCCCTGCTGCTGTCCCCTCATTTGAAATACATTCTGAATGTAATATTTAGTCTTTTGGAGGTTTTTGGAACTTGTTTTGGAGGCTTGATTTGCTTCCCTGCTGCTATCCACTTATTTGAAATACATTCTGAATGTAATATTTGGTCTTTTAGAGGTTTTTTTGGAATTTGTTTTGGGAGGCTTGATTGGGTTCCCTGTTGCTCCCCCCTCTGTTCGAAACATGTGTAGTTAATGTTTGATTTATGGGAGGATTGTTGGAGTTTACTTTGTGGGCTCGGCTTTGCTCCCCTGTTATTCGAGATAAAATGCATGGTTTCCCTTTTTGTTTTGAGGCTTTTGGAGAAGTTTGGGGTTTGTTTTGTGCCCTGTTGTTGTCCCTACCCGAGGGCACTTGTTTGTGGTTCTCTCGTTTGTTTGGGGCTCAGCTGGCCCTCTATGTTGTCCTTGCTCGTAAGCTTAATGACTAGTGGTTGCCTTTGCTTCCCTAGCAGTGGGCACTTGATTTAGTTATTTGTTCCCTGCTACCCCTACCAGTGAACATCTGGTTGGTTTCCTCTTTGTGTTGGCTGGGTGACTCTTCCTGCTGCCCCTGCCCGAGCGCACTCATTTGGGTTTCTTTGTGTTGTGTTGAGTTTATGCTTCCATGGAACTTTTGGTTCGAAGTGGAATTGAATGCTTTAATATTTATGTAGTGGAATATTTCAATTTTTGTAATTTGGAAGAATTCGAGTGCCCCATTTCATTGCTCAACCGAGGAGTCCCACCGGCTGAATATTTTAGGCTAACCCTCCTACCGCATCGACTTTTCTTTCTAAACTAATTTTGGAGGCGGATTAGTCTTCTTTTGCTTTTCTTGCTTTTCGGTTCACTTTCCTTGCTTCTTGGTGCTGGTTTTAGGTGCTTATGTCCAAAACATAATTGCACATATATAGCCTCGGCTATATATATGCACCATCAAGCAATGTCGTAAGTTGGACGGTCTTTTTGGGGTTAAGGCCTTGATGATAAAGGCATTCGGTGGTAGAGTGGAATAATATTCTATCCTAAAACATCGGGACCCAATCCTGGGACTTGATGAAACGTAGGATGATAATATTATTCACTGACAACAGACTAGCAGGGCACCCTTGCCTTCTTAGGTTGTTGGCGGTCTTAGCCCGACAGTGCGATCGACTTGTGGACAATCATATTTTATAAAATGATAAGAACGGATACACTATTTACAAAAAGTATTTTGACTAAAAAAAAATTGATGCTACTTTCCTTAAATGCATGAATACTACTTTTCTCATATGTATAAGACCTATATGCATGCCAAAATATAAATTTCAAATAATATAATTAGATTGTTCTCTTGTTAGTCGCCGGTATTGGGCTAAGGAGTACTCTCCTAAGTTGGTATTGCAGGAAACCTTTCCAGTCGAATGTCGGGCTCTATACATACGGGTGACCGATAGTTGCCTCGCGAATACCTAAATCTGAGCCTTCCCCGACCCGAACGCTTATAGTTTTCTTTGCCTTTCTCTGATTTTTCGTGTGTTTCCTACAATTTTATCGGGATCCTTGTAGATCATTCGTGATTTCCTTCGTACTTTCCTCGCGTTTTCAACAGTTTTCTTCGAGTCACCGTGTGTCACTGTCACTTTTCTCAAGTTCTTCAGGTAATGTCTGCTATCCATTCTCATTTATTTGCGGAGAGCCAACTCGTCAGGTATACAAGTTTGTCTTATGTTTACAGCATTTTACTTTATTTTACCGCACACTTTACTGCATATATATATATAATTCATGCTTGCGACATTATTTTTACTGTTTACCGCGCTGCGTAACATATTTCTTTTTTTTATGCATGGACTTTTATGGACCTTTTAGGATAGATGACAATAGAACATCCGGTTTAGGAGGTACCCTATAGCTAGCCACTGACCCAATAACTGTACATTTATGGACATCACAACCCAGAACTTATAATCGGTATGACATGGAGACCTGGAGCCAATTCGTAGGCAGCTCGGCGAGGAGCATGGAACAAACCACAAGCGGAGGTGGTCGACATCTACAACAACGCAATGAGAAGCTTGGATCGAGTAAAATGAGGGCATTTCTCAGCTAAACATTGCTAGTAACAACGCATGGGACTTCGAGGCGAATTGCCCAGCGCGATGTAAGACCTCACACTCTCTTTAGGCTCCTGTGCAACTATGTTGCGCAGCGTAAGTCCTAACTCTTCTTAGGTTCTGAGGTTGTCGTACGGTACGACGTAAACTCTCATATCTCTGCGGGTTATTTGCATAATCAGATATTATGCAAGTGTAAGTCGCAAATAATAAAATTGACAGGATTAAACACTTAATCAACATCGTCTCCAAAATGTAGCCACACCATAGGATAGTCTGGGAAGTCACCGAGGTTTACCTCGGATCAGTGACATCTCCTACTTTCTCCTTCCTTTGGACTCCTGAAAATATGTGTTCCATATTGAGTCATTCTCACTTGATTTTCCCTGTCCTTCAGTGAAAACCTAAACATTGAAATTTCTGAAGACTAGTACCTTCAATCATTATCGAGAGTTTTCTCAAATGGCTTCGGTTATTCGGGATATAATTAACTATAAGGACTTGCCCTTATAGGGAACTTGGAACTCAGGTAAAATAAAACCTACCTAGTCTTTTTATTAGGTAGGGACACTTGTCTGTCACACATAAAGGTTCGCAGACCAAACGACTGTCACGAGTCCCTTAGTTCGTATGATTGAGTCTACGGACGCAGGATACATTAATCTTTCGAGAAGGTGTATCATTTGTGGTATCGGACACGATTATGCAAACTACTGGGCAAATGAAATCCAGAGGTCTCATTTTTCAAAATAAAAAACACTACTTTCAAAACTACTTTCAAAAATCATAAACTTTTTGTATTAAACTAAATCATTAATTTTATATCTTTAAAAAAAAAAGCTGACCGGCAGACCTTTTAAAGACACGTGTTGGATATGTCACATGGTCACATGCGCTCATATTTGGCATGTGTCGGCACTGCATGTTGCTTTGGATAGTGTTGGTGCTTTATACCCCAATGTCATGGTGTGGCCCTAGAAGTTTGTTCAAGATGCCGATAGCTTGATTGAATTTTGGAGAATTGTCTTACGGGCCAATTTAATTCTAGCCCTTCTTGTTTTGGAATTCTTAGAACTTTGATTTTTTTTTTTTTATTAAATGATGTCTATCTAGTTTTGTGCAAAGACATGTTGGCTGTATTTATCATTTTGTTTAAGGCGATATTCACACCGACTTTCAGAATATTTTACGGATGTGTGGTGCACATGATGCTTGAATGCATTTATTGCGTTTAGCTTTTAATGTAATACTAATTTCAAGCTTTTTGTATGAGGAACTATTTGTGATAAGACCAAATTGCATGCTCTCTCGATTTGGGTGGATGGAAAAGGGATTTGGACGAATTATTACTATTGATTTGTTAGTTTGTGGCAATTATTTTATTTGATATTTTAAATTAGCAAGATGAGATCCATGTCTTCTTATTGGCTTTACTATCAATTTATTGTTGCTGAGTGCCAAATTGTTGTATGTTCCGTAGTAATTCTTGAATAGTTCTGATCACCTTAGAACATGGTAATGATATCTTCTACATTGTTCGCCTCATTTCTCTTTTTCTAATTGCATTTTATTTTTCATTAATTATTAGATAATTCCTTTTACTCATTAAATTATCTATTTGCGGATTATAGGTCTTTTTGTTTTTCTCTAATTAAATCTTTTATTTGATGTTTTGAAAGGTCAAGATGCAGCCTGTTGTGGATGAAGATAGAGGTTTGATATGGTAACCATCTTGTTTTCCTCTAGCTAGGATGCAAATAAGTTATTCTTATGAATCTCCATTTATCATTAGGGTCTAAATTGTGGAAATACATATACTGCAAGTACAGTGGATTTATTTAAAAATCATAGCTTGAATGGTGAACTTCAATCTTGAGTCAAGCTTGAAAGCCAAATGCATAGGAAGGGGTATATGGCAGCATAATTTAGAAGGAACTAGTAATAGGGTAGATAATGGAGGGAGATGTCGGCAGCTGTACGTATAGATTTGAGAATAGCTTCAAAGTCTATTGGTATTTGCCACACTCTGCTTGTTGTGTGAAGATGTCCAAAACGTCGAACTGCGAGCTTTTGAAATTTTGTTGAATGGTTGTAACTAAATCTATTATTTTGGTTTCATATTGTTTTTATGTTTGTTTTGTGATATTTGTTAAATATTTTTGGCTTGTCCCTTTTGAAATAAAGATGCTGGCGAATTGTTGCAGGACGTTTCGATCACAACTAGCATTGATCTCTAGTACCTTTCTTCTTTTTTAACTGTCTTCTTTGTTTGCTTCAGCTCTTTCGGCCTCAGAAAGGATTATCACAACGTTTTATTTCTAATCATTACTTCTTAGGCTTTACACAATTATTTGAATTGTTTAAATGGGCCTCATCATTACTTTTGTGGAAAGTAATACTCAGTTTTAAAAGTCTAGTGGTGTGTATGTTTATTACCGGATAACTCTCTGTGTTTACAATCTACAGGTGTGGATCGCATGACCACCATTTGTATGCCCTTGATTATAGAAGACAACTTTGTATTTCCAAGATTTTATTTGGTGGTAGTATTTACGCTTCTCCTGCAATTGACAAGGTAAATATTTGGATAGTATAGTGGTTTCAGTTCCTTCTCTCCTAATCTTATGTGAATTTGAAGAGGGTTTAGATTGTGTACCTGATATTTCCATGTGGACTATTGTGTCACTACATTCTGGATATTGATGTTGCATTTATGTGGCATCATAATTTGGGTTATCTGTTCATTTACTTTGATGCAAACATCGGTGGTTCCCAATTATTCATGGATTTGTGAAGCCATTCCGATTCTGGAAAAAGTTATCTTGGATAAATATCTTCGTCCTTGCACTGTACATTTCATCATACAATGAAGTACTATGCTACTATAACGTTATCCACAAAAGTTATTGATTCTATTTTAGCTCCTAGAAGGCATTTAGGAAGCAGATTTCATAAAGAGATCGTTGTGAAAAAGCATGGGAAGGCTAATAATATTTGTGGTTGACGGTATTTGGAAGGGATTGCAGGGATAAATCTGCTCTTGGATAACATGTTCGATATTGTTGGCAACTGTCCTAGCTTAAATTAGCTAGTTGGATGGAGTAAACGGTGAGATATAGGCGGCAAGAAAGTTCGACCACCTGTTCCAAACTAAGATACAGATACATCTCGACCGTTAAAGTGCATGTGCCTTTAACTTTTGAAAAATATAGAGTATATAAAATACGGTTTTGGTTTAATTTAATATTTATATATATTGATTTTTGGAAATAATATTTTAAATTTGAAAAATGAGAATGAACGGATTTCATTGATTTAGTAATTTAAATAAAGGAGCACAATATTGCAAACAATGCATCTATCTCGAGGAATAGACACACTAGTTGATAAGGCTCGATCAAATAAACTACAAAATTAATGACATCCGTTGTGGTCTGCGAACCTTTTATTTCGACCGACAAGTTCCCCTATCTAATATTAAAAATTTGATTGGGTTTATATTACCTGAGTTCTTAAAGCTCTCTATAGAGGCAAGTCTCTATAATCAATTACCTCTCAAATGACTGAAGTCACCTAAGAGAACTCTCGATGATGATTAGAGGTATCTATCTTCATGAATTCAAAGGTTACGATTTTTAAGGTAGTGTGTAGGAAAGTCAAGTGGGAGAGGGCCAAATAGGAATAGTTATTTTCAGAATTAAAGGAGTGAGGACGAGGGGATGTCATAGAATAGAGGTGAACGTCAATTACTTCCCAAACTATCTTATTGTTGGGCTTTAAATTTTGGTATTGATTTTATTATGTTTTTTACACGGACATAAGCACCTAAAATTTTCACATAAGGTGGCATTTTTCATGAGCTTAATGACTACCAACTTTGCCCTTCTGTTAGGTGTTATATCCTTGTATTCAAACTGGATTGACGGTATAACATGCAAATTCTTTACAAAGCAGATTGCATATGTGCATCCAGAGAGTCAAATTTACTTGAGAATCGACGTTTCATGATCGAAACTGCTAAATATGGAGAAAACATTGGATTGATTGTAATTCATGAAAATTTGACCTAAATTGCCTCAACATTCGCCAAAATTACTCAAATGACCTTTGTTCAGAAACCGGATTGCCACAACTATAGCAAAACGTCTACATTTCACATATTATTTGGTTTTCCACACAAGCCGTCAACACGAAGTATGAAGCAAAGATTCCAAAACAATATGTTTAGGGAATGAGGATGCACTCTACATAAAGTTAATATTAATTTAATAGTAGTATTTTTTTAATATATACATGCATATACATATATATTTATATATATATATTTACATACATATATTTGTATGTATGTATGTATTTATATATGTATAAACATATGTATATTCACATACATGTATGTATACATATATGTATATATATTTTTACTTGCATATATGTATACATATATGTAATAGATGGCGTTAGGTGGTTTTGTTAGGGTTTCGCCCGATGGCGATCCCCAGTGCTGAACTTCGGCTCCACTCCATTTCCCGTCGATATCCAGTTTTTGTCGTTCTCCAGATTCCGTTGCTTCTTGTTGACGAAGACGTTTCACGTCTTAGATCTTTCACGTCGACGCAGGATCGCACGTCGCCTAGCCAGACAACGATGTTCTGGCTCAAGTCGACTTAAAGACGCCTCTGCTCGACAACCTACTGCTCGACGACCCGACGCAAGAAACATGTCGCAAATGGCTGTTCTTAGTGGGTAAGTTCCTTTATAGAAATTCTAAACTGGAGCTAATTCAAAAGAATTTTGAGTAAATAAAGCTGAAAGGGGCTGCGAAGATTGGTAAATTGGACGGTTGACATTTCTCATTCAATTAACAGACGATGAAGACTATGCCCAATTGTTTGCGAGAAGACACATTCGAACAAACAATCGGGTGATGAAGATTTTAAAATGGACGGTCGATTTTGACCCTCTTACTGAACCTCCTACCATTCCTGTTTGGTTGTGCTTCCCAGGTTTGTAGGTCCACCTTTACGATGATGAGTTCCTCTTCTCTTTAGCTATGATATACGGTAAGCCTCTCAAAACTGATACGCCTACAGTGCACCTGAGCCGGCCTACTGAAGCCAGAATTTTGATAGAATGAAATATTACTTTACCTTTTCTGGGAGAGATTTGGATTGACACACAACATCGGGGGTTTTGACAACGATCAGAACTCGAACAGATCCCTCTTTACTGCACCCACTGCCGTATGTTCGGACATTCCCATTCTCAGTGTTATCATTTGCATTCGTACCTTAAACCACCAAGTAAAAATTCAATTGGGTCGGCTCCACTGCATACCTGTCCCTCTTCTATTCCCGAGTGCAATCCACCGACACCTGAAACATTGGTTCACACGCTACCACCTCTCCCTCCCACTACTGGAGACGCCCTTGACACTACTGTTCCTGTTATTGAGACTGATATGTTGACAGATGTTTTAGCTGGGCAACCTACAACTTCAATCATAGTTTAAAGCAATACTGCAGAATCCTTTCCTTTAAAGGATATTTCGGTCAGATAATTAGGAGAGCATCGCAGCTCCACATCCCCAGGAAACCTCAGGTGCTGAGGAGACATTTCTACTACCTCGTCAGAATGAGAATGTTGTTAGTGATAGTCAGGAGCAAGGGGCTCATCCTTTTCTATATGCTCAACAATCAGTTTAACACACTAATGATGAGCTAGTCTTCGGATGAAGAATGACAGATTTACACTTCTAGGAGGAAGAAGAATAAATGCACACCCTAACTTGGGGGCTTAATGAATGATACTTTGGTAACTTCCGATAATGAAACGACACTCAACAGTTTGTTAGGCTGCTCCGTTCATAGAACTAGAGGCAGATGCATGACTAAACTGGCTCAGTCTCTAGCTGTTTGTTTCCTGCGAATTTTTAATTTTTCAATTTATCTGTATCTTATCTCTTTTTGGGATGCTAGTGTGTGTTGTATCGTATGGCTATGGTGCCTCTTTTGGGCCCTTTCATACAGCTTTTATGTACCTTTTCTATTTCAATAAAATTAGCCCTTAAATTTGTGTGTATATATATATATATATATATATATATATATATATATATATATATTACGACATACATACATACATACATATATGGCGTCTTCCTCGCCGTCTCTCGGCTCTCTGTAGGGTTTCACCCCATGGTGAACCCTAGCAACCGTTACTGCATTTCTTTCGAATCGACCACTTTCTCTGGCGTCGTCCCTGTCGTCGTCATTGTTCTTCACTGCCGACTGAACGACGCGTGATTCGCAGTGCTCGCTCCCCTGGTCGCAGCGTCTGCGTCTGTCGATAGTCTCTTCTGTCGTTCTTCAGCCGATAGAACGACGCGAGCTTCGCCTGTGTTTCTTCGGTTTCGTTGTATCCTGCACGACTACTTCCCTTGCAGTCGGGTCCAACTCTCTGTCACTCTTTGGGAGCTCGGCTCCTCGGCTCTGTGCGAGAAGAAGGGCTCCAACTACTGTGCTCGCACCGAGTCTCCGCTTCTGCGTGCGTTTTCTCCAGCGTCATCGGCCATTGTGCGTCGTCCCAGCGCTGATCGGTTCGTGACTTACGCAATCCGTACTCGACGCCGACTGTTGAGACGTCTTAGCGATTCGCTGTGACTCGCGGTCAGCTTCCTGGTCCTCTGGCGCGCAACGCATCTCCCTGCTCGACGTCGACTGCTTCACTTAGACGCCTCTTTGCTGCAGCTGTTCAAGTGGACTGGAGGCAGATTATTTGCGCCAGGTACTTCTCTGGGAGTATGTGGAGAGGGTTTCTTCTCTTCTTCTTGGTTCTGTGGTCATCTTCATGGCGAGCTACCCGGTCTAAGACTACTTACTAGTTGGAGCGATGGGCGAGCACCTCCCACAAAATCTTGATCACTTTTTTTCCACATGCTTTTCATGATCTTCGCGTAGTGGAAAAATGGTGTGTTCCTTTATTAAGTCGACAGGCGTTAAAGATGGGAAACGTCTTCGTATATTTACCACTCAGAAATGAAGTGTCTCTTTGATGATGTTAAGTTCACTTTAATCGAGAAATTTGATTTAGTCGCTAAGATGAATTTGGTTAGGAAGTTTTTTAGGATACGAAGTCTCATTCGTGAATGGAAATTGAGACTGATTGGATGATGACATCTACTTATTAGAATACGCGAGGAAGAAGATTATGCGAGAATCGTTGCCTGATAATCCTTTTTAGTGGTCGGCACTCCGATGAAGATTATCAAATGGACTCTGATTTTGACCATCCAAGGACACTCTTATCTTTCACATGTGGTTCGAAGCTCGGAGACTCCTTTCGTTTGTACGATCACGTCTTTGTATAACGTAAGCGAGCTTTCTGAGTATTCCTCTCGGAGTTGATTCACCTACTTTTGATAGGGTCTCGCCAGGTGGTGTCCAGATGTGGATCGAATTTGGATCATAGATGGTGCAGATGGGTTTTGGCAGGAGGTTGTGGTGGAGAACAGACCTCTTTTTTGCCAGAATTGTAAAATGTTTGGGCACATTAGGGACACTTGTTATAGACTGCATCCTCCCTCAAGAAAAAAGGGCTTCTGGGTCTTCTGCTGCTGTTGGGATTTTCCAACAAAGAGTCGATGCTACCCTGGTTCAAGAGAATAGGGTAGCATCTGATGTTGATAACGAATTTAAAGCTCGGTTGACATGAGTCTGTCGGGGAGACTTCCTCGGTCGGTTGTACAAATTGCCACTCAGGTGATAGCCGAATGACTAACACGGTGAGTTCTTGAACAGTACAGCGAGTGTGGCCGTTCCTCCTTGTTGTCTGCAAGCCGCTGGTGACTACTTTTACTGTCGACTCAACGGATACGTCAAACATTCGGCGGAAAAGAAGAAATCCCCAATCCAATGCTGAACCCACCGGTATGAATCGGTAGAATCAGTCAACAGAATAGGAAGAATCAGAAGAAGAAATAGAAGAAGAAGTTGATGGAGAAGATTGACAGGTTTATACTTCTCGACGGAAGAAGAAGCTTGAGGATACACTTCTAATTGATGATACCTTGGTTACTCAGGGCAATGGAGTAGCATTAAAGAGCTTACTTTATGGATCACCAATAAATAGAGCGAGAGTATCACGATCTCGTTCTTAGACATTGTTATTGCTCTTTTTCTGTTTTGATCTTTGGATCTTTTTGTTAGTATTGTATCGTAGGGGTAGGGTTCCATTTATTGGGCCTGCTCATCGAGACTACATGTAACCGTTTTTATTTCGATAAAATTGTCACAGGGCTTTCAGAATATATATATATATATATATATATATATATATATATATATAGATAAAGACAAAATAAAAATTTCATTGATTGAAAGTCAATACAAAGGTTTTAGTGAGCAGGTGCTAGGAACCCACTCATATGTCATCTTGGAGATTCTGGAGGTGAGGCATTCCTTTTCTCTTCCTCTTGTATTTTTGAATCTGCCATCCGTCTTCTACATGTTCCGACTGATCATTTATTGGATCCTTGGGGAGCACCTTCCTCAACAACAATAAGTGTTCTCAACACATTTGGGTGAACATCTAAGTCAACCAACAGGAGGGATTAGGAGTCTCAGTAGGCTTGTTTAGAGGTAAGTTGTCATCAGGTTCACAGGGAGCGGGTGCAGGCTGTGTAGAAATGTTTCCATTGTTAGGAATGGAGACAACAAACAACTCATCTTTCTGGTTAACATTAGTAACAATAGGTTCCAATAAATTTGCAGGATCCAAAGTTGCCTCTTGGGGAGCAATGACATAATTAACATGTTCCTGTATTAGAATATTGAGTTTCAACTTTGGGTGTAATCTGTAACATTTCTCATGTGTGTGGCCAAACATCTTGCAGTGATTGCAAATTCTTTGTTCCATAATGATTTGTAGCCAGTAACCATTGTGAGCAGTGCCATGTCAGACTTCTTCTACATCTGGAAGTGTAATATCCCTCTCTATTAAAATCCTTGCAGCAAAAGACCTTCACAGATTAAAGGTAGATATGTATAACCTCATTGGTTTTCCAATGATAGCCCCAATAGCATATAGTGCTTGATGATTGAAGAAGTAAAGTTTGAGTTTAGGAATTTAAACCATATAGGCACAATAGGAGGTTCTAGACTTGGATCAAAGTCAGTGAACCATTTAAGCAATTTCATATGTCTTCCCTCAAATAAGACGAATTTCTTTGAGAATACTTTCGCATAGTCTTCTTCTTTGCTTAGCTGTGTTATAACACGTCTTCCATCAAAAAGGCCTACTTTCCAATCCCCAACTAGTTTGAAGTCTTCAAAAACATTCCTCATAGTCTCTATTTTTGGGTGACCTAATTGGAATTTTATAATCAGTGTAAATTTATAATTTTCTGCCAAGCTTGTAATTTCAGTGTTAGAAAAAAACAATGCTGGTTTGCCCCCTTTTTTTCTGCTTTTTTTATGAAGTTAAAATCTCCGTGTCTTGCAAATGAATCATGGTACATCTTCCGAGGTGGAAAGGAGCACTGCCTTTGTCAACCACTGTAACATATGAGGGTTTGCCCACATTCGGAGTAGATTCGGTCCGAAGAGAAGATGAGAGAGCTTCCATGAAATCATAAACACAAAAGCACCGCAAAATCCGAGTAGCGCAACGAATGGCAATAATCACTCCAACACAGGCATAATCACCCGAACACTTTAGACTAAGTAGACGACTGGACTGACGAGCACTTGAAGTAGTTGAGCTATCCTAACAAGTGAACAATGTCGACGAGCAATGTCGATAAGCGGACGACACGACCTAGCGTTCCAGATGAGCAGATAATACAATTAAAAGATCTTGAAGAGCGGATGTTGTGATCGAGCAATCTCGACAAGCAGATGAGGCGAGCAATTCAGATGAGCGGATGATGCGATTTAGCGAGAGGTTGCGGATTGACGAGGTGGCGAAAGAAGCGGTGCAATCCACCTCCCTTCTTCTTCGAGCATGATGAGTCGACGAACAGCTGCGGCTACCCGAACCGCCATGGAATGCTTTGTTTGATATTAATTGATTTGAATTTTTATAAACTCGGAGCACAACAAGATTCATTGTTCTGCAACTTTAAAGTTGTCAATGATTATTAAGTCCAACTGAAATCACACTTAAATCAAACTCAAATCTTGCTCTCAAAATGCTCCTTTGCACCTCTTTTCCTACATTCCTCCCCATTATCTTTTAAACAGAGAACAAAGCTTTATTTTTCTCCCTATCTTTTTCCATTTTTATTGCTTATATTTGTCTCTCTTGAGGGGACAAAAATCTGCAAAAGAAAATGAAAAAAAAGGGAGGAAGAAGATGTCCAGAAAAAGAAAACAAGAAAAAGGGAGATTGTATGTAGTGTCTCAACGTGAAAATTTTTATCGATTCGTCATTGTCATCCACTTGTGTAAAGTTATAACACAAGAAAATAAATACCTGTCAACGTTGTTCTAATGCGGCAAGAAAAATTGCTTAAACTAAGTACTTGTGCATATTTTTCCAAACTCGGTGAGGAATACTGCTTGCTATAAGTTCCCAATTACATTCTAATATAGTGGGAAAGTTCTATATTGCTCTTATAGAGGTACTTAAATGGCTATGCTTATCTTTTAGGGATAGATTATATGATAGATGGTCATGGTGTTGCAAAACATCACTCATGTGCGTTTTTTAGGTGAGTGGGCATAGTCAGCTTTATATATATATTGAGAAAAGCCCTAGGGCGAATATATTAAAACAAAAAAAAAAGGATTATAGATGGGTTGGGTGAAATGACCAAGTTGACACTCTAATCACACGACATACAACACACACATAGGAAATACATGTAAAGTCAAAAGAGATCTAAAACATAGGTAAATGCAATGACAAAATCTGGTAACACTCAAGTATTCAGGCAGCTTGAGAATGGATCAATTTAGCTTTGCCTCTTCCTCTGGTTTTAGGACGGGAGCCAACTAACAAGTTAATAAGTTTACTGTCATTACTCGAAGTGACCTGTGTATCATCCATTAGGTTTGATAGTAAGCCTCTATTCTTCTTCTTCCTCCTGGAAGTGTAAACCTGTCATTCCTCATCGGAAGAATGACTCATTTGATCAGTTGATTGGTCTAGATTTTGCACATTTGTAGGTTGTTGAACATTGATAGCTTCCATTTGTTGTACCGGTTGATTTTTATGGGATCAATAGAGCTCCCGCTTGGGTCTTGGCATGTGAGTCTTCTTCGATAGCAATAGGAGGCACCGACACGTTTGGGTGAGCATCTGGGAGAATGGGAGGGAGTATGAATCTCAGCTTGGTGGCTGAGATGTTGGGTGTCATCAAGTTTAGTGGTAGCACGTTCAGGTTCATGGTGCGTACTAAGAGAGGGAGTAAGAGTGAGAGTGAAGCTGAAGAGAGAATGAGAGAGCGAGAAAGGGAGAGAGTGTGAGAGACAAATAGAGAGAAGAGAGTGTTAGGGAAGAGAGATTATGAGAGGGAGAGAGCCAGCAAGAAATGAGAGATAAGGAGTGTATGAGAGAGAGGGATTAAGGGAGCGAAAATGGGAGGGAGAGCGAGAGAGAGGTGGTGTGGGATAATGCGAGGTGGAATAGCAAAGAAAGTATAATGCATGTCAGTTTCGCTTTTAACAAAACACTTTAAATATTTAGATGTTTTTCGTTGAATCTTATTATGTCAATAGTATTTTAATATCATTCTATATCTGTACAACCGTCACATTACAAGTGCACCGTCTAAAAATTATACCACTTAAGACATTTCAATAAATATTTCTTTTCATATACGTGCACGGATGCATTAGTGTTCTATCATTAGTACCATCAAACGGTGACTCCATCATAGATAAATATACACATACAAGCATACTAAAAAATTATTACATTTTTAACAATAAATATCTCACTCTCATTTGCATAACAACCTTTATTGTTGGAGAGGATTCAATGATATCTTAAATAACGCTGAGCACAAATTATTCTTACAATATAAGCAAAATTCAATATAAGCTTTAATCATGTGAATGCAGTATTATAGCAGTAAAATAAATACATTTGGTCAAGAAGAAACAGATTATTACCATAGTATAAGAACATGTGTACTCACATTGATGACTATTAATTTATTATTGGATTTTCCTTGATGCCGACTCTTTAAAGTTGGAATCCTGAACATGGGTATTCATATTATAAAAATTTAATTAGTTATCTATTTAATTAGCTATTAAATTTATATTATTTAAGCATTAAATTTTAATTATTTTACTTTATGAAAATTGCTGAAACTTGAAAATTGCTGAGGTGTGGGTAGTTGGTTGTTGGAATTGTTCCGAGCTACTTAACTTGGTTATAATGACGGGATGGAACTGATTTCAAATATTCTTTTTGATAGAGGGAAAGTGGATTGTTCCTATGGAGGGGTACACATCACTAGAGCAATGCTTAACAAATTGAAAATTGCAAGAGAGGGAGGCACATCTACAAAGTTTGACTCCTTTCATTTTGTTGCTGATTTATTTGGATGGAACACAATCATAGAAAGCATCAGGGAATGTCAGTTGGCCCATAGAGTTTGGTTTAATGTTAAGTCTTTCTTGTTTAAAGCCATGCAATTCAACAAGTACATTTTTAAGAATTTTCATGGGATGCAGCGCATTAAGGAAGAGCTTCAAATGCATCTCAAAGCTGAGCTGAAACCTGCCGTTCGGATGGTTAAATGGTGTCTCCGGTTTAATCATTTTTTTAAAGTCAATTTAGAAGGTAGCTTTAAATCTGAGACGGCTGAGTTTGGTGGTGTTTCTCGTGATCATGTTTGGCGGTGTCTTTTATATTTTGTTTCTTCTTACTCTCTTTTTCATGCTCTCTATTCAGAATTTATAGCTGTTTTGGTTTGCCTTCAAATTGCAGTGAAAATGAAGTTCTACCACATCCATATAGAAACGGATTCGTTGTTGGCTATTAAAATCTGCACCAATGCTATGGTATGCCCATGGCATAATGTCCATATTTGGAAGAGGATTTCCATGCTTCTCTCGTAGTATTTAGCTTGGCGCTGCCTTCTGAGGTCGCCGGTTTTGCACCATGGAGATTTGATTTTTCTTCCTGTTCTTAGAATGGTTTCTAGTTTGTTTTACACTTGTATATATATATATATATATATATATATATATATATATATATATATATATTTAAAGAAAGAGTCGTATGTGCTTATTTCATTTGAAATAAAAGGGTACTAAAGCAAATATTATGAGAGGGCCAACAAATTGAGACTTGACTCGTAAAAGCAAAAAAACAAATAAAGCTCGAACGGAGCGATACAGGTTTGAACAAACGAAAACAAACAGCTAAAGAGGACGAGGTCGCCGAGGCTTCTCTCTACTCACGGTTCTGTAAGCACGTCGATAAATCACACTCCGAAGGGCTTCTCCATTACTGGGGAGACCAAAATATCATCCATTAAGTGTCCAAGGGGATTGTAACCGCAGACTTTCTTCTCCAGGAGGTATACACTCTCACCCTTCTTCGATGAAACGACGGTCCGATCCGAAGTGCGAAAGAACATTGCTTATGATATGTTCCAATACTTGGGAATCTCCTACCTGATCGAGCGGGTAGAACAACCAAGCTACTATTAGGCAGTAGTTCTTCCTCAGTAGTAGTAGGCACCTTTTTTGTCATCATAATATGAGTGTTTGTTTCTCTCCTATCTTCAGACATGGTCTAATCCCCCTCTATATTAGTGGGTACCTGAGATGGTAGTGTAGCTGCTCTAGTAGAAGAAGGTAGAGAGATGACCTCATCCCGTCCTACGCGATGGCATACTACGATGCTCCTCCAAGGGTCGATCCTTCTCAACCTGTTCTGGAATAGTAGTGGGTATCACTGACGGGGAGGAAGGAGATATGCCCGTCGCAGGAATGTGCGGTCCAGTAGTTTTTGCATGTGGAGGTTTGAGGTTCGGATGCAAGTGGTAACACGGATGGGGAGAGTGGCCAAACATATGGCAGTTGGTACAGTAAAGAGGTACATGTTCTAGTTCTGCTTGTTGCCAAAATCTATGACACACCTCTCCAAACCAACCCACCTACAGAGCATATGACTCGACTTTCTGAGGTGAGAATACTGATAGAATGATGCATCACGCTACTGTTTCCGAGAGAGATATGGATTGGCACACAGTAACAGGTGTGTGTGTGTATATATATATATATATATATATAATTTTTTTTTAAAATTGAGTTTATTTATAATTTATGTAGGGTATTATATATCAATTTGATTGATTTAAAATATATATAAAAAAAAAGTTTAGACGGACTTCAAAGAAGCCGAAACAGGGGGTATATTATAAAATAGATTTAATTTACCTGATTTAGCCAAAACTGGGTATTACTGGCATCAAATCTTGTTTGTAAAACTTAAGTATGAAAATGATGAAATAAAATAAAATGATTATTGGATTTCAAAATAATTTCCAACAATTCAAACTTTTCCAATGTAGCCTTAGAGTATTACGTCCTCTAATTAATCCCTTGACTATACATAATTAATCCTACTATGGTCTTTGAGGGATCAATTTAAATCGATTTTATATAGTTGAGGAATGAAATTGGAAAAATGTAATACATTGGGGCTAAATTCATCATATATGAATAATTGGGGATCATTTTGAGATTTAAGGTTTTTATTAGAAACAAAAACTAATAATGATTAAGAATAGCGTTTGCATAAAAATGAGTACATATGTATATTGTTTATTAGATTTGTGCTGTAATATTATCTTTACATTCAGCGATCTCCTATGTACCATTCCAGAAATCAAGTCAAGATCAACATTTATGCTTACATTTTTATCTTGTTGTTTTGCTTTATAATCTGTCTTTGAGCATACAAAGATTTCATCAGTATCACATTTCTCTAAACTTAAATCAATTTGGTGACTTCGTATGTAGTTATGTGGTGTGATTGTAACAATAGTAGGAAGATATTATTTCTTGAAAGAGCAATTTGGCAAATATCTTAGATTTCCTCATTTACTCCTGTACAACAATTATGCCTTCTATTATTACATGTTGAACTGATGAATATGCCTTGTTGATTATTTTGATTCGACCTCTTATTGGATGAATGCCTCCTACAAAATCTGTTAATGATGAATCGTTCTTGTGTAAGGCTTAAGAAATCACCATTCTTGACGGTATTAATATCAAATAAGTAAAATTTTCCTCTTTTTGGATATGTTAAATTCTGAACATCATATAATGAAAACTATAAAAATAAAACCCATTCAATATATAATAACATTTTTAGCTTGAACCGAAATTTTACAATATGTAGTTGCTTGATTCCCAAGTTCGGATTACGAGCATTTTTATTCCTAAAGGCTTGTTTTTTTTGTGGAAATAAAAAAGACCTGAAGTTTTGATTTTGAGGGAAAAAAAATAAAAGAATACAAACTAGCCTTTTCCATGATTTTCAAAACACTGTTATAGAAGTATTTTTATACATTTGAAAGTTAACTTTAAAAGTCAATGTTAACATAGTTTTGCGTGCGCGGGTGTGCCTACACACACCACACACACACTTGTATTTAGAAATTATTATGAATGGTTAAATCAACAGCTTAAATTTTTTTTTTAAACATAAACAATGACAATTTTATGTTTATGAATATGGACAATTTTGAAGTAAAGTTGGTTTTTATGTGTGCTTTTATTTTGTAAAATTGAATGTTGTTCAAACTTGTTTATAACCCCTGTATGGCTTTACTTTTTAAGGCACACAAGATGCTATACGTTGCAACTACAAGTGGTTTTGTCAGTGGAGTTTCATTGGAGGTATGGTTAAACTTGTATCATCTGGGCTTGAACATTTTGTGGAACTATTCAAGGCTTGATTATTTTTGGTTTAATATTTTCTGTTGTCGTAAACTAAAGATAATTAACTTTTTTTTGCTAAGAATCAATCATATTCCTAATGTAGGTTTTTGGTTGATTTGATGAATAAATTTGCGTTAGATTTTGTTCATGGTAAACTGCAAAGCACATATATCAATTACTTTTCAAGCGGTGCATTATTCATTTCTAATACTTTTTGAATGGTTTAATTTTTGTTTGCTTTTGGGTATTGTGAAAGATATACTCATGTGACATCGTATAAATAATTCAAAAAAGATTTGTTTGACACCATTATCAGGTATGCATATTCGATAAAACTTCAAAAAGCTGCAAGACATTTCAATTGTCAAATATTATTTTTTTACATCAATTTTAATGCAAATTAATCTACTAATTTCTTGAATTAATTGGCTAATTAGACTAATTGTTTTGATCGATTAATTGATGATCTAAGTTAAATGTCATGATTTCTGGGGGCCTGGGCTTCAAAAGTTTTCACCATCTTACCCTTATCACTTTATGCAAATTGTGGATTAGATTCAGAGCACAGGACTGTCTGTGGGCTCAGTTCATGTTGGGCAAATATTGTAGACATTCTCACCCAACTGTTGTCTAGTGGCTTATGCTTCTCCTAATGAAAAAAAATGCCCCAATACCTAATTGTAAAATTTTAAACTTTGCTTTGTAGTGTACATGTGGGCCTTTGTAGTATGTCTATCTCCATCTAGTGTAGATATTACCAGCGATTGCTTTCATTATCAAATAATAATTAAAGAGGACATTCGGGGTTCAACTTCTCCTGCCAATACATTGTTGGAGTTGCAGATGAATTTTTGACCAAGTAACCTTAGACACTTAAGCAGAACTCCAAAAAAATTGTAAGCATTGGTTTCACCACTAGTCCACTTTGTTAAGTCTTTGTTAGACCTATATTACTTGTTTTCATTGTTAACCATTATTATTCTGACAGGGTCTTAAAGCGATCACTGCTATCTTTGGAAACCTACCGAAGAATGAAGACAGTTGTTTGGTCATGCAACCAACTTCAGATAAAATTGCCAATTTAAAAAAGCAATTTTTTAGGAGATCCTAACTCTGACAAAAATAATGTATTAATAATTGTTTCAGTGGGGCTATTGTTCTGTATAAGTCACAGTGAAATCAACTAAGCAGCATAAAGGGTCTCAACTATAGGTTCTTTATTTTATTTTATTTTGATGTTTGTTTGTAATGATGAGTTTCCTTGTTTCAAAGAAATAAGAAAGAAGTGTATTTACTCATGGAGAACAATGGAATACAAAGAAAAAATACAATTTCAGAATTTGTCGCACAATAGAATCCAAAAAAAGGCATGGAGCCCAAAAGACAATCAAACTCGGGAAATAGATGGAAATATCATGAGCTGAATATGCTTTTTTGGTCATGTTTCTGATTAAACCTAGCACCAACCAAGAGTACGTTTCCTCCTACCAATGACAGCTGAAAAATAGTCATATATGAAGGGGAATAGTGGACCATACTAGTTGATTGCCAGCATTTTTTCAATCACAAATTGAAACACCGATTAAACATCCAGCCACATGTAGTACAAGAAAGTAGCCATACAAACTAAGAGCAAATAAATATTTATTGACAATGTATTACTGGACAATAAAATCCACCATCAACATAGATTTCTCTTAATCGCTAAAAGGGTACAAGTCGCCCACATTTAGCACAAAAAACAAAAACATGAAGACACCAAGAACTCTACAACAACAACAACAACAACAAAAATAACAACAACAACAACAAACTCTTATCCCACTAAGTGGGTTCGGCTACATGAATCCTATTTCTCCATTGCGTCCTATTGAATGTCATATTTTCATTTAATTCTAATAAATTAAGATTATTTTCTATACATTATGCCCAAATCTTTCTAGGTCTACCTCTGCTTTTCTTAACATAAGTCGAATCTAAAATATCTACTCTTCTAATTGAATCATCTGATGGTTGACATTAAATATGACCAAACCATCTAAGACGACTCTCTTTAATTTTGTCCGCCACTGGAGCTACACCAACCCTATCACAGATATATTCATTTCGCATTTTGTCTTTGGGTGTAAAGCCACTCATCCAACTAAGCATTCTCATTTCGGCAGCACTTAACTTAGTTTTATGCTTCTCTTTTAAGTGCCAAAATTCAGCGCCATAGAGCATTGCAGATCTCATGACCATCTTATGAAATTTTTCTTCAAGTCTAGGTAGTACTTTTCTATCACACAATAGGCCCGAAGCATTCCTCTACTTCAACCAACCAACTTGAATTCTACTAATAAAATCCCCATCTATATCACCATCACTTTGAACAATAGACCCGAGATATCTAAAATGTTCACACCTTTTAATAATTTGATCACCCATAGTTACAACTCTGTCACTAGAGCTACTACTATTAAAATTACATTCCATGTATTCAGTTTTAGTTCTACTCAAACGAAGGCCTTTAGACTCCAGTGTAGATCTCCATTATTCAAGTTTTTCCTGAGATGTATCTCATGTCTTATCCACGAGAAGAATATCATCAGCGAAAAACATGCACCAAGGTACATCCTCCTACAAGTTGCCCCCTACAAGGAGGCACTCTTTCTTAATTTGATAGCTGCAAGTTTAACACTTTTATTTTCTGGCACCTTTTTGTACTTCAAGATCCTCTCAAGTGATTGTAACCACTCAATAATTCATCTGAATCCATATCTCCATCGCACTTTTGATAGACCCACCTTTATTCCGAAGTCCTTGTGCCTCCTTATCTGGGCTTGTTTATTGGTCTCTTTTGATACTAAATTCCAAGGCGTCGTGACATTTCTTCTTCATCACTAAAATTCTCTCTATGGAAGGAGTTGAACTTCTCATTTCTTTCACCCCTTCGACTTTTCTTATCATGATTGGTGGTAAATTTTCCCTGGGTTTCATCCTCTATGTTCGTTAGCCTCCATTGAAGTTGAAAAATCTCTCGTTGTATCTCTTTTTTGGTAGACTCAGACATGCATCTCCTTGGTGACATGGCTATGGTTTAGATTGGGAGGTGAAAGAGAGGTAAAAAATTGAGGATGGATTGAAAATCAACAAGGGGAAATTTGGGTTAGGTCAAGTTTTGGCTGTGGTTTGGGAATAGGAAATAAATTTTTTGGTAGAAGGGTACGGCGGCTGCTATGAAATCCTCGAATATGACCAGGATTAGAATAGGTCTGATACCAATTGATACCGAAGTTAACCTAAAATCTGATGGAAAGCAAATTTTATTACTCCAATACAACGGGGATACATTAAGGACAGAGAGCAAAAACAAAACCACAATTATACACCAACACCCAATTAGGGAAAATAGTGGACAAGGATGGGTTTGGGATAGAAGGTGGCTACTTGGATGGGTGTAGAGTGGGTTTCGGTGGGAGTAGGGATTGGTTGAGTTAACTGTGATTGTGCTGTAGCAGATCAGATGGGTTATGATCCAACTGGCTACGAGAGGTGATGGTGGGAAGCACAACACCAAGTTGGAAGGGAGATTGACAGAACATTAGACGGGGTAGCTGAGGTTGATGACAATAGTTTAGAGGCGGGTGGAGCATGCGACAGTAGTAGGGAAGATTCTGTCGGTGGGCGGCTCGAACACTAGGAGAGGAGGGTGAGTAGGTTGGAGAGCAGGGAGCAGAATGAGTGAGAAGGGATGCACAAGGGACTATGTGGGGATAATCACCACCTCAAGCACCACTTCTCCTTAGATACAACCTTAGACTGGATAACAGCTAGTGACTAGAAAGCTGGATATAATTCTCAAAACTCGAAAACTAACAATAGAATAACAAATCTATATAGTAGTTAAGTAGGAGGGGAAGACCCTTCTCTTTGGTGGCAACCCATCTCATCCTCTTGGGCAGGTCGGACCTGATCCCATCTTGGCTGAACCAGTTCAACTAAACCAATCGGTTCAGCCTTATAAGAATCGAAACTTACCTTTTCTTTCTCTATTTCCCTTCTTATCACACCATTAATTTTTTTTCTAACTTGCTCACAGCCTCATCGACTTCCCAAAACACAATCATTCCTTTTTCTTTCTTTTGCGCTCATCTAATGCTTTCTCAATCTGCTCGATCGCAATGTCTTTTTGTGCTATAAGAGTCAAGCCTGGGCTAGGGCATGGACAACTAGCCTCCTCTTGCAGCCCTCTACGGAAGCCCTTTTATCTCCCTTCTCTCTTCCTCTCTCCCTATTACGCTCAAAACCATCGCCTTCGTGATCGAACCTCGCATGACACTATTGAAACTCCCTCTTATTGTTTGTTCCTACTTGAAAACATCGAGGAAGTAACCCTTTCTTCCCTCCCTCTCATGCACTTCAACTTTTCTAAATCTCTTTTCTTAGCAGAGGAGGAATGGGATTTATGAAACACAAGATTAAAAGATTATTTTATTGGTTATTATATTTCCTTGATAAAATTTATTCAGAAATCTATCTTTCCTCTTTATCTAAATATAGCAAAATTAAGATATTGTTTTAAGTGTTAGCAAAATTTTAATTATGTTCATAAGTTCTTACTTATAATAATAATAATAATAATAATAATAATAATAATAATAATAATAATAATATCAATAGTAATAAAAATCAAAATAATGTACGTTGATTAGATTATACCAAAGTAATAACTCGCATATTAATCTTACCTTATAATTGATGTAAGATCGATATTCAAATTGTCGAACTCTTAGGAATATCATGTTTGCTTCTTCGAGGTAACTAATTACTCTTTATTATGGGATAAATGTACCATTTTAGTTAATGGGTGTTATCATTGCTAATGGTATTAGATTTCTAGCATATTTTATGATTGTGATTCGTACCTTTCAAATCTTGTTTACGTAAATGCAATAGTTTTCACTTTTGCTCTTAATAACTTTGATGGGTTAAACCTAGTTTTATTCCTGCTCATCCTTGTATTTTATTATTTATCCTACATGATTCTAATATTTATTATTATTTTCATATGTTTGATGTGGCAAATTTCATTAATTTGATTTTATAATTATTCATTTTGTAGTTATATTCTCGTGTTGATTGTGATGTATCAAATATAACTAATATTATAATATTATTATGTCGGTATTAAACTCTTTTCTTTTGACAAGCCAAACCGAGTAGTCATATAATAAACTCTTATTCATAATTATAAGCATATGAGAGTCCTTTTCTTTTCTACATATAATAAATGGTCCTTTGTTATTGGTCATATTACTTACCCCATTTTATCATTTATGTATTAATAAATAGTAGTTATCCATTGAGTTTGATTTTCAGACACAGTCGTTGATATTTTTATGTAACAAGTTCACCCAACCAGTTACCTCACCATTTTCATTGGAGCTGACCTTTCAAATTTAGATTTTAAATTGGTATTTTTTCGGTTTCATATGAGTTATTGAAGTTCTTAAGGTGAACATGACGACATTTCAATTGCACGAAGGTGCTGATGATTGGTGGGAAAGTCACCGCTGTAATATGTTTGGATCAGACACAATAGTTTCCTGGGCAGATTTCGAGAGACTGTTCCTGGAGCAATATTTTTTTTAGCGGATCAGGCCATGCTCATGAACGACATTAAGAAATTGGAGCAAGGAATGAAGACTTTTCGAGAGTACGAGATGCAATTTGCTAGAATCATTTGTTTCATTTCCTTGATTAATCAACATGAAGATCAAAAGATGTACTTGTTAACTTGAGAGAAGACATTTAAATGTATCTATCGGCTGACAAGTTTGCTACCTACAGAGAGTTGGTAGACCGAGCCATGCATGCTGAGATAGACCTGAACGGGTCTGAAGAAACGGCTATTACAAAGTGAAAGGATATTGAAGCTCTAGTGTAGGAAGAACCCCGATAGAAGCACCTGAATGATAAATCTAAGAACAATTCTAGTTTCCCTGACTACGGGAAGAAATACCCTGGACCTTGCATCCAAACTATTGACAAATATTTTAACTGTTACAACTTCAATCACATGATCAAAGATTGCCTCTTCTCAGCCCAAGCTAAGTCTACATTAAACTAGGAGACCAACGATAAACAACATAATAATGGGCGGCATAAATCTTATAAAGGTCAACACCAGAAGTAAGGTGACAACTGATAGATAGGTCAATACTACTTGCAACCCAAACAACAATCACAACAAATGATCGTGCATCAACCATACTAGAAGCTTCCTCTTGGATTGCAATTCTAACAACAACAGAAGTCACCCCTGACGTATCAACATCCTTCAATAGTATAGTACCAGCCTCAACAATCTCAGGCTCTTGCGCAGCGTAGGCAGGCGATTCCATCGCATGCATTTTTTATGACACAATAGGAAAGCCATGAAGCTCGTGATGCGATGACAGGTGTTATCCCTACTTTAATGCAACCAACAAAGACAATTATTTAAATCTGGGGCGTGACATTCTTTCATATTATCCTAATTTACATATAGTACATTGGGTTATTCAATGCATTCATATATCACATTAGCTAATCCATCGGACTCATCCTTGTCTGCCACTCAACAATTTCATGACTGTGAGTTACTATTAAAAAAACACATTTGTCTGCCACACCCATAATATTCCTACTAGTCGAGTGGATGCAATCTTGGGTATGAATTTGTAGACCAAATTCTTTTGAGGGTAGTATGTAAGAACTGAAACTTACCTTTTATTTTTCTCTATTTCCCTGTCATCACACCATTGATTTCTTTTCTAACTTGCTCATAGCCTCACCAAATTCCCAAAATGCGATTATTCCTTTTTCTTCCTTCTGCGCTCATCTGTCGCCTTCCGAATCTGCTCGATTGCACCGCATCTCCGTGCTATAAGAGTCGAGCTTGGGCTAGGGCATGAAAAACTCCTCGCCTCCTCTTGCAGCCCTCTACCGAAGCCTTTTGATCTCCCTTCTCGTTTCCTCTCTCTCGATTTCGGTCAAAACTATCGCCTTCGTGACTGAACCCTACGTGATATTGTCTAAACTCTCTCCTATCGTTCCCTCCTACCCAAAACTGTCGAAGAAGGTAACCCTTGCTTTTCACCTTCTCGCACACTTCAGCTTCTCTAAATACTGATTCATGGCAGTTGAGGAACAAGATTTAAGAAACATAGGATTAAAAGATATTTTTGTTGGTTGTTATGTTTCCTTGATAAAATTTATTTAGCAATCTATTTTTCCTCCGTATCAAAATATAGCAAAATTAAGATATTGTTTTAATTGTTAGTTAAAGTTTAATTAGTTTCATAAATTCTTACTTTTAATAATAATAATAATAATAATAATAATAATGAATTAAGAACAAAAATGAAAGTAATAACAATCATAATAATGAATGTCGATTAGATTAGACCTAGGTAATAACCGCATGATTACTCTTACATCCTAATTCATGTTGGATCGATAGTCGAACTGTTGAATTCATAAAAGTATCATATTTCACGTTACGAGGTAACTACTTTTTATTATGAGATAAATGTACCATTTTTAGTTAAGGGGTGTTATCCTTGTATTAGATTTCTAGCAAATTTTAGGGCTGTGATTAGCGCCTTTTAAATTTTGTTCACATAATTGCAGTAGTTTTCATTTTTGCTCGTAATAACCTTAATGCGTAATTGGCTTTGTTTTGTTCCCGCTCAGCCTCATGTTTTATTTATTATTTATCCTTCTTGATTCTAATATTTATTATTATTTTCATATATTTGATGTGGCAAATCTCATTAATTCAATTTCATAATTGTTATAAATATTGATGGACATTTTGTAGTTATATTCTTGCATTAATCGTGATGAATTAAATATAATTAATATTATAATATTATTTTGTCGGTATTAAATCCTTTGTTATGACTGGCGGATTGACAGGTCATTCAGAGAAATTAGTAGGTTTTCATGGGATTGGTGCCTACATTTTCTTTTTTCAGGATGTTGTAGTAAACTGACTAGATAATGCATATATATGCATATACTAAAATTGTATGTTCACTTAATATGAAATGATTATTATTCATATCTATATCATAACACTTGATATTGTAGCATATAAACATCTACAAAAAAGTGCATGTGTTCAAGCAACACTTATTCATAATCATAAGCATATTATAGTACTTGCGAACTCTTTTATACACATAATAAATTGTCTATATTTATTGGTCATACTACATGTCCCATTTTCGTTATCGTTTGTCATAATAAATAGTAGTTATTTACTGAGTTTGATGTTTAAATTTACCTGTTGATATTTCTGTATAACTGGTTTCACCCAGCCACTTACTAGTTCATCTCCATCGGAGCATATTTTGTAGATTAGATTTTCTATTAGTTTTTTTTTCAGTTTCTTATGAGTTATGTATTTTCTTTTAGGATTTGATGTTTTCAATGCCTTCGTTTTAGTTTCTCTCAGTTGTATCAGTTGTATTATTATTTATGGAATAAAAATTTTAAATTGTCTTATTTATTATTATTATTACTTGCATATTTTTTTTAATGATATAAAAAATATTTAATTCTTTTCATCATGTCTTGTGTTTTAGGTGTGCACTGCCTTCCAGACAAGCCCCCCTAGGGAGCCTCGTGTCAGATATATTATTGATATAATATAACACTTTAAATGTTAAGAAATATCATGATCGATTATATTTTTAAATTATTAGATGGCTTTATATTAAGTTAGTTAGTTTAATTATTGTTTCATATTCATTACGTTACCGTGGCTTAGAAGTGTAGATTTTCTCAATGACATTTTTAACTTGCTGTTATTTTAAATTAATATTTCAAGTTTAATCATTTTATCAAAAGAGGAGCAATAATAGAGGAAATATTCATAAACAATGTGGACAGCTTGAACCAAGATAACTTTATAACTGCTTTAATTTAATCACTTTTCTGTAGTATAGAAAATAATATACAACAACAATAACAAAAAATTTCCTTTATCACACTAAGAGTGCATTTGGAGAATGCTGCAATTATCAGAACTTATTCGGATAATATAGCTTATTACGATAAGCTGGTTGATGCGGATAATTTGTACGTGCGTTTGGTTTGAGCGTTTGGAAAACAATCGATTTCGGTATGTTTGTGGATAAATGAGTATTATGCCCTCGAAATGAATAAGTTTATTAAGTTCGTTTGGTTCTACGGTTTGAGAACGGTTAATTTGCAGTTGTTTGTAGAAAAATAATCGTTTTCTGCTCCTCTTTATTACTAAAATTATTTTAAAATATAAAATCTTATTTTAAAATGTAAAATTTCATTTTCAAACCTATAAGAAATTCATTTATTTTCTTTCTTTATTCTTTTATTTTCAAGAGAAATTTTAAATAACAAAAATTTTTTCTTGGTTCAACGAGCTCCTATAAAATATTGGAAGATTTATGTACATACCACTTAATTTTTTTGTATTTACAAATCTAGCACTCAGATTTCACTTTAGGGGTGTTGAAACACATACCACACATTTCTTATGTATTTACATATAAAAACCCAAGTTTTATTTTACGAGCTTCGTTGAGTGTTGTTTTGTCTGTTTTAGAATTAGAATATTACATTTGTTCTTATAAAAAATATAATTGTTATACTACTCTCCCATTTTTAGTTATAATTACTGATAATTTTATACTCAAATCTAATTATAGTTAATAATAATTTTATGCTCAAAGCTAATAATATTATTTTTCCATTTGTAAAAAGAATGGATAACTTACAAATTATAATATAGATATCATTACTCAGGAGAATTATTTCATTGATAATTAGAAACCATCTAATTGAAATAGGAATGACTTTTACGCAAAAGGCTCCTAATTTACATGTCACACACAAAAATTTGATATTACGGATTTGAATTTCCTTAGCATCTAATTGAAATAGGAAACATCTCATAGAAATAGACTGTCAGACACTAATAAGGAACATCATGAAACCTAAAAAAAATAAAAAATAACATATTAAAATTACAAGAAAAAAAATGACTGTTCATTTTAAAATGTAGAAGCGTGCCACGAAGAATATTGCTCGTTTCTGACACCACAGAACCCCGAGCAAACTTGTCCGGTTGGGAAGCACTCGAACCACATGCGACGTTCTCAAGTTGTGATAGCGTCGAACTCCGAGCAACGATGTTTGGTCGGGATAACATGGAAACGGACATACTGTCGGCCTACCTGAAGAACTTGCAGTTTTCCGGTCTGTGTGCCCATCGCGGGCACCTGTAGAATTGCCGTCCGTAGCTATGTTATTGCGTGACATGAATAATATGGACGACAGTCCGCAGCGGTATAACACTAGTTCGGACTTACCTGAAAACTTGTAGCTCATCTTTTTAAGTTATTCTTGAAGAAAATAAATCAGTCAGAAAATCTTAACAATTGATCGCACAAATAAATATAAGAAACATAAATGGTGAAGCAATTCACAACAGTGTAATAGTTCCCAGATAAATAGATAAATGTCAATGCAATGAGTTCTATCAATGAAGTAATTTACAAAAAAAAGACAGTCACATACAGCATGGGAACGAGAAGGATCCCAAATTCTAGTAACAAACATCTTCTAAATGTATTGCGTGATATCATCTATGCTAGAAATATCATTTACCGTAAAATGCTTGTCTTTAATATATACCATAAGAATCACTTGCATGAATGATAAAAGCTGGATAAAGATATAATAATTAGTTATGCTATTATGTAAAATGTGAAATTAGTTCAGCTGGATAAATATATAATAATTAGTTAAGCAGGATAAAGAAAATTCATATTATTTTGAACAGAAAGGGCAAATGTTATGCTGACTAATAACTACAAATTTCACATTTTATGGAGTCAATTCATAGGTATTTACACATCTAACACCTAATCTTCAATCTACTTTTCATGAAAAAAATGAAATATTAGCAGGAAAGCAACGAGATTTATTAGAATTGATATCATGCCCTTCCTCATGATCGCTTGCTCCCCAAACCGACCCCTCCCTCATGACATCTATAAAAAAATGCAGCGAAAAAATAAATTTCATTCAACATCCTCACCCTAATCACAATGCAAAGCATATGAACGCAGAAAAATGGCTGAGTTATCTGTTAAGTACAGTCTAAATAAAGCTCGAAATGAAGTCTTGCATGCATCTATGTTTGACACAGATGGAAGAAACTTTCGTACCATAAGAAAACCAACAAAAACATGGGAGGCTTGAAATTATAAACAATTATATATATAAATAGATGCACACAAAAACTGTTAAAAATATTTAAAATTCTAAACAAATAAATTGGAGGTTGCAAGAAGAACCTTTTCTGTGCAGAAGGAAAACAAAATATCCTGGAAAGGTTTGAACCTTATAAAGTTTAGCTCCAAAAGAGATAAGCTAACCTGTATAAAATCTTTGTTGTGCCTCAACTAAAAATGAAACAAGCACTTCAATCTCCTTGATTTCCAACATTTGGATTTGGAAAGATTTCATAAACACTTTCAATCCCAATTAAGATGAGAGGGTACTTGAAAAGCTTAAACCATACAACAATATCAGCTACACCAAATCCAAAAGCTATTGAAGTTGACATGAAACATATTTTTACAAAGAAGTTCGACTGGAAAAATTACAAACACACAAACATTACCAAGAAGACATTATAAAGCTCAATAAATGTATTGAAGCGACGCTCATGCCTTATATAAGACTGGTACATAAAATATTCAAATAAAGAAAATATGATATTATTCAGCATTCACATATCGCATCCGTGATACGCTCCCTCAAAGCAGACATTTCCGCTGCACCTTCCCCATCCTGCGTATGAAACTCTTCAAACTGCATGACTTTCTATGGAATAGTTTGCCCAACCTGAAATTTGAATGCTTCAGAGGGGATATGAATCTCTTCAGCGTCAGCCATATTAAAGTCTGTATCATACCGAGAGGGATGTCTTCTAATGAAATTGTGGAGCGCCATCGTGGCAACCCCAATACATATCTACTTAGGAAATGAGTAAGTTGGCATATCGCGCAGGATGACACATTTCTTCTTCCAAATACCGGATGTTCTTTCTATCACACCGCACAAAGAAGAATGACGTTTGTTGAACATTTCTTTTCTGCTCCGGACGACGTCACTTGATCTCTCAAAATCAGGGATGTGGTATTTTGTATCTGAGAATGACTTTAAATACCGTCTTTGCATGTGATATCCGACATCCACCAAATAATATTTACCTGTCACGGAATACACCACTATTGACCATTGAAATCAAGTAGTAATAGATTAATAAAAGTAAGCCAACCTGAAGGTGGGTGAGAGAAGCGTTGGTTGTTCTTTGTTGCATAAACAAAAAGACGGCTGTCATGGGCACTCCCTTCCATCCGACCATCACAAATGTGAAGCATATGTTTAAGTCACATACAACCATCACATTTTGGGCAAGTGAACCACACCGACCAATGCACGCCACATTTGTTCGGCTAGGGAGTCGTGCATCTATGTGTGTACCGTTAATTGCCCCAATGCAGTTCTATTTTAAAGTGTTAATAATCCGAATGTGAGCACAGTAATTACATTTTTAAGTAAACATAACGAACAAAAGAAACTAACCTTGAAAAATGGCATATAACGCGGGTCATTAGCTATCTTTTCTGGAGTTCTACTGAATGAGAGATCTTCTGGCTTAATTATGTGGGAAGCTAAGCTAACTAATGTTTTCAAACCTTCAGAGAAATAGCGACTTATTGTTTCGGAAGAATGTTGGAATCGCTCCATAGCTCCTCTGATCTATTCGTTCTGAGATAAAATGTACAATGTAATTGCCAATACCTCTCTTGTACTCGTTCTGGCGGAACCTCCGAGTCCGTGATTGTTACGTAGCTCGTGTAGAAGATCCAAAAAAATAGGCACATGCGAAATATATTGCGGAACCTTATGGGATGTTCAACAAGCATCTCGTCCACCCATTTATCCCTAATGAATGACGAGATCCTGCGGGGTGTTCGAATTCTGCTGGAGCGGTAATACTCTAATAGCAGTATAGCAATTGCTGTAGCGATTCTTTTGCGGCGTGCTAGTTGCCGATCCATTCTAGAAGAATGTTTTCATATAAATGAACAGCTTAGAATATTGAAAAAACAAATATTTTAATGAGAATAACTTGCAAATCGATCAGATGATAACTTGAAAAAGCAAATAATGAGGATAACCTGCACATATTGAAAAAGCAAATAGAATAAAAGATAAATAATGGTGCAAATATTGAAAAAGCAAACATTTTGCAAAACAAGTACTATTTTAATGATAATAACTTGTACATATCATTGTCTTCAAAATACTTAAAAGGCAAACATGTCCACTACAAGTCAGAAATAAAAGAGCAACAAAATAGGACAATCGGGAAACGTAAATATCATTTGTCAATCGAGAGACGTAAATATCTGGCACGCTGGTCAGGTTGCAGCCTCTTGAATATCTGCCCGTGCAATGGGTCCTCGAGCACTTTAATACTTTTTGGGGAGAACGTCGAATCAGCCACAACTTTTGGAATTTCATTTAAAGCACTCATGAAGTCATCGACGCAGGGATTAACCACTACAGTTTGCACAGGTTGCAGAGCTTCAAATACTTTTATCAGTCTATCTATTGAGCTTTGCACGAAAACATCTTTATTTCTTCCCCTTTTTTCCATCATTCGCCTGTTTGATTGGCATGTGGACTCCAACTCCTTTAGGTTCATGCTCGGGCCTTCACCAGAACCTATAACCTGATCAGGTATCATGTCAGCTGACATGCCAGCAAACCCCTGTTCACTGGGTTGAACGCATGCTGACCCGTAGCAACAACTCCCTCGAACATATCATCTAATTTATCTTCCAACTCCGGCTCAATTCCACACATCTTAAATTTCTTTGTAGCTGGTATCGCCTACAACATGGAAATGGGAGGGGTGGGGGCATGTTAAGACAAAATAGAAGTATAAATTATAATTAAATGAAGAGTTTGCAGGGATAAAATTATTACCTCTAACTTCTCTTTTCACCATTGCTCTGAAGCATCCACAGTTCGCTTAATAGTATCCCAACCCAATCTCGTTGATCCTCGTTTAAGATTCTTCCATAACTTCACTCCTTCTTTAGCTGATCCCACTTATTCTTGAATTTCAACCTATCGTAGTCCCTCCCTGTAATTTCATTAAACTTATTGGCAATATTCTGCCACTCTTCCTTATTGAAGAATGTGCTGGGTCTATTTCCAAGATCAATTTCCATAATACAAAGGTTGCAGAAAATGTTTGTGAGATCCTTATCCTACATTGCTGATGTAGGCCCTTCTTTGTTTTTAGACATAATAAACTAATAAAAGAAATGGATCAAAGAGTGCACTCGTATTGAAAATAAAGTAAAGCTTTTTTGTAAGGTGCATAAGATAAATTGGAAAGTGCAATCTAAAAACTACTTAAATTAAAAACATAAAACTACGCAATCAACAGAATGAGATATTGTAGGTGCAATCTACAAACTATTGACCGAATAGGGAAGTGAAACCATTAGTGGAGTTAAGTACAACATACAATATAATAGGACTGATAAGGAATGTGACAATGTGAACAAGGACCTTTTTAGATTTATCACAAAAGAAAAACAAAACAATTCAAGTATAAGATGACAGTATAAGATGATGGCTTTCCCCTTAGTTGAATTATGTTAGAAAGATTCACACCCAACTAGCACTCTAGCACACGGGCAACAAAAAATTATTATTAAAAAGAATTTGTTAGATGGCTTAAATATCCCCTAATCACATTTGTCGTTTTATATTCATAATATTTGAATTTTCTTGTAAACTTTAGTTAGACAAATTGCTAAAATCCACAAATAGTTCTCATGAACAACAATTCTTATAATAGCTGTTATAGTTGCAAGCAACAGGTCGTTCATTATATACACGCATAATGACACCTTTCAAGTGCTGTCCGGCAAGCCTTGCTTTCTTTGATGCAAAGGAAAAATAAACACCAATTGAAAGTGAAAGACCTCGAATCAAATGCTGAATTGACATCTGCTTAACCCATCAAGATTATGAGTACTAATACTTGCATTGCAGACAAGATACTCTTTATGAAACATCGATTTGTTTGGCTTGTACTGAAAAAATAAGAACAAAAAGGTGATTTGATCATAGCAAAATAATGGAAATAAGTAGAGAAGTTTCTTCTGTCATAGCGGTTAGAGTGAAAATATAAATGAAAGAAACAACACCATATATAACAACCCGAAATAGGTAAATTTTTCAATGGGAGCATCACATCAATCACAGCGATCTCCATTTTGTAAAAACAACTAGAAACTTGGAGAATCTGGAGGATCTAAGCTTATAGCTCAAAATAGATAAATATTGCAGCCAGAAAATGCACAAAAGAAAACATCTATATGAACTCCCTTTGCTTAGGGCAGAGAGACGGGTAAATTTTTCATGCTATCTGGTACAAAAAAAAATTCCTATATGACCTCCCTTCGCTTAGGGCAGAGAGATGGGGGTTACCTCGGTTCGGTGAAGGCGAGCGAGAGGAGGAGGAGAGGAGATGGCAAGGGGTATCAGATCTATCCAGGAGGAATGCGAACGACCGAAAGGCTCCCTTCGACGCAGTCGGCGTGCTCGGCTCGCGGTGTTCTCCGGGAGTGCGAGAGGATCTCAGGACTGCGTGATCTGCGTGCGAGAGGATGCGAGCGAGGGAAATGAATTTTAGGGCAGAGGGTCGAGGCGAACTCGTCTTTCGCCAGGAGAATAAGCGGACCGCGGGGTCCTCTCCCGCTTCCCGCTTCTAATACAAATAACAGACGAAGTTTTTGCAAATGGAGGCGGAACGCGATTTGCAAACAGACAGTGGCGTTTTCAAAAACGCCACCGCTGTAAATAAGTCCTCCCAAACGCACCCTAAGTGAAGTCGGCTACACCAATCCTTTTCTACATTGCGTTATATTGAGTATCATATTTTTATTCACTTCTAATAAATTAGATCATGTTCTGTACAAAATCTCAAGTCTTGTTAGGTCTACCTCTACCTTTCTTAACATAAGTCTAATCTCAACATCTGCTTTTCTAACCGAATCATCATATGGTCGTTGTTTAATTTGGGTGAATTATTAATGATGCCTCTCTGTAATCTTGTTTTCCATTGGAGCTACACCAACCCTTTTATAGCTATATAAGTTTTACATTTTTTCTTTTAGTGTCAAGCCATTCATACACTTAAGCATTCTCATCTCAGCAACACTTAATTTAGTTTTGTGCTTCTCTTTGTAGGCCAACATTTTGCACCATAAAGCATTGCAAGTCTAAGCGCTGTTTTTCTATCACACAAGCCCGATGCATTTCTCTAGTTCAACCATCTAACTTGAATTCTATTACTAGAAGATGAGCTATAAAAATTTAATTTCCACCTTCTGATTGTTTGTATTCTTCTTGGTTAATTCTAGGCTCCGTGTTGTGCCATGATAAATGTGATATCAAAGTAAGGTTTATGATTAATCAATGTAATCTCGATGAAAGAGTCCGTAAAATAATTTCAAAAAATTAATAATAATAAAGTTTTAAATTTAAGTTAACTCTAAGTAAGTAATTATTTTATTTTTCTTTTTTGGAAAACCGTAGGTAAATTTATTGCCACAAAATATTGGTTATAAGTTTAGGTAGGTGGAACCGTCTAGAAAAAGAAAACTACATTATGCACTCTAATGGTTCCACCAAACTAGAGTGCAACTAAGTAATTATTGTTAATTCAGGCAAATAAATGCACCTGGGATTATAGAAAAACGGAGTCCACTAGAAAATAAAGAAGTACTGACCACTATAAATGTGAATACGAATGTCTTGACCTAGATGATGGTGACCATTACTCAGTTGATTTTGGAGTACAGACTACAGTCTAGTGAGTTGAGACTATTATTGTGGATGACTACTTCCTGAAGTTATTTCAAGACCTACATCAACTTTTTGTTAAAAGGAGATAAAAATTCCAATTGAAACAGAGAACTGGTTCATACGATTTGAGAAGATATTGGATAGCATAGTGTGCCCTGTTAAAGGAAGAGTATCACGAGTTATATTTGTGTTGACAGAGAGTGGGTAGCGTTTGGATAGACTTTAGGATGTACTCAACCTTATTGTAAGTTGGAGGATTTTGTTGAGATTTTTAGAGAGTGTTTTGTACTCATCCAATCGAAGACAGATGCATGAAAAATTCATTATGTTGGTGTAAAAAAAGAGAACTCAGTTATACAGTATGAAACAAAGTTCACTGCACCTTCGAGGTATGCATCACAGTTGATAGTTATTGCAAATGAGAAGTTACAAGTTTTTTTGGGATTAATGGCTTCAATCGTGCAATCATTGTGTCTTTGGAGATCGATGACTACTCAATGTTAGTAGAGTGGTATTGATGAAGGAGAGAATGTGGATCAAGCAAAGCGATCCAATGTGAAGAAGCCAAAATTCAGTTATGATAGATTAAGTGGTGGCACTTCTCATTGTATCGTAGGCCTTTGTCAAATGTGGAAAACAACATAATGGTGAATGCTTGATGGGCTCGAACATATGTTATCGATATTGCTCTTCACTTGATCAGAAAGCATCTAAAGAACGGAAATTAAGTGGAGCTCCTTCCCAAGGGACTATATGTAGGCAAAGAAGGATAGAGTCTACAACTTCAGCTGCTACTCAAGTTCAACCAAGACAAGTAGTTCGATCTTGAGTTTATTCTCTTACTAGTAGAGCTTGAAGAACCAATTGTTGATATTGATGTTTCTAGGGATTGCTGAGTGCTACGTTTTATCATATTTTATGAGAGTATCATTCTGGTTTATTTCTTTTTCAGAGGATGGTATAGTTGTTTTTGTTATGTTACTTTGCTTTGGATGTGATGTTATTATTTTTTAGTTGTTGGGAGAAGATAGTTATCTTATAATAAAACATTGTTTTATTGTGTCCATGTTTCGTGTTGTTGAAAGAGATTCAAACTTTTTCATGAAAATTTATGGATAATATAAGTTTTTCATGCTTAATGAGAAGTGATTTGAGGCTTGAGGTATGAATCATGTTCATATCTTTTAAATTTCGATGACGAAATTTCAAAAGGATGAGAGATTGTAATAATAAATTTTAAAATCAATTTTAAAAGTTTAATTAACTTATAGTAATAATAATAATAATAATAATAATAATAATAATAATAATAATAATAATAATAGAAAAAATATCTGTTTAGTCAAAGATATCTGTTTCGAAACTTGCTCGTTCAAAAAAGACACATTTGCAGTGGGGGAGTTAAACCGAGGGCTTATCCTTCGTCTCCTCTCATGTTTGACCCCATTAGTGAAACAAGAGATTGACTAGTGAGAGAAGGATTTGCTTAAGTGTTCGAGAGACTTAGGCGTGCACTTTAAATATCTAGGAATCTACCGCCTATTCCTTGGAAAGCTATAGACGCATCACTTGTGAAAAGATGTTACAACACTATGGAGAGAAATTTAGAGAAAACATTTTTCAACTCATAACATTAGAAAATTAGAAATCCGGAACCCAAATACAACATATTTAAAAGTTCCCTCAAAGAAAATACCTAATTAGAAACTAGGGAAATAGGGAAGAACAAAAAAAGGAAGGAACAAATAAAGGAAACTTGCAAAAGTAACCCGTCGGCAGACTCCCGTGATGGGGGTGGCGGGTATGACCTGCGCTTAGGTCACTAGAGTTATGGTGGAACTAAACATCAGCACACCTTTTGTTAAGAAGTGTGGATTAGGTCTCCGTTATCTGGATATTGACAAAGTGTAGAACCTTAAGACATGTCATTATATTGCCCTCTTTCTAGTATCTTGACAAAGTTTTCTGAATATTTTAAGTTTCATTATTTAAATCACAGGCACCCATTGGTGGATGATCATTTTGCTGTGTTGTTCAAGTCTATTTTTAATACTTAGATTGCGGTTCAACTCCTCAAGGGAAAATGGTCGATATTTCTGTTTTAGATCGCTACTCTGTGTTAATCATTTCATTTACTAAAATTATCATTGAAAACGTTATATAAATTCCTGAAGTTACTCCATATTTTGCAATGGGTGATCAGAATGATGAATAGTTATCATAACATAGTTCTGAATTTAATTATATACGACAGTGTCAACACCCCAATAGATAAAAGATTTAATTTTCTTTATATCTGAAGAGACGGAAATTAGAAAATATTTTCATTACTCTCTTATGTTAACTAGTCTTCAAGCTAGACGATCGAAGTGATTATTGTATCCGTTTTGTCTAGTTAAACTTCTTTTCACTCAGACATATTTTGTTAAATGTTTTTGTTCTATGTGTATCATTATCTAGTTAATATATTTGGCCTGAAAAAAAAGTATTTCGTATTCATGTGTGCGATGCCTTATTATGCACATTTTTTAGGTGGTGGATGCATTGTGAACCCACAATGACCTCATAGGCTTTACTTGTCTTGCCATTCTTTAAAAATATGGATCACATGAAAGTCATGGTTAGGGATCTATATTTATGGATTAAATGCATGCTCAAATTTAGCATGGCATGCAAATCTTCATTACAAAGCTATAGAAAAAATTGGTAAGGACGCAGTATTTTCTATTATTTTTATGTTGGGACCGTTAACTTTGAATTACCAACGGAGACTTGTTCAACTCCTATTATATTTTAGGTTGGTTAATTGGTTCCTCCATGGAAAGTGATCCTTTGCGTGCATGTGGCTTATGACTTTCCTATTTTTATCTTTTCCAGAAACTTATCATTGGTTCAATTTATATTTCCGGATTTGAGCAGGTTTCCCCTTTTTGCATTTTGTGGAGGTATGAAGCAGATGCACCATTATTTGGATCTCTATGTCTAGATACTTCCAGTGGTAATGGTAAGCTGTTTCTGATAGCTCTTGTGCTTTTCTTTGCTTTGACACTCTGATTTTTCTGTTTATCTTTTAAATTTTGAAATATTGGTGATTTTTTCTTCTCTTTCTTGACTCATTTATTTTATACCTTTTTATGTCTTGGATTTTCCTTCTTCACTAGTTTTCTGCTGCTCAGTGAATGGGAATGTGATGGCTGTAAGCCCAGTAGGGAATATCGTTTGGAAGGTATGTTCGGGTGAATTCATTCTGATGTTAACATAACTAATTTTAGTAAATTTAACTTTAACTTTCACTAAATGACATTTTAACCATGGAAAAATGTAAAAAAGTATTGAAACTCACGGAATGCTAACTTTTTGTTTTGATATTATATCCCCTTCAATCTCTTAAAGGTTTATATTATGTATAATTGTATTAAATTGGTTATATGATTCTGAGTGGTTGTTAGTATTTCGACTTGATCCGGGGCTTGGAATTTACCAAAACTAGAAAGGACGGTTAGATAGCAGAAATTATTTCTTTGCAATTCTATTTATATCACTGTTGACCTCATTCTTAGTAAGGTCTTAGTCTCCTACTACTAGAACCTAGGATCTGGCTTTAGGAGTTCCTTATTGACCATCCTAGCGGATTAATAATGAAGCCCACCTCCCATAGAACTTCGAACCACTTCTTGACCCATTTTGTGAGACATCACATGAGTAGTCCTAAGCACTCGACTTTTAGTTGCAAAAGCTAAGGACTAACATGTAGAGGGTCCGAAAATGAGTTCTCATAGGATCAGACGGTCTTAGGTGAACCCGTAGTGACTCGAGCACTTGCGCACACCACAATTTGACACATTTTTTGGCCGACCATCGGCGAATTCGTCCGGACGACCATGAATGACGAAACAAACCACACGTATGCGTCCGCGATGTCGACTTTAGCTAGGAAGGACACCCATATTGACATGGTTCCGCGCACGCGCAATTTGTGCGCAAATCGTTGTGCATTAAATTTAATTAGTGGGACGTGGGCCCGGGCTCAACCCAGGTTCAACTCGGGTTCAACTTGAGCTGGATGCGGGTTGAACACAAGCTAAACGATTTCAAATTTCAAAATTTTCGTATTTCAAATAAATCATTTAATCCTACCTTAATGAAATTTAATTAGGAGTTGTTATTTGCCAAATAAAACTCATCTGCCAATGGAAATTCATGGATTGCCCGTCTAATGCCATGTAATAGACACTTTGAAGGCTATAGAATTCGACTGCTCCTCTTTCCTGGCAATCGGCTCGCTTCTCCATCTATCGACCAGAAGCTCTGCACCGAAACCCTCTCCAGCTCGATATCGTCTCCCGCTCTGCACCGAAACCCTCTCCAGCTCGATATCGTCTCCCGCTCTGCACCGAAGCCCTCGCTTCTCCTCTGCACCTAGCCGTTCGCTTGCCTCGCTCACACCTCTCCCGCTCGCGACCGAGAAACCTCTTTTCCTCTCGCTCGACTCCACCGATGCCTCCGCCTCTCTGCTCTCGCTCGACTCCCAGCCGCTCGACGCTCTCCCTCTTCCTTGCGACCCAAAACACTCACGTCCGCTCCACTCCACTATCTCCTCTCTTCCTTCGCACTGAAAGTCGCGACTCGCCTCTCCTGCTCGGCACCCAAAACCCCACTCGCCTGCTTCGCATCCTCCTCTCAACTCGCCTCCTCCCTCCACCTAAAGCCTCGCCTCCTCTCTCTCGATCGAAGCGTTCAGCGCTCGGGCTCCTCCCTCTCCTCACCCTGAAATCAGCAGCTGGCCAAGCTCCCTCACGCAAGCCAGACGCCCTCTCGGGATCTCACGCAACCTGCGCCCTCACACGTGGTAGGACGCCTCGCCGGCAAAGCACTGTCGGCACCCTTACATGGAGACACCTTTCTCGCGCTCTTCCTCGGAGAAGCATCCTGTCACGGAGCAGGTGAGCATTCGGTAAATCTGACTTGACTATTACAATTTGTAGAACTGCAAGGTGAACAACTCCAAATTGTTGTTCTTTGGATTATTGATTTGAATTCGATTAATGCTGAGTCCAAAGCACGGTGTCGTGGAAATTTAGGAATTAAATGCTTGCTGATTTGGTGAATTAGGATGGAAGTTTAGGTCAAAATCATTTCCTGTAACAACTCTTGCTTGGAATTCTTCATTCCTGCTATCTTATAGGTTTAAATCGAGAGTGGTGATGGATATAGAAGCAGTAAAAGACACTGCTTCTTTTGTTTCTTTTTGTCGGCACACACATCTTCACCAGCTCTACATATATTTCATAAGATAAGGAAACTATTCGATCTATTATTATTTAAGCAAATTTACATATACTTCGCTCAATTCATAAGTATTTACATATATAACACCTAAAGTTTGGTATGTAAATTCGTCATAGCTTGGAATCATACACCTATGTACAAAAAAAATGTTTCTAAGTGTTATATAGGTAGATACATGAGAATTTTGTGGAATATATGAAAATCTTCTAACAATCTTCATAAGTGTACCTTCACTTGAGTAAATCTTAGATGTAGCCGGACAAGCTTTACTTGTGCTGGCTATTCATCACAGAATGTGATATTGCTTTTTGCTGGTGCATGAAATAAAAAATTGTCTTAATACAAACATTCAAAATCTTTAAAGCATGCTTCACCAGATATAGTAATTCTCCGTTAAAAAAAAAGAGACTCCCTGGGAAGAAGCTTGAGGTGATGAATCAAAAATTGGTGTTTGAGTTCTCCCTTAATTAATAAAACTTGAAAGGTTTCTTAAGAAAATTCTTCTGATATTATGCTCTGAAAAATAGTTAAGTGATCTTGTGTCTTTTGGCCGACTATTAATGGGCTCAAAAATATCTTTGAGAAATAAAAAATATTTTAATCACATGATCATAAGTTTTGAAATCTGCTTAGGCCCAGAAAGAAAAAATTAAAGTAAAAGGCTTATGTTATTAGCAAATTAATGGAAATTCTACTCTGAAGTCATATCTTTCAATGCCCAGAAGATTCAACTCCAACGTCAAGTCGAATAGTGTCAAAATGGTTTCTCAAAAACAATGTGAACATCTTTACAAAATCTATGATAAAGAAGCGACGTCTACTATGAACGGAGATACAAATTGCGAGCCTTTCAAGCTATGATGTTCTTAGTAATAGCACATCTTTATATGTACTTGAAAGAATACAATTCTGATAATACCATAAAAAATGGGTTGTTTTTACACATGCCCCCAGCTAATGGATGACACCTCAAGAAGTACTGTGCATTATGGTGTTTCAAGGAAAAAATATTGTCCTTAGAAGCACCAATGTCATACTTGTCTAGAACTGGGTCTAAATTCTAACAACAATGCAACAAAGGAGAACTCTCGAAATATAAACATAGACCACATCAAAACACAACAAAAATAAAAAAATAAACTCAATGCCATATCAAATAAAATCAAATTCAAAATCAACATTTCAAACTTCAAATTTCGATCAGGTCAGGTTGAATCTCCTTGACCTATCACTAGCGTCACTTCCCTCGACACGAAGTTTCTTTCCACAGAAACTCTGGGTCCAATTTTCTGCACAGAAGAGGCTAGCTGGCTCTATCTACATAGAACCGCGCTCTTCTATGCCTTTTTGTCTGGTGTGAATGAGAGTTGGCTGGTTCTATCGGAATTGCATCTTTTTTCACACGGACATCTCTTCGATCAGCCATTGAGTTGGAAATGAGTCCCTTCATACTCTTTCTCAGTCTGATTTCTTCCTACGGATATTTTCCGCACTGCATAAATTTTCACAAATTCCACATAAAATTTACACAAAATTCAACATCCATATCACGATCTCTGCACTCGCAAGTTTTACAAATTTTATCGCCTTCACAAATTTCACATCAATCTCTGCAAGATTCTAAAATCAACTCTACAAGTCTTTGCGCTCAAAAATCTCTGCAAGTGGCATTCACAATCTCAACAAATCATTTACAAATCTCCGCACATTTTCATAAACTCTGCATTCACAAATCTCTGCAAATTCTTCACAATTTTACAAACTTCACAAATATCAACAAATCTTTACAATCTCTGCACTCACAAACCTTCGCAAATCTCTGCATTCACATTTCTTAGCAATTCTCCACAATTTTACAAACTCCACAAATATCAACAAATCTTTACAGTCTTTGCACTCACAAACTTTCGCAAATCTTTGCATTTACATTTCATAGCGAATCTCCACAACTTCACATGTCTCCAAGTCGCTACAAATTTGTATAACTCCGCAGCACCTCCTCACCCTCATAAACTCACGTAAATTTCACAAAATTGCTGTAAAATTCCGCAATCACCACAATTTCATAAATTTCACCATTTCACGACTTCTACAAATTTCTTCATTCCTTCCACCTCGCAGGTTCCGCACTTCCACACTTCAGCGATCTCAGCACTCAACACATTTGGGATTGGTTCAATCTTAATCATTTCTTAGCACTCATCACATTTCCGATATGTTCAATTCTAATCCTTTCTCAGCATTCAACACTCAGCACATTTGGGATAAGTTCAATTCTAAACCTTTCTCAGCACTCAGCCCTCAACACATTTGGAATAAGTTCAATCATAATCCTTACTCAGCACTCAACATTCATCACATTTGGGATAGGTTCAATCCTAATCCTTTCTCATCACTCAACACTTAACACATTTGGGGATAGGCTCAATCCTATTTCTTCTCAGCACATTTGGGAGAGGTTTAACCCTAATCCTTCCTCAACATATTTGCACATTTAGGATATGTTCAATCCTAATCCTTTCGCTTACAACCACGACACTCCTTACAATCATAATAATCTCTGCAGTACAACAAAGAAACACGAACATAAAAAATAATCAAACCAAACAACACATCATATTGCAAATTCTTTCATCCCCAGCATAAAATTTAAAGATCTTCAATGCGCTCTTGTCCTTGGGTTGAGAAATCCTCGGTGGAAAGCCCCAACTCAAATTTACCCTAACTTTGAGTCAATTTGTTCTGAGTATGATTGCTTGGACAATTCTTTTGGTTTTGCTGATCGCTTCAGTCAACACCAATATGCAAGGTGTGCTGTTTCAACACACCCCACCTATTGGGGGTCCATTTGTTGACCTCATTTTCAGTAAGTTCTTAGTCTTCTACTCCTAGAACCCAGGATTTAGCTTTAGGAGTTCCTTATTGACCATCCTAGCAGACTAGTAATGAAGCCCATCTCCCATAGAACATTGAACCATTTCTTGACCCATTTTTGTGAGACCTCGCATGAGTAGTCCTAAGCACTCGACTTTTAGTTGCAAGGGCTAAGGACTAACATAAAGAGGGTCCGAAAATGAGTTCTTATAAGATCAGACGGCCTTAGGTGAACCCGTAGTGACTCGAGCACTCACGCACACCACAATTTGACACATTTTTTTGTCCGACTATCGGCGAACTCGTCTGGACGATCCCGGATGACGAAATGGGTCACACGTATGCGTCTGGGACATCGACTTTAGTTAGGAATGACACTTATATTGACATGATTCCACGCACGCGCAATTAGTTCGAAAATCGATATGTATTAAATTTAATTAACGGGACACCGGCCCGGGCTCAACCTAGGTTCAACTCGGGCTCGACTTGGGTTGGATGCGGGTTGAACACAACCTAAACGATTTCAAAATTCAAATAAATCACTTAATCCTACCTTAATGAAATTTAATTAGGAGTTGTTATTTGCCAAATAAATCTCCTCCGCCAATGGAAATTCATGGATTGCCCGCCTAATACCCTGTAATGGACACTTTGAAGGCTATAGAATTCGACATTCCTTCTCCTTCCTGGCAATCGGCTCGCTTCTCCATTTATCGACCAGGAGGTCTGCACCGAAACCCTCTCCAGCTCTACATCGCCTCCCGCTCTGCTTCGAAGCCCTCGCTTCTTTTCTGCACCTAGCCGTTCGCCTGCCTCGCCCTCACCTCTCCCGCTCGCGGCCCTTTTCCTCTCGCTCGACTCCACCGAAGCCTCCGGCTCTCTGCTCTCTCTCGACTCCCAACCGCTCGACACTCTCCCTCTTCCTCGCGACCCGAAACACTCGCTCCTCTGCACTGAGACTCACGTCCGGTCCACTCCACTGTCTCCTCTCTTCCTTCGCACTGAAAGTCGCGGCTCGCCTCTCCTGCTCGACACCCAAAACCCCACTCGCCTGCTTCGCATCGCCCTCTCAACTCGCCAATTGCAATATTTTGGAGTGTTTTAAGTACTGTTTTAAGCTCTATCAATTGCAATATTTGACACAATTTTGGGACGTTTTGTGGACTGATTTGAATGTAGTTTTTGGAGCTTTAAATGTACCTGTTTATGGAGGTTTTGTGCATTGTTTGGAGTCTTTTTGGTACCGGTTTGGGGCTGATTTTGTGCACTGTTTGGAGCTAGTTAGGTGCTGCCTAGTGCCGTAATTAACCGTTTTGAGCTAGCTAGGTGCTGCCTAGTGTTGTAGATGATCGTTTGGAGCTACCTAGGTGCTGCCTAGTGCCGTAATTAACCGTTTGGAGCTAGCTAGGTGCTGCCTAGTGCCGTAATTAACCTTTTGGAGCTAGTTAGGTGCTGCCTAGTGCTGTAGGCGATCGTTTGGAGATAGCTAGGTGCTGCTTAGTGCTGTAGGCGATCGTTTGGAGCTGCCTAGTGCCGTAATTAGCCGTTTGGAGCTAGTTAGATGTTTCCTAGTGCTGTAGTTAGCCTTTTGGAGCTTGGAATTGCTGCTTGGGTGCTGTAGGAAGCTTAGAAAAGCTATGAAAGTGCTGTTTGGAGTTGAAAATCACCGTAGGATGCCGTAGGAAGCATCGAAATTGCTGTTTAAGTGCTGTAGGAAGCTTAGGTCCGCTGTAGGTTGTTGTCTGTGGCTTGAAAATGCTGTTTGGAGTGCCTGGGATTGTGGTAGGATGCCATGGATTGATGTTTACTGCTGTTCGGAGGTTTAGATGCGCTGTAGGAAGCTTAAAAGTGCTGTTTATCGCTGTTCGGAGGTTTAGAAGCGCTGTAGGAAGCTTAAAAGTGTTGTTTACTGTTGTTCGGAGGCTTAGAAGCGACGTAAGAAGCTTAAAAGTGTCGTGTACTGTTGTTTGAAGGTTTTGAAGCGCTGCAGGAAGCTCAACAATGTTGTTTGTTGTTGTTCGGAAGCTTACAGTTGCTGCCCGAAGCCGTAGGAGATTGTAGGTCACCACGTAGGCTTGCTAGTTGCTGCCCGACAATATTTCGACACACCATTTTAACGTTTTCTTTTAGGCCGATTCACTTGTTTTTTTCCCCCTTTGGGCTTTGCTAGTTTTGGAAGTAGGTCGGTCTTCGTTCTCTGGTTTTATTTTTCTCGCCAACGGTTAAGTCAAAAATGGAGAATTTCTGATTTAATTGAGGAACACTTAAGAGATATTTGAATTCTAGTTAGAAAACACTTAAGTGAGTGTAGAACACCTTAAATCACCTTAAGTACAAGTTAAAGTGTAGGCTTCCTAGACTTTAGAAGCACACCCTAGGTGAGAGCCCATTCACCTAATCCTCAAATGCATAGTGAAACTAGGCACCTGATCCTAATTCACAAACTGATTAAGGCACTAGACACTAGGATGCACCGAGACGTGGTTCACACTTTCTTAATTAAACCAATTGTGGAATTCTCAACATGACTTACCCTACAGTGAAACCCAATGCAGCGGGATTTGAGCTTGAACCTTACGCTCAGATCCTTCTGGAAATTGGAGACATTTGTTTTGCCACGTATGGATCATCAGATTGGTATAAGTCTGAGGTCTATGTGGCTAGAGCGATGATGATAATGCTAATGTGTGCTAAACGAGGGATACGATGCGAGAATTTTTAAAATAGTATCTCTTACCTCAAAGACATTTAATAACGAAGAGGGAAAGACCAATGATACTATTCGCCGACTCTTGGTGAGATTATTTCCCCCGACGATCTTAGGTCGCTAGTAGTCCTAGCCCGATTAGAGTGAGTAGCATGTGAACTATACTACTTTACAATAATAAAACAAAATCCTCTTTTGCTTGTTAACAAGAACTATGCATAACAATTTAAACAATAGCTTTTGCATGAAAATCAAAGAATTATTCTCATAAAAACTTATAAAAGTCCATGGTTAGTCACTTGGATTGAGGTTAAGGATTACCCTCCGAAGATCGTTGGGTTGGTAACTCTTGTCCAAGGTCGCGTAGCACACAACCCAGCTCTGAGCCCCCACATTTACTGATGTCTTACACCTAATTCCAGTTTTTCCATACGTGACTACAAGTTTTATTTATGATTTCTACGACTCGTTTTTCCGACTTTCATGCTGGATTTTATCGCTTACTAAGTTTTTCTACAAGTTTTTTTAAATCTCCTACGAATCATACTATACTTGCAATACAATTCAGAAAGCAGTGGCAGATGCCCAGATACGCTTTTACAGTTTATTTACATCATTTTACTTTATTGCAATTTATTTTTCAAGTACCTTTTATATACCTACAATTTGTTTATTCTGCATGCAAAACCATAATTAAAACTGAAACCGAAACAAAAAGAATAAAATAAAATCGAACTTTGACACCAAAACTGTGAAACATAAACCATCAACCTCAAACACTGGAAACCTGGAGTCATCGCTACAACAGGAGGTTTGGAACTAAATTCGTGGGCAGCACGGCGAGGAATTCAAACCAAGCAGTAAGAGGATCTTCTTCAGCAAACCCTCTCCTTAGTTTAACGATAACAACCTATAGGATTTCGAGGTTTACTTTTCCCTTAGGCTTTTGTGCAACCATGTTGTGCAGTATAAGTCCTGACTCGCTTTAGGTTTCGAGTTTGTCGTACGGTACGACGTAAACCCTCTTATATCTGCGGGTTACTTGCATAATCAAGTATTATGCAAATATAAGACCCAAATAATAAAATTAGCAGGATTGAAATACTTAAAAAACATCTCTCCAAAACGCAGTCACACTGTAGGATAGTTGAGAAGTCTTTGAGGCTTGACTCAGATCCGTGACATCCCTTACCGTTCACCCTTTCGACTCCTGAAAATAAGTGTTCCACATTGAGTCTTTCCCACTTGATTTTCCACGTCGTACCGTGAAAACTTAAACTTTGAGATTCTTGAATACAGAACACCGATCATTATCGAGAGTTTTCTGAAGTGACCTCGGTCATTCGAGTTGTAATTAACTATAGAGACATTTACATAGTGAACTTCAAACCTGAGTAAAATAAACCCTACCTAATTTTTATATTAGGTAGGGGAACTTGTCGTTCAAATATAAAAGGTTCTCAGGCCAAACGGATGTCACAAACCTCATAGTTTGTATGATTGGTTCCACCGCTGCGGGATACACTTACCTTTCAAAAAGGTGTATTATTCGTGCTATCGGGCATTATTATACAAACTATTGGGTAAATGAGATCCAAACGGTCTCATCTTTTAAACTTAAAATACATTATCTTCAAACTATTTTTAAAAATTATATACCTTTGTAAACTAAATTAAATCATTTATTACCTTTCAAAAAGCTGGCCGACAATCACTAATAATTTAATAATAAATAATTTATGAAAGAGCCACCGAAGATAGTAATTTAATTAATAAGTAGAAATTTGTACCTTTTCGATTACTATTCTTGTGACTTATACACAATTGATCCTCTTCTATACATCTTGTTCAAAAAATTAAAATCTAAAAAAATATATATATAAAACCAATATAATGAGTTTTTTAAAGATAACCCATGAGTAATTACACTTCTATACTACAGTAACCCCAAGGAAAAGAAATCAATATGCATGTTGGTTTTTCGTATCTTTATAAGAAATCTTTGCCTATGCCGACCTTTCATTTTTTATAAAAAATCTTATATATGCTAGTGCATGTATCAATGACCTTTTATAGATGAAAATATTCAAATCTTCTATAGCCATTTACTTTAACTTTATTTTTATACTTGTTGACCTCATTTTAGTGAGGTCTTAGGATATTCCTCTTAGACCCTAGGATCTAGCTTTAGGAATTCCTTATTGACCATCTTAGAGGACTAGTACGGGACCACACCACTTAGAAAATTCGAGCCAATTCCTCACTCCTCCGAGCCTCACATGAACGGTCCCAAATCCTCGGCATTGCGCTAAGTTGATTAGGACCGAACAAGTGAAATTCGAAGTCGAGTTCCTACATGAATAGGGGCAGCCCCTAGGGGAATCACTAGTACCTCGGCACTCACAGACATCACAATTCGACACTTTTTTGGCCCGACCGTAGGCGAACTTGTCCAATGACCTCGGATGACGAAACAGACCGCACGGATGCGTCCGGGACGTCAACTTTAGCTAGGAAGGACACCCATATTGCTATGGTTTTGTACGCGAGCAAACGACACGGAAATCGATGCGCATTTTTTTTTAATTAGCGGGGCACCGGTTCGGGCTCAGCCCGGGTTCAATTTGAGCTCGACACAGGCTGAACACGAGCCAGGGCTATTTCAAATTTCAAATTTTTAAAATTCAAATCGACTCACTTGATTCCCTCTCAATTAAACTTAATTAGGGATTATTATTTACCTAATGAAGTCGTGCGGATTGGAAAGGATTCAATTCCCCGCCCATTGCAAACTTAACGGCTATGAGAGGCGCGGGACACAAATCCCGCCTTCATCTTCCTCTCTCGTTCCTCTGCACAGAAAACCCTGCTCGCCTGCTACGCCGAAACATTCGCTCCCGCACTCGACGTCGTTCGACCACAGCTTCCTCGCTCAATCCCGCCTCTGGATCCCGCTCGCCTCTCACCCGCTGGCCCTCCATCGAATCCCGAAGGTCCCTTCTCCCTCGCGCTCACACAGAAGCCCCGCGCTCACACAGAAGCCCCGCGCGACCTTCTCTGCTACCCGAAGCCTCCCGCTCGAGCCCGTTCCTTCACGCAACGCAGAGAGGAGTTCGGCTCCCCCGCTCTCTCATCCTCTCGCGCGACCCGGAACACTCGCCCGTCCCCCTGTACCGAACCAGCGCCCTCTTCCCTGCTGCTCAACGCCTCTGAATCCCGAAGCTCCCTTCTCCCTCACGCTCGCACAGAACCCCCGCTCGACCTCTGTCGCCTGACTCGTCTCGCCCTCGCCTCTCCCTGCGAACAGAAGCCCTCCGTCTCCTCCTTCCCGCGCCAAACAGCCGCTCGCCTCCCCCACACGAAGTCGCTCGGCTCGCTTGGTCGTCCACATCGAAGAACCGCTCGATTCCCTCTCTTCTATGCGCCGGAGAAACCCAGCTCCCTCTTCGTTTCTCGATCGCAGCCCTAGCCACTCGACCTGATTCGAACCCCCAGCCGACTACTTCACGCAGAAAGGATTCGGACTTTAGCTCCCTCGTCCGCACAGCTTCCTCGCTCGACCCCTGCACTGTAGCCCTCGTCTCTCTTCTGCACCGCACCGAAACTCCTCACCTGCTTGGTCGTCCCCCTCCACGCAGAACTCCTTCTCCTCTGCTCGAGCCACTCGCCTCTCTCGCCTGCTTCACCTCGATCGCAGCCCTCGCCTGCTCCTCGCGCGTGACCTGAAGCCCCTTTCCCGCTCGCTTCTTCCTCTCGAGACCAAAGCCCGAGCGCTTCTTCCTCACGCAGAGAACCTTACTCGGCTTGTTTCCCTCAGACGCCGGACCACCTGCAACTGCTGCAATTTTGTAGCGTCTTCTGGGCTTCCTCTAATTGAGGTCGTATCTCTCTAACTCCCTGATTTCATCTGCTTCTATCAGCTTTCTTTCTTCTTGCAAAATTTTTACTGCTCCTTTTATGAATTGAAATGTTTGAATTTGAGTACTGTCTATTCAGATTGATTTAGTTTTCTTTCTCTGCTTATCGAATCGCAGGTACGGTTTCGAGATTGTAGATCTTGGTTGTTCGATTTATAGATTTCATTGATGAGCTTTATCGTATTTCTTGGTTCGAACTCAATTTAAAATAATGCTTGTCATGCCACTCATGTTCTTTGCTTCAGTCTGCTACAAATGATAATCTATATTGCTTCATTGTTCGCCTGCAAAACTCACATGCTATGAACAATTTACTTAGGTGTGCCTTGAGATCGCCAAATATAATTGATTGGTATTTTGCTGCTTAAGTTGTTTAATTGTGAATCATTTCTCTTATACTTACTATCTGCTAACATTTGATTATGTGATGATCTTCATGCTATTTCTCATCTGATTTTTTTTTTTATGTTCTTTTACTACATGTCTGTTTACATGCTTGGCTTCCTTTTTTTAATACATTTTAAGTTTGAAATTGGCATGAATGACATTTCAGACATCACTTGGTTAAGATGAAGTTGATTTATTTGCTTCTGTTGCTTTTAGAATCTTGGAAATTGTCAAGTGGATGAGAGTGCTTGCTTTTTTTTTTTTTTTTTTTTTTTAGAAAGATTTACATATGTACCACACAATTTTCATGTATTCACATATTTAGCACTTAAACTTTTATATTTACACACATAACACTTAAACCTTTGATGTTACACAAAAATGCTACTATCACCAACTTCTCAAAAAAAAATGAAACATAACTTTGCATACATTGATTCTGAATGCTGAAATGTTATAAGTGTAAATATCAAACTTAATGTGCGAGATACGTAGTTACATAAGAATCGAGTGGTATGTATGTGAATCTTCTTTTGTTTCAAGTGTGGTTGTTTTTTGAAGGGATTTACATGCAGATTTGTTTGCTCGGATTTATACTTATTTGGGGGTTTAAATGTATTTGTTACTAGTTATTCATTGCCTTTTCGAAAAGATTTACATGCGGATTTTGAACCCTTTAAACACTCGTTTTCGGGTCATTTTAGCATTGTTTCGAGGCTTATTTTGAGAGTGTTCACTCTTGTTTTGGGGTTGAGTTTGATGATTATATTTATTGTTTTGGGGCCGGATTTGGAGAGCCTTATTTACTGTTATGGGTTTCATCTGATTACCATTTCAACGTTTTTTTTAGGTCAGCACACTTGCTGTTTTCCCCTTTGGTTTTGTTATTTTTTGAAAGTGGCCGACCTTCCCCTTTCTTTTGTTTCATTTTCCTTGTTAAACGGTTAAGTCACAAAAAATGGAATTTCTGATTTAACTCGAGGAAGGGTAAATCACTCTTAATCACTTCAAGCACGAGTTAGAGTGTAGGCTTCCAGTAGCTAGGAGCACACCCAGGTGAGAGTTCACCCACTTAACCTTCACTGTGAGCTTCCGTAGGACTTAGGAGACACCCTGTGCAGGTGAGAGTCGACTCACCTAATTCACAAGCATAGAGCCTCACTAGAGTTAGGAGCACACCTTAGGTGAGAGCTCATCCACCTAATTCTCGACGATAGGTTTCATGTAGTTAGGAGCACACCCTTGGTGAGAGCCCATCTACCTAATCCTCGGCGTAAACCTCCAGATTTTAGAGAGCACACGCAGGTGAGAGCTCATCCACCTAACCTTTAAATGCATAGTGAAACTAAGTACCTGGTCCTAATTCAAAAAATGTTCGAGACACTAGACACGGGGACGCACCGAGGCTTAGTTCACCCTTCCCTAATTAAATCAACTGTGGAATTCCTTAAAATGGCTTAACCAATAATGAAACCCATACGCACGGGATTTGAGCTCGAACATTACGCTCGGATCCTCCCGACGATCGGGGACATTTGTTTTGCCACATATGGATCATCGGATCGGTGTGAGTCTGAGTCTCAGGTGGCGAGGCGATGATAATAATGCTTATGTGTGCTATACGGGGATACGAGGGATACGAGGGATGATTAGAATAGTATCTCCTACCTCGAGGACCCTCCACAAGGGGAGAGGAAAGGACCGATGATACTATTAGTCAACGCTTGGTGAGATCGTTTCCCCCGACGATCTTAGGTCGTCAGTAGTCCTAGCACGATTAGAGTGACTAACCTGTGGACTATATTGCTTTACAAAATATTTACAAAAACAGAAATAAAAATCTTTTCTTGTTAAAAAGAACTCGCATAAAATCTTAAACAACTTTTGCATGAAAATAAAAGAATTTTTCCTTATAAAATATATAAGCGTTCATAGTTAATCACTTGGATTGGGTTAAGGACTACCCTCCTTAGATCGTCGGGTTGGCAGACTCTTATCCAAGGTCGGGAAGCACATGATCCAGATCTCCGAGCCCCCACTCTATCGATGTCTTATACCTGGGTCCGATCTTTCATATGTGATCTACGAGTTTTGCTTAAGATTTCTACGACTCGTTTCTTTATTTTCCGACTTTCGTGTTGGGTTTTCTCGCTTCCGCTTACTTCGTCCGTGAAGCTTATTTAAGTTCATTGCAAGTCATACTTATGCTTCAGCAATACAAATTATACAACGATGAGCAGATGCCGAGTACGCTTTTACGGTTTATTCTTTACGCAATTTACTTTCATCGTAATCCACTTTACTTCGCGCTTTACTTTCTAGCTAATTTTACTCGTAATTTATTTTACCCCGCATGCAAGATCGAAAACAACAACAAAACCCGAAACATCGAAACACATTCGACAAAATCATTTCGAACGCTAGACCTAGATCGCTACTGCAAGAAAGCTTGGAAGCCGACTCTGCAGGCAACACAACGAGGAGCTTGGATCGAGCAAGCAGAAGACCTTCTTCGAAGAAACTCTTCCTAGTTTAAACAACAAACATATGTGACTTCGAGCAGCATTGCCAGCGCGTGCGTAGAACCCTCACTTTCCTTTAGAGCTTCGTGCAACAACGATGCGCGCAGCGTAAGTCCTAACACGCTTTGGGTTCCGAGGTTGTCGTGGAGTACGACGTAAACCTCATATCTCTGCAGCTATTTGCGTAATTGGGTATTATGCGAGTGTAAGTTCCAAATAATAAAATCGGCGGGATTAAACATTTAATTAACATCGTCTCCAAAACGCAGCTACACCATAGGATAGTTGGAAGTCACGGGCTCGCCTCGGATCCGTGACATCCCCTATCTTTCTTTTCTTCGGACTCCTAAAAAAACCTGTTCCAATTCGAGCCACTCCCACTCGCTTTCCACGTCCTACGCGAAAACCTAAACCCTGAATTCTCGAAGACAGAATCCACCGATCATTATCGAGAGCTTTCTCGAGTGACACCAGTCATTTCGGATGTAATTAACTATGAGGCTCGCTCTTATAGGTAACTCTGAACCGGAGTAAAATAAACCCTACCTACTCTACTATTGTGTAGGGAACTTGTTGGTCACACATAAATGTTCGCAGACCAAACGGATGTCACGGGTCCCTTAGTTCGTATGATTCGGTCTACCGTCGCATGATACATTAATCTTTCGAGAATGTGTATCATTTGTGACATCAGACACGATTATGCAAACTACTGGACAAATGAGATCCAGGCGGTCTCATTTTCCAAAATTAAAATACACTATTTTCAAAACTATTTTCAAAATCATATACATTTTTATATTAAACTAAATCACTAAATTTTTATATTCTTTTAAAGCAAAAAATGTTGGCCGACAATACTCTTTACATACATATTTGTCTCTTTGAAGAACCCCGTCAAAACAACCTAACACACCCCTGACCGATGTTATCCTGTCAACGTAGCAATTAGAGATTTAAACATCACAATTGTTTGGGGTGGAAAGACTCATGCCTTTTACTGACCGATATTATCGTCGGTACAACTGTTAATGATATAAATATCACAATTGTCTTGTGTGGTAAGCTTGATCTGCTCACCTTTGACTGATATTATCCCATCGGCACAGCAGTTAGTGATCTAATAATCACAAATGTCTTGGGTGGTAGAAAAATTACGCGTGCTTGTACATTGACATCTCCTTTCTGAACTCTTCTGAACATGCACATACAAGCATTTATATATAAGCTATTTCATTCTTCATAAGATATTTTCCGAGACATTTTCATGTTTCTGTTAGCATGCTTATTTTGTTTTGCAAATAATCATCATACATATCATGCATATCATTTATATCTCTTATCTCATACATACTCTTATATCATGCATATCTTTCATATCATTCATAACTTTTATCTGATGCATATTATTTATTTATATATATCTTTCATATCATTCACATTTTTTCTCATCGTGCTTATCATTCATATCTTTCATGTCTAATAATTTGAAGTCTTTCTAAACTAGAGCATACATGTTGACCTCATTTTTAGTGAGGTCAATATTTTTCTTCTTGAACTTGGGACCTTGTCGTAGGACTTCTCTACTGACTCTCCTAGAGGACTAGTATTGTGACCCACACATACACTTCAATGCACACCACATGCACATTCATATACACCTCATAATCATAATTAAAATCAATTTTCAAAGAGTCGATCACAAAACTAAAATCCAAAGAAAACCAAATTTGATGCATGTTTGACATGAACTTGCAGCCCTTCTGCGAGAGTTGAGCGGCTCGTTGCAGAGAGCATTCTGTCGTTTAGGTGAATACCAGTTAGCATTTTGTTTGTCGAACGACTTCGATTGGGCCGACCAATATTGTTAACCACATCACACGCAAATTAATACTCGAATTTGCTAATCGTCAATTAACTTGTCCAGGGACCCTGAATGACAATACGGACCGCGCGAGCTTGTCCAAAACATCAATTTTACTCGGTAAGGACACCTATATTGCTAGTGTTTCGTGCATATGCAAGAAATGCGCAAATTAAGAGGTTAAACTAAATAATAATATTATTATTAAAAAAGAAGAAAATTCTTAAAAAAAATCTCACGCGCCTCTTCATCGAAAAGGACCAAACTTCCTGAAGCCTAGAAAAAAAAAAGGCTGCCCATCGTGCCTTAGCCCTTCGCTACCGGAGTTGCGCCGCGTCGGCCTCGCCTCCCTCTTGGCTAACGATGTCGTCTGCCTCCTTTAGGCCTGAGCTCCCCGCTCAATGGTATGCACAGTCGGCCTCCTTCGTTTCTTGATTTGAAATGCGACACACGCTGCTGTCCTCCCACGCAAAGAAAAAAGAAAAAATAATCGGGGTTTATTCCCTCCACCGCCAGCGAGCCTCACTTCGACAGTCTGAGGTCTTCCTTAGGTGCCCTCGTCCCTTTTCGCATGAAGCCCTGGTCGATCCTTTCTCTTTTGAGGCGTTGCCCTAGAAGGCCGATCCCGCACCTCCCCTTCTGTTTACTACACATGGAGACATGAAACTCCCATTTCTTTTGCTGACGAGGCCCTCGCAGCAACCATCCTCCTGCAACCTTACCGCTTCTCGCTGGCGACCCTAGCTCCGGCTCCTCGTCGTGAGTCACCCGAGCAGCCCTCTTTCGTCGGCTTCCTCTCACACCGGCAAGCCCCCTCGACCGGCGAAGCCTCCTATAGCAAGAGTTCCTGCCATGACTTCATTCATGTGCAGAATTTAGGGCAGAGAAACTTTGCAGAGCATTGCTTGCCGGGTCGATATCAGTGAGCAATGCGAGTTAAGTTATCGGGATGGACACGAGTATGATTGTGCTAAGGGTACAAGGGATCTAACTCGCGTCACCTTGCTTGTTACGACTCGCATTTAATGGCTCTTATTTTGAAAATTTTTGAAAAAATGATTTTTTACTTATTACTATATTCGCTATGATTTTAAAATATGCATTTAACAAACTAGGACATATATAAGACCAACTCTTTTTTGAAAATCCACCTTGTTGACACCTTTCGGATCCCTTGGAATTTTAGGTCGGGGCGGTAAAGCGACCCCGCCAAAGTCATACTTTACCTGGAGACTGACCATGCACTTAGATGCTGGTTAGGACACTTTCTCGTTAGTGCGAGGCTAGGATTTGGGTGCTATGTAATCTTTTGATGTCTCTGGCTATTGAGTTGTGATGTTTTTTGCTCCTGCGCTTGTCACAAGTTACCTTTTATACGCTTCTACATGCTGCAAATGCATAGTAATGTGTTAGGCCGTTTTTTGCAGGGAGTCGTACCTACTTATATGCATACACAGGTACCGATATGGGGGAGCATGTAATGATTTCTACCCTTTTTGATTGCAGATGTTATTTAGTTCCCCTACTTATAAGACACAACTCATTATATGTGTTGCATGACTTTCCCTGCTAACGCTTGTTTTCATGTTGGTCGTGTCATTTTTTTTTTAACTTTTTCTATGTACTTTTTAGAGTTCTACAAGAGTCATGTAGCAAAATAAGATACGGGCATGGGTTCCGAGTCATTTGGCGCTGGAACCATCTGGAGAGGACCAGGAGCAGATGCTTGTTACCCGCATTTTAAATCTGCATCTGCATCTGCATATGATATTGATGTATAAAATTAAGACCGAACATGTGTATGTGGAGCCCCGCCGCTTTTTTTTTTCTTTTTGGGATATGTTGTCGACCTGGCGGCACTGGCCTGTTTATTATTTTGTTTGTCTCGTTTTACATTCTATATTTGCATGTGTATGCCTACATGCTTGAATTGCTTTTCATTGTTTATTTCTGTGCATCTGGGATTCCATTGAAAATATAATTTAGGCTCATTAATGATCCTAAAATTATAAATTTTCTACTTAAAAATCCTAAATAAAACATTCAAGATAAATTAAAATTTAGGATTAGAATATTCAGGATTTTAAAAATTGCTCTTATATTTTTCTACATGGCCTTCGAGCTAGTTTTAAAATAAGTTGCATAGCATGACCAAAACCCCAAATTATATTAATAGGGCGTTCACAATAATTAATGACCGCTTTAAATAATTGCATTCATATTGCATGTCCCGAGAAGGAGCCCCCGTGCTTCTTCAATCCGACTGACCCAGCATTATTTTTTCTACATAGGAGGTTGTCTAGTGTGCCTAGGTCATTAGAAAATATCCTGATTGCTTCGACAGGTGTAAGTTCTACCTCTTCCAGCTCCAGCTTATAGTCAACAACAACAACAACAACAACAAAGCCTTCATACAACTAAGTGGTGTGGGCTACATGAATCCTTTTTCTCCATTGCGTCCTATTCAGTGTCAAATATTCTTTTAATTCTTAAATTAAGATCATTTTTTATGCAATAAGCCCAAGATTTCCTAGGTCTACCTCTGCCTTTCTTAACATAAGATGTATCTAAAACATCTAGTCTCCTAATCAGATCATCAGGTGGTCGACGTTTAATGTGACCAAACCATCTAAGGCGACTATCTCCAATTTTATTCGTCACTGGTGCAACACCAACCCTATTCCGGATATATTCATTTCACATATTGTCTCTAAGTGTAAAGCCACTCATCCACCTAATCATTCTCATCTCGGAAACACTTAACTTAGCATTATGCTTCTCTTTTGAAGGCCAACATTCAGCAACATAGAGCATTGTAGGTCTCACTGCCAATTTATAAAATTTTCCTTTAAGTCTAAGCGATACTTTTCTATCACACAATAGGTCGGACGCATTCCTCCACTTCAACCAACTAACCTGAATTCTACTATTAACATCCCCATCTAAATCACCATCGCTTTGAACAATGGACCCGAGATATCTAAATCGTTCACACCTTTTAATAATTTGATCACTCAAAATTATACTTCTGTCATTATAATTTGATCACTCTAGCTTATAGTTATAGGATAAAATTTCCTTCCTTTGACCTTAGGGCTACCGAGGCTCCCAGTGGATAATGCAATTCACGGATTGCTGATCGGGGATCTCAGGATGTGTTGGGTTGACTGCCTTTACGACTTGGTAGACCTGGGGTCTTAATGGCTTGGGATGACGAGTCCGTAGTACCCTTACCCGGCGACCTCTACCTTCCAGAGATTACTCCTCCCCTCCTTTGACTGCCCCTGTCGAGCTCAGTCTCTTTTCTTGACTTCGTTGTTATCATCTTGACGCCCCGATGCCGATGAGTTGCCGCTCATTTGAGACACGACGATTTGTCATTTGCCCTTATGGCTTAGACGTGCTTTGACGTGTTGGGATGTACTCGTCGTGATGATTATGGTTATTCCATAGGCTCTATATGCTGATAAGTCGCTACCCATTTGGGATGTGAGAGACTTGCTCTACCTGATGACTTAGCATGAGCTTCGAAGCATTAGTAATTTCCCATACGGAATAACCATTTCATTGATGACTCACATCTCCAGGTTCACGATAATACAAGCGAAACCCCTTTTATCGATAGTATTCTTGGGCACTCCCAAGTTGTAATTAAGAGAGTGTGATATGTCACCTTGGGAGTGCTCTTGATCCCAGGATATGCACGTACACTTGTCTCTCTGGTTATGGGTAACTTACGTAGATATTTTTTTTGCGGATATTGGTCCAAGATGCCTCCGCCCGATTTTATTTGGGCGGACATACTTGACCTATCTTTGTGAGGTTCATCGCACGTATACTCTCCACGTTTTGTTTTTTCTCTTGTCTATTGTCTTCATCGTATGTCCGTCTTTTCCGCTTCCTCTCCTCTCTGAGTCATTCATATGACCCAAAAGAGAGATTTATTCGGAGAATGGAAGTATACCACGATCTATAAGCTGACGAATCCTTCAAAAATAAAAGAGAAAAAAATGAGGCGATAACAATTTGTGGAGCTTAACATATATTTTAAAATAAAGAAGATTACTAAACATTAGAAATATAATTACTTACCAAAGTTGCCATGTTAGATTATCAATCTTCATTAACTAGTTAGACGTCACAATAATCTTTAAGTTAATATTAATAACTTATAGAACAAAAATCAAACTTATGATTTGAGTTTCCATTAATCAAATTATTCTTCATTCATCTTTAAATAGCATAGAATTAATTTACTTGAATTTACAGAGCCGTCTCACAACTAGATTCCACACGTTCGCCTTGAAATCGCCGCCTTTGGTAAACAACTTTAAATTTGTAAATATCTTAGGATTTTATAAAATTACTCCAGTCAAAATATGAGGGATGTGAAATTTGAGTACATTTTAGTTGTAAAAAATTTCTAATTTTAGAAAACTGGTTATTACAGTGAGAAATGCGTATGTTAGAGAGATGGTGATTTAAGCTTGTACACTCTTGAACAAAATGTCTACCAATAAAACTGGTTGATATAAATAGTATACAAGGATTAAGAAGGTAAGTAGGTCGATCAAAGATTAAAGCAGAATATAGCTGTAAGTTTTCTAAAACGCCTTGCATAAAAAAGGGTTGCTGCTTTTCACATCACTCAATAAGATTTAGAAGAGTAGGACTCAGAGAAAATGGAAAGACTATGTTAAACTAATGTTATCAATGCACAGAAGAGTTTCTTCTTTGGATTAGTCCATGTCAATATAATAATATTTTTCCATTTTGATTTCATTGGTTAATGAATTGGCTAGAACTCAACTCAACCCACCAAATCTATCTGCATATTTAGACTTTTTTTTTAGGTGTCAGTTCTACCATATGAAATGTGCTTGTTTTTGGTAACTGTTAGTTTTGAATTATAGGCGAGTGTTGGTGGTCCAATCTTTGCTGGGGCTTGCTTGTCCTTCTCTCTGCCTTCACAGGTACAGTTACTATTTTAGATATTTGATTTTCTTATAAATTATTTTTAAAGGGCTGAATTGTTGGCAAGTCTACCACATATATAATAGTGTGTGGAGAGGTCATTGTTGGTTTAAAACTAACCATTTATGCTTTATTATGCACGAACACTCCTATCGCATGAAATTGTGTGCTGAAAACGTAATTGGATACTTGCAAGTTTGCTATGGTGTCTCACTTGGCTATTTAATTATCTTTGTTATCTTATCATCAGGCCTGTTATACAGCTTTTGTTTTGCTTGTCACCCTTTTTGTCGGACTAGCTTTCTTCTAATTGTTATGTACTTCTCTATATAGTTTTTATTTCGTTCAAAAAATATTTTTTGCCTTCTGCAACTTCTCTACCATCAGGCCTCCTCAATTAAATATAATCATCTTTTAAACTCTATTGAATTTTTTAGGGTATTTGATCACTGCAATCAAATTTGACTTCGCTGTTTATTTTTTATAATTTTGGAAGAGTTTTTCTTTACGTGCATTGCACATAAGTTGAGTGCTAAACTTGGCCGTTTATTCTTTATAATTTTGGAAAAGATTTTCTTTGCCTGCGTTGCAAATAAGTTGAGTTTCAAACTTCAAACTTCTGCTTTTTAACTTGAGTTATGCAATCATTACATTCATTAGTTGTGGGTTGTTTCTTCATTTCCGACTTAAAAAATTTATAATTTCTTGCTTTCCATTTTCTTTCTCCCTACCTGTAACTCTTCTCAACTGCATCCTTTGATCAAATTTGCACGTGTTGCCATCATCTTTACCATTTTTTTCAAATCCAAATTCCATGTCATCGGTTGCATGAGTCGTTCTACCATCTAGTGAAGCATGGAACTCCTTCTGATGTTTGTTACAGGGCAGCTGTATTTCTTACCACTCTTTTTTTAGTCCATTCCATTATAATCTCCAACTAGTTACTCGAACACTATCCTCAGTCTTGATTCCCTTTCTTAGATTCTATAGGTTATTGCAATGTACAGTCAAACGAGCCTATACCATTGTACTCACATTTCGAAAGTTCCTATTTCATTTTGTAGCTTTTTGATATTAAAGGGACATGCGGTGATGATAGTTATTCCAGAATACTAAATTGACTCTTCTTTTTGCTACTAACCAGTATTATTAAACCAGAAGTTAAGGTTCTTTGTGAGAGATCAGGCCAATGAATTCAAACATGACAAAATAAGTATTGGAGCTGCAATGGGTGCTGAATTTATTCTTGCGGCTCCATTTTTTACTGTGTAATCATTTTGGAAAAAGCTTATATGCTTGAATAAAGGTCCACTGCTTACGAATCAGTATCCTTTCTCAAGCCTGCAATGCTTTCCACGATGATAAGGTTTTTTTGGTACCGGGTCACTCCTGCATAAACATGGATAAAATTGCTGGATTTACTGAAATTTGTAAGCATTATTATCTGGTTGATATTTAACTTCAGCACATTTGAAATATAAAGTATGTATATTATGGTCGGAGCACTGCAACTATCTGTCAAATGAGAGTACATAAGCTTCTATTGAAAATACTGATACATTCATTTCTTTCAATTCATTTGCAGCTGTTGATATGTTCTCGAAATGGTGGTCTTTACTCTTTTGAGATGGTGAGTTTTTATGAAAATCTTATGCAGCGAACCTTTTATTATGTTAACTATAAGATTATTGACAAATACTTTTTGGCCGAATCCTAAAATACCTGGAAATTAGTTCAAGTTGTGCAATTTAATGTTGTCAAAGTAGTGTAATTGAGTTGACTCTCTTTGCAGATGTGTGAGATATTAAGCTTTAGGTTTGCTAAATGGCTTACAATTTCGAGTAATTAACTTAGGGGACATTTGGTTTATAGCATTCTCAGGATATGCAAAAGGAATAGAGAGGTTTTTAAAAATTTGGCGTTTGGTTGGGTGAAAATGAAATAGAGAGTGAAGTTTTAATGTATTTTGATATCACTCTTCAGTTCAATTTTGGTATATTCAGAACTCAGTCCCCACCGCATATGTTCTGTTTCCAGCTATTGCCGGACACTTCCATTGGACCACCATCTTGGTGGCTGCCTTCAACCGGCTAATGCTGCCTGGATTTACATTGAATTAATTTTTTTATTTCATATTAAATACAGAAACTTTAATATCCTTCATACCTCTAACCAAATAACTCGGAAGTATTTTACATACTTTATATTTTAATTACATTGTATTTATTTTACTTTATATTATATTTCAACAAACCAAACAATACCTTGCTGAATTTCTATTGTTGAGAATTGTATATATTTTAGGGTACTATTTGTAAATAGGAAATATAGAAGAAGCATAGGGATTTATTTGTAAAGAAAATTATAAGGCTCTATGTAAGCCCAAATCTTTAATGAATAGAAGTGGTTTTTTAGAGCAATGATTTCAATTTGGTATCAGAGCCCTAACTTTACCGCCTCTTGCTCGATCTGGAAATTTCTCACTCAGAAGCTGGGCGACCCTGATAGAATAGAAGAAACTTGTTGGAAGAGTAAAGACGAGAGGCTAACTCTCGCCTATTTCACGCCACGACGAGATGAGTCAGGATCTCGATTGGAGCCATGGAGAATCCGGTCGTGATTGGCGTCGCCTTAGCAAAGCAGTTGCAATTAGAGCTAACAAAAGCTACGGTTTGAAATAGGAAAGTGGGAGCAGCTTCAGTGTTCTTTGTCTACAGCAGTCCTGGTGTTGCTTTCTCAACGTGCTCTAGCCACAACTATAACGCGGGTGAGATGATGTGGAATCGCAGCACAAGGAGGTGGGCTTGGTGCGGACTTGCTTACAGCTCTAGAGTGAGGAAGGCAGTGGTGCAGGGCATTCATTTCTAGAGTTGCACTGGACGACAAGTAAGCGAAGGATCGAAGCCGTTGCGGTATTGCATGCGGGACAAAGGGGTTATGGCTTCATGCGGGCTAACGCAAAGCTGATCGCACGAACTTGCAGGAAGAGATTCGCATGTGATTTTGTGATATAGACTTAGTCCTTGTGATTGAGGGTGTCAGGAGATGGAGATAGTGCGTGAGGTAAAGGAGTGGACATTTGGTGATGATAGATCCTAAAATTGTGAATGTCTTGGTTGGGTTTATACAAGGAGCTAGCGTATCTACAGTAGTCATTATCCAGCACGTGCTCAGTCGAAGATGACGTTAGATTTTCTTCTTGTGGATCTGAAGCTCGATGGATTGGCCATGTATTTGAGTTGGTCGTGTTGGATCGAGGTTGCTCTAGTAGGGAAGAGACTAGAAGGATACCTGACTAGTGTCAAGTCGAAGAATGACAATGCTGAGGGGGATGAGTGGAGGACAACACATGCATTGTTTTACACATGAATACTCAACTCGATGATTCTTTTGATTGCTCATCAAAGGATGTCATTTGAAAAAGTGAAGGACATTTGGGCAAAAATGAAGAGGTCGTATGCTTGTACTGAGAACCACATGAGGTTATTTCAGATTCAGCATAACATAGAGAAAGTATTACAGCGTGATAGATCGATTCAGGATTACTCTATAGAGTTGAAGCAGTTGTGGCAAGATCTTGATCACTTCTTATCTATGTTGAATTGTGATTATTTGGAGCGCAATTTTCTATCCCCAGGTAACTAACCAAAGAAAATCCAACCTCAAGAACTCCCCAAAGTGGGGATTAAGTAGTAAGAGGGGGGGGACGAGAGCTCAGCCAACCTAACTCACCCAAAACTTAACCCAAGCTGCAACGACTCACCCAGTTCCACCGAACACAGGGACGGGTCAAACCGTCGTAACATGCCACGCACAGGGAGAGGATCAAGAGAAGAAGGAAGAAGCGTTGGGAAGGAGAGAAGAAACTTCCCCATTCGTGCCAAGTGACAGGCGTAACAGACGCCGAATACTCGAAGAGGAAAATCCAAGGCATCGAAAAGGAGGAGCTCGTGCAAAGCTCGTGCAATGTCACTTCCTCTCGCGTGAAGAGGATAGGTTAAGGTACAGTGGGACGAGACAGGACGAAGCCAGCGAGCTCGTCGAGCCAAATTAGAGTAACTGTGCACCCTTTCGCGGGAGAAGGAAGAAGACAGACGCGGGACGAACTTGAGAGGGTGCGGGGAGGGCAAAATAAGATAGGGTTTAAGAAAAAAAATAATAAAACAAACTTAATTTATTAATTTTGTTTTATTTTAAAAGCATCGAATCCGGGGCGTTTTGCTCGTGCACGGAACCCTGGCAAAATGTATGTCATTCCCTAGCTAATTCGAAGTTCCGGACGCATCGGCGCAATCAATTTTGCAATCCAGAGTCGTCCGGGCAACTTCGTCGACAGTCGGGCCAAAAGTGCGCCAAATTTTGATCATTCTGAAATTTTGACTTGCTGTCAATCGTTTTGGCATCCTGACTTCAACTTTGATCCGTTGCAGAGTAATTAAAAGCGCCGAGGCCGTAAACTGAGGATTTTGTGCGTCTAGTGGTGCAAAATGTGCATGGGGATGTCTTAATATCTAGTGGTCTTATGGGGACTCCGTTTGAATTCCTGACGTCAATTCCAACCTTCTATGGGTTGGAGTTACAAAATCTCGTGCGGGACTGCAAAAGTGTAACGAAGTGGCTTCGAACATTCTAAAACGAGGTGGGCCCCTTGCTAGGAATCTAAGATCGTTGGGGAAGCTTCTAAGGCTAGAACCCTAAATCCTAGGAGGAAAACTAGAAGTCGACAAAATTGAGGTCAACAACATAATATAAGTAAGAGATATGCATGAGCTAGAAATATGAATGATAGGAGAAATGCATGATGATGGTTGCACAACAAAGTAAAAATAAGCATGTTAATAGATGTATGAAGACTTCTCAGAATAATGTATGTTATGAAGAATGAAATAATTTATATATAAATGTTTGTATGTGCATGTTTAGTAGAGGATTTCACCCCATAATGGTACAGGAAGGGGATGTTAGTGTGACCACGCACAGAGTTTTTCTATCACCATATACAATTGTGATATTTAGATCACTAATTGCAGTGCCAACGGAATAGTTTCGGTCATGGGTGAGTATGTCAGAGCTTACCTCATTATGGTGCTTTAATATTAATTCAAAATATTGTAACTTAAAAGTGTGTTTAATCATGAGTTATCTTTAAATAACTCATTATGCATTTTAATATTCTTTTTAGGTTTTAAGCATTTGAACAAGATGAATAAAAGAGGATGAAATGCATATTTGAGACGAGTATAACAACCCGAAAGGTACTAATTTTTATCTTTTAATTTTAATTGTTTTCTTCAGTGACTCTTGCATGTTTAGAGTAAAAATAAGCATGTTAATAGATGTATGAAGATGTCTCAGAATAATGTATGTTACGAAGAATGAAATAGTTTATATATAAATGTTGGTATGTGCATGTTTAGTGGATGATTTCACCCCATAATGATATAGACACGGGACATCGGTGTGCCCACGCACAAAATTTTTCTACCACCCTATACAATTGTGATATTTAGATCATTAACTACAGTGCCAATGAAATAGTTTCGGTCATGGGTGAGTATATCAGAGCTTACCTCATTATGGTGCTTTAATATTAATTCAAAATGTTGTAACTTAAAAGTGTGTTTAATCATGAGTTATCTTTAAATAACTCATTATGCGTTTTAATATTATTTTTAGGTTTTAAGCATTTGAACAAAATGAATAAAAGAGGATGAAATGCATATTTGAGAGAGTATAACAACCCGAAAGGTACTAATTTTTATCTGTGAATTTTAATTGTATTCTTCAGTGACTCTTTCATATTCAGTGATTCTTTCATGTTTATTTAATTATTAAACTGCTAGTGATAAAAATGGAATAATAGAGAATTGATTTTCACCGTCTAAACGCCTGTTCCTGTCCAATTAATTCCAAGCCCCTGGTCGGGTCATGACAAAGATGCCATTTATGATGCAAATGATGTGCTTGGAGATTTTTATCATATGAAGCATTTAGGCCGGTTGACCAAAAGAAAGATGCATTAAAGGGGCATCCCACCACGAGGTTTAATGAAATTTGGCAAGCATGTTCTCAAAATTATTCCCAACTGAGACTGGAGGAGGTAATGCAGAACTCGCAAAATCTATTTACATAATACCACTCAATCCTTTTGTGTTTACATCTCTAACACCTAATCTTTATATGCTACCTTACCTACGTGTAGAGTATTTAAGACATAAATTGCTAAGCATATTGTACTATTGCAGTTTCAATGTTCATGTCACACTAGCATGTGTAACAAAACTCAAAATAATTTTATTGATATAGAGCTTATCTAGCAGAATGTACTCTACAATTCAACACGAGATGAATATAAATAATTCTCTTTTGGATTCATATAACAGCCAAGTGGTCCCTGAGTTCCATTCACTGAAATCAGGGAACAATTTTCATTGCTTCTGTCAGAATAACTGTGCCCACCAGCATAAGCAGCCTATCTGAATTATATCTATAACCTTCTCTATTGCATTCACGTGTATAGATACATTATGCTGTAATGAAAACAATAATTAGTAAAATTTGCATGCTTTCTTCTGAGCAGTATCTTCTTTCCTTTCATTTTCTCTATTTATGAATTCTACAACTTACCTGAATTTGGGGCTCCAAAGCTTCTGCCTATTTCACGTTATTCTAAACATTTCTTTCCTTCCTCTTATGTCCGTTTCAACATTTGCCTCGATTTTCATGCAATATTCATTTCGTACTATTGTTAGAGGCATCAAACTTATGTCGGAAGTGTCAAATGTGATTTGTGAACTTCCGTAAGGGATTAGCGTGATATCGGCAAAGGTAGGGGAAGCTTTATGGTGAGAAGAAGAGGAAAGAAAGTTTTGGAATCTTCAGGGAAGGGTTGGTTGTTTAGAAGTCGATTAATGTACATTTAAGCTAATCAGTTATGCCTTTAGGTTATATTATTTTATGAGTCAACTACCCTACAATCCTAAGTTATTTACAGATTCTAGGTTATTTGCCTGAGGCAGCGAGTTTGAGGCATGCATGTAGAAGAAGCTAGTCGTAAGAAGACACCGTAAATTCAGTTAAATTAATCCTATGCTAATTTTAGAAGAATAATTCGATTAACAAAAATTCCTAAAATCTTATAATCTAATTTTTGTTCTATTGGTATTAATATTAATATAAAAGCTACCGCACCATCCAACTAATTTCCAAAGATCAAGAATTAACATAAAAATTTGAGTAATTATATTTTTAAATTTCAGTAATCTTCTTTATTTCAAAATGTATGATTGACTCTATGTATGTTCTAGTTTTGTTAGATCATTCATATTATTAGACATGATATTTATACATGAAAAATATTTATGTGATGCATGATATGTATGATGAACATGTTATGTAAGATAGACATGATAAGAAAGATGTTCATGATATAAAAGATATGCATGAGATAAGAGATATGATAGATATGAGAGATAAATATAATTTTTAGTTGCACAACAGAGTATTTATATTAGTAGATGTATAAAAATGTTTTAGAATAATGTGTTATTAAGAATGAAATCTTTTACTCATGAATGCTTGTATGTGTATGATCAGAGGAGTTAACCCCCTTTATTATACAGGCAAGGGATGCTAGTCTACCCGTACGCATAGAGATTCTTCACCACCATAGACAATTGTGATGACTATATTAATATCTGCTGTGCCGATATATCGGCCATTGGCGAGTAGACAAGAACTTACCTCCCCAGACATTAATGATGTTTACATTGCTAACGATTATGCTGACGAGAAAATATCGATCAGGGACAGTGAGAGTTTTTCCACCCTAGTCACTTGTGATGTTCAAATCGTTAATAGTTGGGCTGGCGGGAGCCGACCGGACAATACCAGACAAGGGTGTCTTAGGTTTTATTGGCGGTGATACTCACAAAGACATGTGTTTAAAGAGTATAAAGCAAATGTAAAGTTAATGTAAATACATATAGAAGATTTGAGTAATTTTTATTTAAAAAATGTCATTGATACATACGTTAGCATCTATGAGATTTTTCATAAAAATATGAAAGACTAGCATACTATAAATTTTCCTATAGAGATATGAAGGTCCATCATGCATATTGATTTCTTTTCCTTGAATTTTGTGGTTTAGAAGTGTGATTACTTCTGGGTTATCTTTAAGTAACTCCTTATATTGTTTAGATATTTTTTTAGGTTACAGGAATTTGAACTAGATGAATAAGTGATGAACAAATATGCATAGGAGGCGAGAAAAACAAACGAATATGTACAAATTTCTATTTTTTGTAATAAAAATAGAATAACAGATAATTTATTTCACCGTCCGTTCCTATCTTAGTTAATTCCAAGCCTCGGGCCGGGTTGTGACACTAATGTTTGCATTTTTGAACTCGTTCACATGCTTGCAACTTTCAATAAAGATTTTATTTTCGAATTCAGAAGGAATGAACATTTCTTATGCTCAAATGGTTATGAAAAGCTTAGTACAAAATGATTAGCTCTAAATCTCTTATAGTCAAATGGTTGGTACAAAAAAATGAAAATTTCTTATAATCAAACGGTTTTGAAGCTTGGTACAAAATGGTTACATTTAAATCTCTTATACTCAAATTGTTGGTAGTGAAGGGGAGAGGTGGGGATGTGAGGAGAAGGAAACAGCAGTGGAGAAGTGATCCAATGTGTTTTGGGCAAGGTAGATGAGTTGGAAGAGGAAAGACATGGTGGGTAAGGAGAGGAGTGGGAAGGAAGGGATAAAGCAGAAGTGGAGAAAGAGGCCACATGAGGTGGAGCAGTGGGATCTTGAGAAAGCAGCAAAGCTCATCCAGAGTGATGAGAAGAATGATAGTGCAATAAAGCAGAGGAAAGATTGACGAGGATGAGTGGAGGCGGTGGTGTTGGGTGGGATCATCATCAGGAGGAGAAAAAAGGGAATAAAAGGAATAAAAGAGCAGGGGAAAGGAGAACTGAAAGATGGGCTTCAAAGACGAGGAGAAGAATGGTGCCATGCCATTCGATCACACGATCACAATAAAATTTGGAAGTTTGAGAGAGGCGAAGCTTACTAAAACTGCACTTTCTTGTAAAAGAAGTGCGTCGAAGCAGTGCATTAAGATATTTTTTCCTCCGATTTGGGCATAATTAATTTATAGGTAAAAAAAACTTTACAGTAAATATTATTATACATAGAAAATATGTCAGCACAAATCTCAAAGAATTCAACGGCTCAGAAGAAGTGACGAGGGAAGATGAGACCCACTGGGAAAGCTACTCACACGGGACCTAAGAAGGCAACTAGAAACCATAAACCAGGCTGAAAGACTCCCGAGACATCGACCGACAACAGAGGTAGAGTGACTGAAGCTGCCGAAGACCTCTTAGGGCTTGAGTTAAGTGGCAATATTTGCTCTCGCCAAACAATTTTTCTAATGGACGGATAAACAATGTCTGCTCGCCTTTTGCAGGATCAACCAACCAACTACACTCACGTTGCCAGCTGACCGACGACCCGACTCGAACAAGTGGACAGACATGGCAAATCACCTTATCCTAGTCGCCAAACTTACCAGGTCGAGGACCTAAAAGGTCCTTGGGCGCTATCAAGGTGAAATTCCCATAACATCCTGTGCAGTCCCTACTAAAGTAGGGGACACCTATGTGGTTTCACGTATCATGTCTCTTATGTCTATAAATATGAGATCATTTTATGAATGAAATGTTATACAATTTCCTCATTTAATTTCTCATTAATGCACTCCTTTTCCCCTCAGGAGGAAGAACCCGAACACTAAGGCTGCCGAGTTGCAAAGGACAGAAAGATTCGCAGACTCCTGGTACTGGGACAGTATTGGTTCTGCACCAATGAGTAGATAGTGGTTTGTGCGCACTAAGGTCCATTGCCTGCCGGAGAATGCTTTGTCCTGGCAAATTCTTGATGCCGATCCCCCAGAGAAATTCAAGTTTCTTTTGCTGGAGTCATGTGAGGGTTGGACTTACCCGATCGGTCTTCTCTTTTCTTTAGAGTCGGTCGTTTACCTTCTCAGGATCATCGACGCATTGAAGTGTCATCTATTTTACAGCTCAATCTGTAGAAGAAGAGAGAAGCCACTCATCTACCCTGGTATTCTCATCTCAACATTCAACTTAGCTTTATGCTTCTCTTTTAGAGACCAACATCTGTGTCATAAAGCATTGCGGGTCTCACCAATATCGTATAAAAGTTTCCTTTAAGTCTAAGCGTTATTTATGTAGCGCACAATAGGCTTGATGCATTCCTCTACTTCAACCAACCAACTTGAATTCTACTAATAATATCTCCATCTATATCACCATCACTTTGAACTATAGGCCCGAGATATCTAAAACAGTCACATCTTTAATGATTTGATCACCCATAGTTACAACTTTGTCACTTGTTCTTATGCTACTAAAATTACATTTCATGTATTCAGTTTTTGATCTACACAAATGAAGACCTTTAGACTCTAATGTAGACCTCCATAATTCAAGTTTTCATGTACTCTTTCTCTAATCATTTGTGCAAAAAGGATATCATCAGCGAAAAGCATACACCAAGGTACATCCTATTGTAAATGTTAAGTTAGAGCATCCATAACTAAAAAAAAAAGATACGGGCCTAAAACCAATCTCTGATGTAACCCAACTGAAATAGTAAAATACTAGGTCAATCCACCTTTTGTTCAAACATAGAAATAGCTCTAGTATACATATCTTTACTGACTTGAATACAACTCATGTCTACGCCTTTCTTTCTACAACTCTCCAATGAACTTCTTTTGGTATCTTATCGTAAGCTTTTTCTAAATTAATAAAAATCATATGTAGATCCTCCTTACTTTCTCTGTATTTCTCCATCAAACCTCTCAATAAATGTATAGCATCCATAGTAGATTTGCCCATCATCATAAATCCAATCTGATTATGAAAAATCATTTTATCGAGTTTTAACCTATGTTCAGTTACTCCCATCATGTATGACACATTATCCTATTTCCTCTAAAATTTGCACTCCTGTGCATCCTCTATATCCTTAAAAATGGGGACCAAAATACACCTCCACTTGTCAGACATCTTTTTAGTTTTTAAATTACTGTTAACGAGTTTAGTAAGCACACTAATACTTTAATTTACAGTGCACAGCTGAAACTATCGACCAAACAGCCCCTTTGTCATAAAGACTGCCAATAAATTTCATTTTTAATAGGGCCTCAAGTTATATACATTTACTAGTAGTTATTTGCAATGTTTCTTTATCGTATAGATTTAATATTAAAGGTTGGCAAAAAAAGTCATCTTTAAAGGGTCTCATGATTTAAGTTGCCTGACTAACATTTATCCTGTATATGAGTTACACAATAAAGACATGTTATATTCTCATAAAAATGCTGCCTCTCTGATTTCTCTCGCACAAATGTACTCAAATAAACGGTTAACAGAATTTTTCAACAGAGCCAAACGAATGAGGCTTGACATGCTGGTTTTCTATCCTGTCTCTCTAAGTTCTAATACCGAAGTCCATAGCCTAGCTGTATAAAATCCTTGAATCGAGTCAATTAGCGCGCTGATTAACTGAAAACACAAATATATGATTGGTTCCTCCTCCCTCGTTGCAGGAAAATGGAACTTTACTATGGGAATATCAGACTGGTGATCCCATCACTGCCTCCGCTTATGTGGATGAGCTGTGCTCTGTGATATCCAAACCTTCACATCCATGCCACAGGCAATAAACTATCTCACTCTGTTTTTTCTTTAATTCCTTCTCTTATTAATAAAAAAATATTTTTAATTGCTGCTTTTTAGGTTGGTTTGCATTTGCACCAGCTCAGGAAGAATTCATGTCCTACGGGTCCATCCCAATGCCCAGCAAGAAAGAGCTGCTGGAGTTCCAGGAAACCAACTGGTGGAGGAATTCGCAGTCATGAATCTCCCAGGTGATACGTTCTCTTCACCTGTCATGATAGCTGGTCGCATCTTCGTTGGCTGTAGGGATGATTACGTACATTGTGTTGCTCTTAGGACTTGATTACTATTCTGGAGATACGCCTAAACAAAAGCTGGTCAGCACACCATTTTGTTTTTATTTTCATAAATGTCATGCAGTCTGTAATGACAAAAGTGTTAAAATGATCTCGACTGACTCTTTGTAAGGGGGCTATTCTAGTCGCTGAGTCTATAAAGGCAGATTTTTTCTACCAATATATATCACGAACTAAATATCAAAACATTCGTATGCTTTAGCTATTATATATATCGCAATATTTAATCGTCATAGTCATAGTTACACGGTCTTTTTCGTCATCTATAGGATTGGCTATTTTATATATGAAATTATTTTATCATTCCATAATTTTTTCCATGTTCTTACGGTTGATAATGTCTATTTAAATCAAAATATGTTTTTTTTTTTTTTACTTTTATATTTTAGATACGATCATTAAAATATTTTTTGCTACAATTATTTTGAATGCAATTATTAAAAAAATAAATTTATTCAAAGTTTCAATGAGGCTGTCAATCCAAATGCTAAAATATAAATTTTTAATGATCTCTCCAAATGGATGATGTTGGAGTAGAACTCTCACTACTACCCATCTCAACTGTTTTAGAGAAGGCATCACAAATTTAAAAAATAATAGACCCTTAAGCCGAGTCAGTCTTAAGGGACATGGAGATCTAAGGAGCATTAACGCAGTCAGTACTTCGTTGGATCAAGGCTATGTATTAAGAAGTAAAATTATGAAGAGGATATAGTCTGTATTAATCTGGTTTAATTGATACAAAACATATCAGAGGCCTCCAACATCAACATTGTATGAGCTCTACATCATGGATGATAACGAGATGGAGGAAGAGGATAGTGATGAGTAGAGGCACAATGGATGCCTTTTCTCTTGTGGCATATTTGTGTTTATATTGATGTATTGGGCTATGCTTGCACTTTATTATTTGTGGATTTTCTTTTGTATGATGATTCACTTCATGTTATTGTCTTCATTTGAGCTATGTTGAGATCATGTGTTGACATTTTCTATGATATTATTCTTTGTTCCACATGTTACTTGAATTGTATGCTTTGCTTGTGGAATGAAATTTTGCTTATTTACTCACTTTAAATCAATTCACATAACCAAGTTATGGACTATATTTGTGACTTATGAGGGGAATAAAGTAAATCTGATTTAATGTAAATGCTCGTTAAAAGAAAAATATGCGTTGAATTTAAAAAACAAACAAATTCTTCATTTTAATAACTCTCACTTGAACTTAAAAACTTCTCAAAGTAATTAAGAGAGTAAATCTGATATCAAACTATTCAGTCTTTAGGACTTTGACCTTTGACTATTCTAGTTGTTATTAGATGATATGTAATTTTCTCGTGGTGTTCTATAACAGGCACTACTAAAACTCATTGAATAAAATATCAAAAAATTTCAAATAAAAAAAATAAAAAAAACTTTATCCTTAAATTGTTTCGTTGTTATTGGGCAAGGTTTCTTAGTGTCAAAGACTACTTCTCTCAAGACCTGTGTGGCTTTAGCGTTCTTCCCTAGCACTAAATAAGCCTAACTCTCACAACACTTGGACTTGAAAGCACAAAATGCTCTAAGAAGAAAAGTGGAGAGAAATAGACAATTTACACTTGAATGAACATTTGAATGCTTATGTGATCACTTGGATGAATACAAATGAGGGGAGGGGCACTTATTTATAAGCCCCTCCAAGCCCATGGGAATATTCTAAAATACATTAGAATAGTCTACCTTCTAGATTATTCTACACCCTTTCTTATCTCCATAAATATTCATAGATCTTCCTAGCTTATTCAAGACTTCTCCTTGGAGCCTTTCCTCCTCATCTTCTCTAGAGTTGGGTGGAATCTTCTAGAAACCCTTGGATGGTTGATAAGCCTAAAAATGTCTACTTTTTCACATACATTTTACGCTCATTATTAACGATATATTAATGATATTACAATTTAAAGGAATGTATTTGTATATTTTTGGTTTCAGGTAGAAGAAATTGACTTTTGGAGTAAAGGAAGAAAAAATTGTGTAATTTTGAGTAAAAACGAGTAAGAAAGAAAATTCTGACGAGACACATTTTGATGTCTTTCTATATTTAATCTTCTTTACATTTGTTACATGTTTTGAATGAAATTACACTTTAAAGAAAAATTGTTATTATGTTTGTCTTGTAGGTATAACTGTTAGGAGCGAAACAACTCAAAAGGGACGAAACAGAGCTAAAACAGAGCTAAACAGAGCAAAACGGTGGAGCTTCTGCAGGGTGGCGGCAGTGACGCCAGAACTAGCGTCATAGGAGCCAGATTACAGAGAAGAGGCATCAAAAGTGCCAGAATCCAAAGAGGAGTGCTGAAATTCAGTAAACAGGTGCCAAAGGCGTCAGAACAAGCGTCGGAGGCGCCAGAGACGGATTAGGATGAATTTTTGGTAGTTTTTGACTATTTTTGAGATGTTTTAGAAGGCTCCAAGCAATTGAAAAGCCACATGGAGTGGTTCAATGTATCTAGACACTTGGGGGACAGCTCTTGAATGAATAGATATGTCTTTTGGATGAGACTTCTCTCTTGGTTTGAGGAGGTGTGTCTCTTAGGAAAAATGAGAAATTTTGTGTCTCATTAAAATAAGGGGGCTGGCGACTTTCATGGTGTGTGTGGTTTTTTGTTATGTAATTTAACTCATTTTTGGTGATATTGCTTAAAAGAATGTATCTTTTATGTTTTACTACATGTATGATGATTTTAGGTTATTAGAGCAAAAGGGAAGCGAAATGGAACGAATTTGGAGCAAAAAAGAGAAAAATGAAGAAAATTAACTTCTGGCTCCGCCGGCGCTAGAGTGGACACCTCCAACGCTCAATTCCAGAAAGTTCAAACAATTATTGGCGGCCCAGCTCCGCCGGCGCCCTATCCAGCGCCGCCGGTGCCCAATGTTGGTTCAAGTCAAATTCAATGTATTTGGATGAATTTTTGAAGGGTTGCTTGAGGAAACTCTTGGGGAATTCATTTCTAACTTATTTTAGAAAGTTATGGACGCCACTTTTAGTGGTGTGTGTGTGTGGGTGTGTGAGAGAGAAGAGGGAGAGAAGTCTTTAGGAGTGAAGAGAGTTTGTTAAGGTTTGTAGTAAGTGTGAGAAAGTTTGTAGAAGTCTTGTATTGTGGGGATTCTTCTCTAAGGAGTGTAGAAGGAGTAAAGTGAGAGATTGCTTCTTCCTAACCATTCTAATGAGAAAATTGAGTGTTGAAGAGAAGAGAGAAAATGATTCAAATGAACTACAAGAGATTTGCTTGGGGAAGAAAAAGAGATAAGTTGTATTTACTTTTGTGGTTTGTATGACTTTGCTTTTATATATAAAATCCATGTTTTGTTGTATCTTCCTCATGAGTTATGAGTGGATTTCTTTGTCTTTCTTCTTGCAATGAGATGTGGTCAAGTGTTGATGTAGATTTATGTGCCATAAAAATGTTAAAGAAATTGTGATCGTTTTTCATTTTGAACTTCATTTAACTTTCGATCTGGCCAATTGAATTGTTAAAATCTGTTGTGAAACATCCAATCCAAAAGGAGCAAGTGTTCTACAACAATAGTGGAGAATCCATTCAATGTCCATGAATGAATTGCATGGTTCATGGGAATTGAGTGCAAATAAATAGTGAAATATGCTTTAATGGGTGTCAAATTGGAGGTTTTAGTGTGAAATGCTGAAATCCCAAATTTGGTCCTAAATTTTGGTAACTAAAGCTAGGGTTAGCCTTCAGGTGAACATAAGTGGGAGCTCTAAAGTGAGAACCAGTATCCTCCCAGCCTAACCACAAATTTAGTGATTAAGCATAGGATTTGCTAATGTTCTTTACATGACTTGGAAGATGGGGGTACTCTGACGAAGATAAAGAATATGAATGCTCCTATTTGACACAATACAATTCTATTATAAATCTAAATCAATCACTCGTCATAGAATCATTGCAAGAAGGAAAACTTTTCCATATTAAACCTTTCAATTACAAAACTTAGTGTTTGTGTTAGTTAATCCTTCTTAGAAAATTTAGAAGTAACTTGTAGTAAATCTAGTTATTGTTATCTTTGCATTGACATATTAAATAGTACTTGAACTTGCGTTGTGAATTGAGTGTTGGATTTCAACATTTTTGCTATATTTTGAAGAGTTTATGCCTTCCTCGTGGGATCGTAACCAGGACTCTACTAGAGCCCTGTATTACTTAAACGATACGTATACTTGTGTATACGGGTGATTGCCTAATTATTAAATTAATCTATTTGTATAACTAAACTTGAACTATCTTTTGAATATTGAATTTTAAGGCAGTTTGGACAACTAGATCAAGTTTTTGGCTCCGTTGTCGGGGAAGGTATAAATAGTAACTAATCAAAATTGTAGTAGTTGAAACCTTTACTTGTAGTTTGCAATTTTGTATGCTTTTTTACTTTTTAGTGTGTTTTGTATGATTTTATATGCGTAGGATTGGATCTATAGGTCCTCTATAACTCTCCACTTGTCTCTCTCCCACTTTCCTTCTCCCTCTCTCTAACTATATCTCGAATTAGAGAGGATTTCAAGCATTTCTGAGGCCGGATCTACACTTCTCTTGGTAAGAGCTATACTTTAACCTAAAATTTTTGGATTTTCACCATGTGAAACTCTCACATTGTTGGATGATATTTTTGAAGATTTTTTAGAAAAAGTGAAGTTTCATATGGTAGAATTTGTTCTTACTTGAATGGATTAATGCTTGGAGTTAATACAATGTTGATTTGGAATTTATTGTCAAAATTTTGAAATTTTTCTAGAAATCCACATGGCTCCTAGATTGAGTAAGGGGAAGCGAAAATTTGATTGGGACGATGAAAGATTTGTTAATATTAAGGCTCAGTTTTGCTTCAACTCTCAATTGCAAAACAAGAAGTGTATTCAGGATCGAGCGTTTGAAAATCCTGGTGGATCTATAGAACAGTTGATTTCTGAGCGAAATTAGGAACATTTCTGTTACTTTTCTGCTAATGCTGTTTTGGGAGTAATCCGAGAATTTTATGCTAACGTGCTCTGGTCTGAAACGGAATATGTGCTAGTCCGAGGGAAACTGGTTGAGTTCACCCCACAACGTATCAATGCATTTTATCAAATTTGAGAACCTTTTGTTTGTGAACTTGAGAATTTTGATACTAGTGAGGGGAATTTGATGAGTGTAATCACATATCTGACCGATGGAAGAGGGGAATGGAAGATGAATTAGAGACAGATGATTAACTTCCGTGCTTCTACTTTAAATGTTGCTTCTAAAGCATGGCATTATTTCATTTCTGCAACACTATTGCCTTCTTATCATCACAGTGAAGTTACTAGGGATCGAGCTATTTTAAATTATTGCATCCAGAATATGAAGAAGATTAATATTTGAGCCATTATTTTAAAGAGCATTCACTCTATTTCCAAAGGAGAAACCACTGGTGGATTAGGACATCCTGCCCTGATTCATGAACTTTGTGTTCAGTGTGGAGTGGAGTATAGTAGTTCTGAGGAAGTGGAAATACTTTTGAGGCCGATTACGAAGACCATTATTCGTTCTTATGAGGATCATGTGGGTGCAAGAGAGAAGAGTAGGAGTACTGATATTTCTATCACGAGCTATGATGTTCCATCTACTTCTGAGCTTACGACACTATCTGATATCATGTAGCAATTGAGATTGCAGAGTGATAGTATGGATAGGATGCATCATAGGATGGATGTATTTGAGGCCCGAAGTGATGTGAATGAAGTCTATTTACAGAGAAGAGTTGAGTTTGATATGGCTTATTATGATGCCCGAGTCGGATTTATGAGAGGGAGTCCGATGTGACATTTCCTACTTGTTCTAGTTATACACCGTACGAGCTCGGACCTTCGACCCTGTTGATGACCCCGCTGCTGATCCTGGTGATGGAGACTGGTAGATAGCTTGTTTGTTTTATTTCTGTTGTTCTTAGTCTGTCGAGATGTATTGATGTGATGTAGTGGACATTTACTTTTCATATGATGTGTAACCCTATGTTGTACTATGTGATGTAGTGTCATTTACTTTTTATGTTGAACTGATATGTGTATTTTTAGTAGTGTGATTGTTTTTTTTTCATGTTATAGTGTTTTGTTGGATATTTAGTTGTTTAAATGTTTATTTCTCTTTACCCATTCAAATATTTAAAATTGTTATATCACTGCTACTAATTGTTTCATGATTGCTAGCTGTAAATTTTGATTAATACTAGGTAAATTATGAAGATTTCAAGATCCCAGCATAGAAAGGTTAGTTTTCTTTTACTCTCAACCATTTCAAATTTATTGAAAAATGTAAGTTTGGGGGAGGGTAGAGAAATGCTAAACTTTTATTTGTTCTCAATTATTATATTTTCAAAAATTATTAGCATAACTTTTGGCAGTTGAACTTCATTATAAGATAACTAAAACTTTTCAATTCAGTTGAATATTGAGGAAGGAAAGGATGAAAATTTTTAGTGATAAAAGTTGATTTTAGAGAAGTAAGATATTTGGTATGAAAGGATTTGATTATAATCAACTATTTAAAGTAAAGAAAACTGTATTTTTGAAATGTTAAGGGATTTAAAGTATTATGTGTTAAGAAGAGATTGTAACTTTATGATGAATAATAAAGCTTGTACTTAACTATAAAGTAAAGAGATGACTTAAGTTTGAACTTTATAAAGAGGAGAGTGAAGTTTAAAATCATTAAAGGCTATCCAGATATAGTAATTCTTAGAAAAAAAAGAAGAAAAGAAAAAAGAAAAGAAAAAGAAAAAGAAAAGAAAAAAAGAAAAGAAAAATAAAAAGAAAAGAAACAGAAAAAGAAAAAGAAAAGAAAAGAAAAATGTAATGAGGAGAAGCTTGAGGAGATGCCTAATAAAAATTTGGCTTCACTTGAATCACCTTAAAGGGAGAGCTTGATTTCATTTTTGAATTTATGTTTAACGTACTAGCCTACATTCTAATAAAGTTTGCATGAACTCCTTTTTCACATAGTCCTTTAAAGCACTCATAATATAACAAATTATGGTTCATCTTGAAATAAATAAAAGACTAGAACTCTTAGACTTAAGTACTGAATATTCTTATACCTGTAATGTTGACCTAAGTTGCTAAAATTTTTCTGAAAATCTAAACACTATATTCTTTTGAATGAAAAATTTTAGTCTCTTACAATTGAAAAGTACATTGCCTAGAGTTATATTTTTATGTATCCTTAAGGACAAGTAATAGTTTAAGTTTGAGGGATTTTGATGCACCAAAAATATATACCCTTTTAGCTATATGTTTTTACCTATTTTTGGTGATATTGCACTTTAAAGGAAGGTATTTTTCATGATTTATTGTAGGTATGATGATTATAGGTGATTGGAGCGAAAAGATGCAAAAAGGAACGAATTTAGAGCAAAATGGAGCAATTTGGAGGAAAATAGCCCTGGCGCCGCCGGTGCCCTATTCCAGAGAACTCTAGAATTAATTGGCACGATAGGGCGCTGCCGGTGACATTATCGGGCGCCGCCGGCGCCCTATGTCGGTTCACTTCGAATTCAAAAGTTTTGGCTGATTTTTAAAGAGGTGCTTGAAGAAACTCTTGGGGAATTCGTTCCTAACATTAAATTAAGTGTCCAAGACGAAAATAGAGAGGAGGAAGAGAAGAGAATTGCTATAGAGAGTGTGAGGAAAGTGTGAGAGAGAGTTAGGGTTTGTGATTTTAAGAGATTCTTCTCTAAGGAGGGGAGAAGAGGGAGTAAAGTGAGAGATTACTTCTTCATCTTTGTTCCAAGAAGAGAATCAAGTGTTGCAAGGGAGAGAAAAGGAATCAAGGGGACTTTGAAGAATTTGCTTGGGGAAGAGAAAAAGATAAGTTGTATTTACTTTGGTGGTTTGTATGACTCTTCTTTTATATATAAAATCCATGTGTTTTTATATCTTCTCTATGGTTAGTGAGTAGTCTCCCTTGCCTTTCTTCTTGCATGAAGTAATTATGATGTGGTTATGTGGAAATGATGTGCCCTTTAAGTGTTATAAAAGTTGTGATGTTCCTTTAAATTTGGAACTTAATTTACTTTTTAACCGGCCAATTGAATTGTTAAAACATGTTGAGGAACATTAATTCCAAAAGAATTGAATGTTCTACAACAAAATGAAAAAACCAATTAATGTCCATGAATGAATTGCGTAGTTCATGGGGATTAAATGCAAATAAATAGGGAAATGAGTTTTGATGGACTTCAAATTGGAGGTTTCATGGTGACAGAATGGGATCCCCAATTTGGTCTTAAGATTGGTAACTAAAGCATATGGTTAGCCTTTGGGTGAAGGGTGAGTGGGAGCTCTGAAATGAGAGCCGGTATCCTCCCAGCCTAGCCTTAGATTTAGTAACTAAACTTAAGATATGGCAATATTCTTTACCTTCTTGGAAGAGGGGGTACTCTTTTAAAGGTAAAGAAGCAAATATGCTCCTATTTGGCACAACACAAATAATTTCCATTCTTCATCATCCACACATAACAATCTTTATGCAGGAATAAAGACACTTTTCATTTAGAAGTATCTTATAAATCACATAAGTTAGTGTGTTTGTTAGTTAATATAGTTTGGTAATGAGAAGTAATTGTGGTAGCTTTATTATACTTTGCATTAACTAGTGGTAGTACACTTAAGTCATTGTTACATTGGGTATTTGATTTTAGTTCTATATTATCTGATTTAAAGAATGTTCACCTCCCTGTGGGATTGATAACCAGGACTCCATTAGAGCCCTGTATTACTTGATACGATACATATACTTGCGTTGAATTTGTGACTTTACTAAATCATTCTAAATATATAATTTTGACTTCATAAATTCTTGATGAATATATAAAGTCGCGGTCACCTCTCTCCCTCCATCCCTTCCTTCCTCTATCTTCCCATATCTCTGAAACTCTCCCTCTCTCTCATTCTCTCAAGTTCTATTTCTCACTCTCTCACGTTCTCTCTTGCTCTCATCTCACGCTCTATCTTCTTTTGCTCTCTCTGTAATGCCTTCTAACTATTCTCTCTCTTTGCTCTCCCCCTCCCTTTATCTCTTTTTATCTCTCTCCCACTCTGAGTATATCTCTCATCTTTTTCTCCCTCTCACTTATTTCCCTTTATCTTTCATCACTCCTTCATTCCCTCTCTCCCTCTCTCTTACTCCCCCTCCCTTTTCTCATTCTCTTGTTTGCTCTCTCTATCTCTAATTCTTCTTCTTTCCCTCTCTCTCGATTTATCTATTTTCCTCTCTCTGTCTTTCCTCCCTCCCTTTCTCCTCAATTTCACTCACTCTTACTTCTCTCTCCTTCTCTTTCTCACACTCTCTCTTGCTCTCTCTCACTATCTCTTCTACTACTACTTATTCTATCTCTCTTCTCACTTTTTCTTATCCTCTATCCCCACGCACACTTTCTCATCCCTCCTTCCCTCTTCCTTCTCAATCACTCACCATCACTCCCTTCCTCCCTATCTCCCTCTCATCCCCTACATCACCCTCTCTCATTTGCTCACTCTATCCCTCTGTCTCTCTCACTCATTCTCTTATTCTATCTCCCTCTTATTCTTTAGCTCACACTCTCTTGCTCTATTTTTCCTAACACTATCTTATCTCTCTATTTCTCACTCCATCTCTCTTCTTGTCTCATTCCTTCTCCCTTAAACCTCTCTCACTCCCTCCCTCTCTCTATATTTCACTATTTATATTTTATCTTTCTTGCTCTCTCCTATTATTCTATCTTTCATTACTCTCAGTCACAGACACATGCTATCTCTTCTATTATTCTTTCTTCCATTTCACTCTATCTCTCTGATACACCTAAAATATATAATATTTTTATGCACATTTTTATACTTATTTTTAATGATATTGCACTTTAATGGAAGGTGTTTTGTGTTTTTCTTGTAGATATGATGAAACTGGATGGTCGTGATGAAAGGAGCAAAATTAGATCAAATTTGGAGCAAAAAAATGAAAAATCAAAATTTTGGCACTGGCGGCTAAGCGCCGCTGGGCCGGTGCTTAGCCGCTACAATTAAAAATTGAAATTCAAATGAATTTAAATTTCAAAGGGAATGGGATGCAAATCTTGGTGGTAACTTCCATAACTTTCTTTGGGCTGCAAGTTTGAATGAAGGGGTACATTCTTTGGTGGATACATTGAATCTGGACACATTTTGAAGAGACACCATGGCACCTTTGGTTTACTATTTAAAGAGAGGGTCTCTTCCTTTGCATTTTGAAGAGAGTTTTTATTAGGAGTAGGAGTAGAGATTAGAGAAGAGCTCTTCCTTTGGCTTTTGAAGGGTTCTTTCACTTGCATGTTTTTTTACATTATTTTACTTTTATTTTGCGAGAGTTTTTATTAAGAGTGGGAGTAGAGAGTAGAAAGGAGAAAAGGGTCAGAGTGAAGTCTTCTTCTTCCCACTTCTTTTCTTTCTTTTAGTTTAGTTTCTAATGAAGTCTGAAGTTTATTCTGAGTCATCGGAGTTGGGAGATCCGCTATGAGCAGTGATTTAGTGAAGAGTTAAAGTTTCAGAGGAACTTCCTGAGTCTTGTGGAGAGAATTTTCAGATAAGTTTTTACTTTTATTCTTACATTTAGGTTTTTAATTAATATTTGTTTTTGTTTATTATTTTTCATATGGTTTTTCATTTTGAATCAATGTGTTTTTGTATTTTTTCAATGCATTCTGAGTAGTTTACTTTATCATCTTCTTTCTTAAATGGAGAAGTAATTAATTTATAAAGAATTGTTGTGGAAAGTATAAGTGTTTAAAAGTTGGAAGAAGTTGTGAAGATTGATTCTGAAAACTTTGTTTACTTCCTAATTTGGCTTGTTAAGTTGTAAAATTTCTTGAGATTTTGTAAGATCCAATGCGGTATTGTCTCATAAAAATTAGTAAGAATCACATGCAATTATATGGGTGAGAATTGTAGTCCATATAATTGAATGTAATATTAGAAGATATTTTTATGGAAGGGAGTAAAATTAGAGGATTTTAGAGTGACAGGCTAAAACCCCCTAATTTGGTTTGAAGTTTTGAGTTTTGTTATGAGAAGTTAGCCCCCAATTGGTGGGAATCGAGGGAACTCTAGAGTGAGAGACTGGTATCTTCCCTGCCTAACCATGTTCAAAATGATAAAAATTTCAAATTAACCTATGTTCTTTATAGAACTAAGTAAGGGTAAAGAACACATTTGCTTCTATCTGTCACAACAAATTTAAATACTTCCACAACAATTCTTTAATAATTATTACTACTTCATAAAAGGAAAGAAAAAGATATTCTAGTTAATAGTATTTTACATACAATGTTATTAGTTATTATAATTTTAATTTCTTGCTTAACATTTTATTAAGGAAATTTCAAAAGACAAATCAACTTTCAAAACTTTTCAAAATCAATACATACTTGAAAAGCCATAAAAAAAGTAAAAAGATAATTTTTCTGATTCCTTTAAAGATTTTCAGATTTTCCCTGTGGGTTTGATATCTCGGGGCTTAATCAGAAAGTCCTATATTACTTGATAAACGATACGTATACTTGCGTAGTATCCAATATTATAAAATCATAATTTTCATATCTAAATCATCAACACATATATTTGGTGTGGAGTAAAGTTTTTAGCGCACATATATTTATCAAGGATCAAGTTTTTGGTGCCGTTGCTGGGGAAAATAATTAAATTGCATTTTAAAGAGAATTAAGAAATTTTAAACTTTTACTTTTCGTTGTTTTTGTTAGTGTGTTGTGTTTTGTTTTGTTTTATTGTTGTATGTGTAGTTCAGGTTCTGAGGGACTTGTGCTTTACAATTCTGAATTAGAAAGAACTATCAGAAAAATCAAAAAAATTAAAAATACAGAAAAAGATAAAAATATTCAAGAAATGACAAATCATCAAAATCAAAATGTAGGCATCCATCAAGAAGTAAGACCATTAAGAGATTATGTTAACACTATAGTAGATGAATTTCATAGTAGTATTCAAAATCCTGCTGTAGCTGCTAATTCTTTTGAGCTTAAACCTGCTATTATCTAAATGGTTTCTAATAATCAGTTCAGGGGAGCAACAATTGAAGAACCTAATTTGCATCTTGCTAATTTTCTAGAGTTGTGTGCTACTTTTAAATATGATGGTGTTTCGGATGATGCTATTAGAATTAGAATTTTTTCTTTCTCACTAAGGGATAAAGCTAAAATATGGTTAAATTCATTATCACCTGGATCAATAAGAACTTGGGGTGAACTATCACAAAAGTTTCTTGCTAAATATTTTCCACCATCTAAGACTGCTAAGTTGAGAAATAATATAACATCTTTTTGTCATTTTGAAGGGGAATCAATATATGAAGCATGGGAAAGATTTAAAGATCTCCTCAGGAAATCTCCACATCATGTGATACCAGATTGGTTAATGATTCAAACATTTTATAATGGATTAGTTGGATCTCTTAGATCAATCATCGATCGTCGTCGCTGGTGGATCATTAATCTCTAAACCATTTTCTCGATGCTTATGCTTTAATTGAAGAAATGACTACTAATAATTTTCAATGGCCTTCGAAAGGTTAAATCCTAAAAAGGTAGCCGGTGTTTATGAAATTGATGCTTTTACAATGTTAGCAAATCAAGTTGCTACTCGTATCAAGGAAGATGGACCAATTTGGGATGAATTTTTCTCGACCAAATCTAATGATTGAAGAAAATTCATTAGGACAAATGGTTGATTCTTATTCTTCATCAGAAACTGTGAATGCCATAAGTAAACCTAACAACCCATATTCCAATTATTATAACCCAGGTTGGAAGAATCATCCAAATTTTAACTGATATAACAATAATAGGGTGGTGTTAATCAACAATGGGGGAACCACCAAGTAAACCCATTGGGGAATTGAAACAACCAAGGTAATAATAATAATAGATTAACTTATCCTCCAGGTTAGAACAATGCTTTACAAAATAAAGAGAAGAAGTTATCTATGGAAGAAGTAGTATCACATATGGGAAATCAATTACAAATTCAAGGAGCAACTATCAGAAATATTGAAAATCAATTGGGACAAATTGCAAATGCTTTAAGTAATAGATCCCAAGGAATGCTTCCAA